>VNJM01001660.1:0-150487 GCA_008042475.1 Drosophila kanapiae | reverse complement strand
CCTTTTTTTTTTTTTTTTTTTTTTTGCTTAGCTCAGCTGAATGCCAATGTCGAAGGCAAAAGAAAAAAAAGATGATGCTAAACTTTGTTTCTTGCCATCTCTGGTGGGGGAATTCCAGGAAATCGATAAGTCCCGGTAACAAAGTATTCATTTTATACGTACATACATATGTAAATATCTGCATAAGTATATGCATAGATGTATGTATTTGCGCTATATACTCGTGTGCAGGTCGCAGATGATTCCAGTTCTAGGCCAATTAAATTGGGATTAGGGCTTGGGATTGGGTTCTGGGACTGGGACTGGGACTGGGCCACGTGCAGGTCATGCTCCTTGTGACCTCTCGTCGTTGCCTCTCCTCGTTGCCTCTCCTCTTTTCGGTACTTTTTGGATTAAATGAAAACTTTAGTCTAAAAGTTTACAGATAAAATTCGGCAAACAAAATGTGAACTTTCAAATAAAAAATGACCCGAAATTTGAGCACAGTGAACGCCCAATAAAGGAACCAGTAATTGATATATTTTAAGATACTTTAAGTTTTATTTTTAGCTTTAAAATAACTTGAATGGTTAATAAAAGATATATAAGGCTTTAGTTTTAAGTTGAAAACCATAATAAACATAAAAAATATGTACGTATATCTGTACCCCAATACCTAATGTACCCAAGGTACATAAAAGTCTGCAGGTAAATTTTAATCTCCATTAAAAATTACTCAATATTTTCTCATTCTTTCCGACAATTAAAAAGGCAAAGAGAGAGTGAGCGAAAAAAAGAGAAAACCGGGATGAAATGGGGAGACAGAAAAAGAGACAGAACAGACACCTAACCTCAAGTATAACATTACACCCAAAAACACACGCTCACTCGCACACACCCAGGTGTTGGGCGCCTTTTATGTGTTAGGATGCGGCTAATACCTTGTTAATTATTTCTCGCACACATATACATATGTACACATTACTGGGGTGGACCTTTACTAGTGTTCACTGATGTATTATATCACTATATGCTATATCATTTCTCGTTTATATATTTAGACTGGGCATTTTAGTTTGAGTTATTAATTAATAAACATACCTCCCTAGGCTAATCTTGGTCTTAGTTACTGTACCTATATTTTAGATACACCAGCGAGGAAAAATCTATCTATACAAGTTATCAAGATGGTCAAATCGCTGGCTCACACATTATAATAAGTTTGGAATGAAGATTTTAATAATGGAGCTCTCCGCGTGTCACATCAATACGTTACTTTTTCTTTTGCCATCCGATGACTTGCTTTTTTTTGTGCGAATTAAGGCCTGGGGATGACGGACGCTTTTGGCCTAGTGTCCGTGGAGTTTAAGGAACAGTTAGATTTGGCAATGACTTTGACTTAAGCAAAATGCGACGACTTGGCTTGTGGGAGGAATAAGGAGCCTCACCGGAAATGTATTCTTCGTGTTCTTATTTAAATAGTGTGACCTCATTTGACATGTGTTTTCTGGTATCTCTGCTAGTATCATTTGGTGAAATCAGGGCTGCAATGTTCGGTTGTTTTTTAAACTTCTTAATAATATTTGAAAGAAGGGATAAAGAATATTTTCATAAAATACCAATTTGATTTTCACATGACGTATTCATCTTTTCATCTTTTTTGTAATAGCAAGAAATTTCACAATTTCCGGGACTTTAGAAAACCTTACAGAGACTGAGATTTGAGCGAAATCTTATGTGGGTCTTACTAAAAAACCCCGGGACTAGGCCGGGCAAAGGTTATGAGATGTCGGTCCACCCTAATGCTCAGCTCCTGTTTTCTAACGTGTCACGTGTTTGGCTTGTTTGCATGTCGTATGTTTGTGTTTGTGTGTGTGTGTTTGTCAGCCGTTTAACATTTCTGACACGCCAAGCGCAGTCACTGAAACTGTAACGGTAACATGGGACAGGGGCAGAGGTAGGGAAAAAGGAGGTGCAGGCACAGGGCACAGCGGGCTAGAACGAGGAGAAGAGAGAAGCACCGTGGAGCAGAGAGAAGAACGAGAATAAAGAGGAGCCTAACGAAACGAAACGGATTATGCAACTGGCACTGACAGCGGGCAACACAGTTTGCACCCAGGGGGCCAATACAAAAGGGTCGGAGAAGGGGGCATGGCATGGCGGCCCATCGGACGTTGAACGATGCGGAGAGGTGAGGATGGCAGAACGGAACTTTTGCAAATTATACAACAGGCAAGTCCCGCAAAACAGACAACTGCAGACCTAATGGATGGACGGATGGACAGAGACGCAACTACATCGAGAAAGAGAGAAAGCGCCAGAGATAGAGAGAGAGCAATGACAGCAAATTCAAGCAACAGTGATGCCAAAAAATTTAAAATAACCAAATGTCTAGCAGGGGAAAACAAGCTAAACGCAGATAAAGCGCCAAGATCAGTGAACTTTTTCTCTTCCGAATCAGAATTTAAATATTTCCCAATAAATAAAGATATCAGATCTCATGATATATAACAATTAATTTGCATATATTAAAATTGATCGGTTTATAGCACAAAAATAAAATAAATAGAGTTATTTTTCTTTGACTAGATTCCGAAAATTGTAGCTTCGAAAACGAATTTTCTAATACAAAATCAGTTTTAAAATATAGCTAAAACTGTCAACGGTTTGCTGAGATTTCAAAACGTAATAAAATCCGAAATATAAACCTAATAGTGGCCCCGCTCTATATTTCTAAGAAATTCCATTCCAAAATAAATTGTTCTAGCTTTAACAGATATCCCGAGATCGAGAACCCGAGATAACTGTAAGAGAAATGCAAATAACCAAATAAATGGAAGTTTTTGCCGGCTTTCTTTTTATGGCCAAAGAAAGGCCAAGTAATGATTATATATTCGTCATTTTTATGGGCCTTTAAAATAAAGAAACAGCTGACTTGGCCGCATTACTATTAGCCAGGCCGACTGCTGTTCGTTTGGCTTCTATTGCGGCGCTGCTTGGGCCGTTTTGACCCAAATCCTATGCAATATTATGGTTCTGCCTGTCCCTGTTGTTTTGGTTGTTGGTGTTGTTGCCCGTCAAGTGGAAATAATTTCCAGCAAGAAGAAACCGACGAAAAATCAATAGAACGGATAGGCAACTCTGCACAGATAACAACTACTTTTCAAGGATGTTTCCAGCTCATCAAACATTTCCTCCCAACCTTTCTTGGCAGAAAGATTACGACATACATAGTTTGGGTTCAGCGTGGCAATCATAATCATAAAATTAAACCAAAATGACTTTCAATTATTGAAATGTATTCCAAATTTACATAAATCTTGATAGAACCCTTTAATTAACTTGAATTTAATCAATTATAATAAAATTGCCTAACTAGACTTCATTTATTTTTACTCGTTTTCATTAGAATTGTAGTAAAAGTAAAGTAAATGTTGTACGTAACAAATAGTCCACTTGTAATGTTTGTATTTATCGATTTTATCGATAAGCGATTAGCTCGATTACTCACCTAACAGCGCTTGAAACAAGCGAGACTTAAATATGCGTATAACGCGTTCGATTGCAATACGCAGCGCTCGATCCTGCGGCTCGGAGAGTCTAGCGTGATAATCCTCGAGCAGCTCGAGAGCTCGATGAGCTTCTGCAATATAGAAATAGGAAAGAAATATGAAACATAAATATTTATTCATTACCCAGAGTTCCCACAATATAAATAATATTAATTTAAGTGAGATTGTGTTATAAGTAGTCAAAGCAAAGGTGTAAAAAGGCAGAAAGAAAAGGATTTGGACTGAACTCATAATTTCATTTAACCAAACTGTTCTAGAGTGCTTTCATTTCCCATAATTATGCTACCATGTAGACTTAATTGTAACCCCATTTAGATTAATTGGCCTTTGACTTAGTTTATTGTAGCAATTTACTTAATTTAATAAAGGTCTAGCTGAGGTAAACTTCTCCTAACTGGCAGTTAAGACTTAACTCTTACATGAGCCTTTTTATTGAATACTTTTTATTACCCAAATTGTTTTAATCTGAAGATTGCCATTATATTTACCCCATTGCCTACTCTGCAGTTCCTCGATCTGTTGGTCCTCATCCTGGCCCATCTCCACGCCCGCCTCTCCAAAGACCGTTGACCAGAACCCCCTCTCGGAGCCCCGTTCCGAGTCCTGTTCCGAACCGCTTTCTCCCGCCGATACTTGAAGGTTTGACCTCTGCTTCGGCTGTGGCTTCATCGGCTTCGACGCGTTGACCTTTAGTTGCAGCTCCGACTGCGACTTCTCCAGGCTCTCCCGCTCGAGGGTTTCAATCATGACCCGGAATCGACTCAGTTCCATTCGCAGACCCTCGGAGCTATGCCGGCTGGTCGAGGAGCCGGACAGTCCAGAGACACCAGACAGCAAACGACAGCGAGCAGCGCCCGAGGACGAGGACGATGGCAAACCTTCCCATTCATCCCGCGACGCATCGCTCTCGGACTTCTCGAAATAGCCGGACTCCACGTCCGGAGTGCGAACCATGGAGGTGGATGACAACATATGGCCATATTCCAGGAGATCCTGTGCCGAATAGAAGCATTCAATGGACTCCCGGACACTGTCGCGCAAAGATGACGGGCACTTTAGGGGCTCGGGTTCACGATCAGGTTCAGGATCGACTCTACATCCCTGTTCCTGTTCCGTTTCAATATCAATAACCGTTGCCTCTTCGGCGGCAAGAACAACTCGTACGGTGTCATCGATTTCTCGTGGCACCTCTATGGCTTCGTCTGCCTGAACCAGAACCATTACAGGCAGCGACTGTTCCTCTTCCGTTCGGACTTGTGGTTTCTTCTGCGGCAGCAAAGACTCCTCTTCGGGCTCCTCCTCATCATCGGCCGGAGAAGAATCTACCTCATCGTCCTCGTCATCATCGTCGTCGTGGAATGTCTTATCATCGCTGCTCAGTAGACCCTCGTTGGGATCACTGCTCTTCCCCCGATCCGAATCCGTGTCGGAATCCATTTAAAATGAAAAAGGAGACCCAAGACCACCTCTCTGCGGGTACAAATGTCAAACTGAACTGGGGCCCAGCGACTTTTGAGCTTTATAATGCCCATATAGCGAGCATAGTTCGGTGGTTCTTTCTCTCAGCGCCAATAAATCAATAAAGATTGACGCTTTTTAAACATTTATTCTACATTTGTTTAACCCCTAGTGGGTTGTCTCTTTTTCGCCCTTACAGGGTATGTTTCCAAGCCCACAAAAATGCAAGTTAAAAATAAATCGTATGGCGTTACGCATCTTGTTAGCTTTAAAGTCTTTGAAAAAACCAAGAAGAAGCTAAAATCTATAAAATTAAACCATGTCTAGATCGACTCGTTTGGTGATTTGTGCCCAATTTTTGTTACAAATTATGATTTCTTTATAAGTCCCTGAGGTTACTGTTACATTACTCAGTTTTTACCCGAATTATTTTATAAACTTATGTTTTGGCTATGGAAAACTTTAAAAAACAATGGAAAACCAGCTCCCCTAAAGGCTTTTTATATTAAAGGCAACATTTCCAGGGGTTTCTTGGCTTGGTTCCCATTTTCTGGACAGGTTTGACCCCTGACCCGACACCATCCTGATTTGCTGATTGTCATTCGGTCGACGTTTGCCAAAAAAAAAAAAAAATTAAACACATTATTTATTATTATAATCGAGTCGCATTATGGCCCCACTCACACACACACACACTCATGTATATTTAAACCAACAATGTTTGTATGTTAGCTTGATGTCCCCTGATTTTGACCTTCACTCACCATTTGCGAAGCTGCCTGCTGCCTCCCATCCACCCTGCTTGCTGCTGCTGCTGCTACTGTCAGCCCCCAAAAACCATTTTGCGACTTTTGACGCTTTTATTCCCCTTTTTTTGTCTGTATTTCTCATGGCGTTTTCATCCCTTTACCCCCCTTGCCTCTTTTGCCAGTTTCATTTGGCCAAAAATTTGATTTGTATGGCACATAATCGAATGACTTCTTTGTCTGCTTCTGATTCCTTTCAAAAAGGTTCGGATTTCTGTTCCCTTGAAAAGAAACGAACTCTAAACAAACCCAGTAAATGGTTTAGAACAGAAATAGTTTTATAATAAAATTAAATATGATGGGAAAACAGTTACCAAATTTTCAGTAAATCGGGTTACAACATTAAACATTAAAGTTATGCTGAGTTTCTATGTTAAGCACCTTAAAATTCCCAAGTTGAAATTCGGTGGCAAGGTGGTCTATATTCTAGAATATATTTATATAATTCCGAAAATTGGAAGGGAAATGCAGCCCCAGAGGTAGATATAAAAATGTACATGGGATACAAAAAAACAAAACAAAAATCCAAGTCAAGTGGAAATAAAAGTGGAAATTTTCGCTTACCTTGCTTTTTCACTGGCATTCTGTGAGCGGTGTTTCTGCTACTACTATTTATGGCGGTGCTGGCGGTGGAAATGGCAGCGGAAATGGCGGTGGTGCTGCAGCTTTGAGAATGGTTCAATGCCGCCGAACTCGAAAAGGCGTAGGTCGCAATTTTGAGAGTTTACTGGACTCGGTTTTCGGGTTGAAAAATTATGCTTAATTTTTTTTTATTTTGGTTTTGGTTTTTGTTTCTCAGAAAAATACCTAGGCTTTGTTTTTGCGCAGTTCTGCAGGCACATATACACATGTACGGATGTTTAAATATATTTTACAAATATATATACTATATATATATTGTATATATTGCATTTATTTACAAATATATTTGTTGTTATTTTTCTTTTGGCTTTCAAACGAAGTTGGAGATTTTGGTGTTTGCGCTTTTTCGTGGCTTTTTTTTATGTATATTTTTTCTGTATGTTTTTATGTTTTATTTTTGTATTTCTGTTGGTTTCGGGGCAGTTGTGGTTACATTGACGTGTGCGTTACGATTTCTCATCTATTCGCAGATTTTCCACTATTTTGTTGTTGTTTTTTTTTGGTAATTTTTCACATCTCAGTGGGTCTTCTTCTGCTTTGCACTTGAAATATTGGTATTATCATCGATATATGCATGTGTATATCGCTGCGTTTTCCCTTATTTTGATTCGGTTTTCTGTCTCTTAACAAACACTGGCACAGCACAACAACAATAACAAAACAAAAAAATATTACTCAGATCGGTTAATTCTTTCTTTTTTTTTTTTTGATTTTCTTTGATTGCATTTGATTTACTCGATTTTTTGTTCTATTTTCCAGCCAACAATCTAGAAGTCCAAAAAAACAGCGTAAAGCGATTGAAAAACATAGCAACTTTCGGAATAATTGATCAAAAATCAACTTTTGTTGTATAATCATTAAAATATATATCAAAAAATATATTAATATATATATTTATATATATGTAAGTGCACACACACACACAGAGAGGAGAGAAAGAGGAAGAGACACGACACGCGCAGCTTAATGCGCTTCCGATTGCATTCGGCCAACGAATATGATACAGTGGGCACTCGCTATCATTGAAAGGGTATTTTCTATAAGATGAATAAATCTTACAAATTCATTCTCTAAGTTAATATCATCAGAATCTATATCAGTTTGGAATATAATATAAAAAAAGCAAGTATAACTATAACTATAACTAAAATGTTATAATTGTTGTTTTATATAATTAAATTACCAAATGCGGCTTTTGTGGAATGGAAAAGATCATTTAAAATACAAGAAGACAGTATTATGTATAGTAATACTTAAAAATAATAGTTTTTTATCTAATTAACATGATTGCTTAACAATTGCTGAAAATAAAACTGCAAAATATTTATAATTATATTTGAAAATTAATTTCAAGTAATAAAATGTATAAATGCAACTTTTTTGTAATGGGAAAACGTATTTAAAAAAATAATAAATAAAGCCTTCATAAAATAAAACAAATAAATAAATGAAATAAATAAAAAAAATGAATACAAATTGTGTGCAAAATAATATGTATGGTCTTGCTTGAATTGTTCTTATTTATTTCAATTACAGTAACTTATAAAAATCTCTAAAAATCTCTGAAATTGTATTTAAACATTAGTTTACTTTTTTCTATTTAAATCTTTAATTTGCAAAAGGTTTAAATGGTAATTCAGTAGAGAATCTTTGAGCTTCTATTACTTTGAAAAAATGTATTTGAAAGATCATTAAAATATCGATTTAAAATGCCGGTCTTCATTCCTTCGAGTGCCCACTGTATTTTTGTATTGTATTCTTTTCGGTTTTCTTTCAGACACAGCACTCATATTTTTTGGGAAGAAGAATAAAATTGAAATGAAACAAATAGCGTCTCGTCGCGGTGGCGAATTTCGAAATTCTCTCATCGCCCCGAATTGTGTTGTGTTTTCCGAGTTTTTCGTCTCGCGATCGCCATTGTCGAGCTGATTTTATTTACATATTTTTGTTTTTTATTGCTCGGCTCCCCGGCCATGTGTGAGTGCTTTTTTTCTGCTATTTCAGCGAATTGTTTCAGCTTTATTGTTGCTCTAGTTAACAAACAAACGATGGGACACACACACACACAGAGAAAAAAATCAGTAAAAAGTGGAAATGTCAAAGTTTGAAGCCTTTTTTGTTGGTGTTGTGTTTGGCCTTTTAACTTGTTACATTCGAAAATCCGAATATACGAAATTCGGAATTTCCGCACACCCGCACCGCACACAGACACACGTCCAACTGAGGCCATAACGTTCTGCTCTGCTTTTGGCCCTCTGCTGTCTGCTTGGCCAACAACTCTCTCCTTTCTCTCTCTCTCTTCCGACCAAACCGAACAATTCTCAGCCCGTCGGTTTCGCCTGTCCAACAATTAATGTTTGCATATATGTGTATTTAGATACATATATATATATACCGCCTGTATGGGATGTACATATCTGTCCCTTTCGACCAGTTGCCCCAGTCCCCACATAAATGCAAAAACTTATATATATTTTGGTTAAATACATAATTAGTTGGGCATTACTTTTGAGGGGGAAAGAAACCTACTACTCGCCGGGTATATTTTGAAATAAATAAAAAGAAAAGCACAAAGTTCTTGTGAAGAAAGAACTAATAGATAATACAAGGCATATATGCTTAATAATATCTATAGCTTTTTCAAAACTATCAAAAATATATCGAGGAAATAATAAAACAAATATTTACTTAGCTATTTGTTTAAATTAGTTAATAAAAATCATTTTGCTATGTTCCTAAGTTCCTAAATATTACATTTATATATTTAGTTAAATATTAAACAAAGCCTAGAACAAATAAAAAAGAAACTAAAGGAATTGTGACAATTTCTTGCTTATTTCCGTAATCAACAAATAAAGTTGAATTGGCGTCTCAATAAATACAAAACTATGATGAGTATTTGTTTATATTTATCATCGGCATAAGTTCCTAACAATAATAAGCTGTATTATTAAACCCAAGCCAGTTTATTTGTTTATGCAGTAAAGAATAAACAAATCGAGCAATATGAAACGAGTTAGGGTAGTCCCGGAAAATGGAAAATCAGAAGAAATAATCAATAAAAGATCAATTGGAAAATCTTGTAATACATTTTATTTTTATTTCTTATATAAACCCATTTACGTTGATTTTGTACCTTAAGAGAAAGGGTAGGCGATTGATCTATTGCCTAAATTGCCTATTTTGACCTAAAACATTGACGTCTATGAATAATTCAACAAATGGCTCTGTGCAAGCACAGGAATTTTGGTCGAGAAGGACATATTTGGACAGACAGGGGAGGGCAATCCTTGGACAGAGTCAATTCTAATAATGTTGTCGGCGCCAGTGACGCGAATTAAATGGAAAACAATCGAAGCACTCAGGAATGCAGCACGCAGAGTCAAAGCTAACGACTTGAAACTAGAGAAGGCGCATCAACAAAGACAACAAAAGCAACAAAGACAATAATAATAATAATAATAGTAATAATAATAGCAACGGGGCAACGGTAACGATGGCCGTTCTCGGGTTCAATCACCTTTGGGAATTGCGTACTGCTTATTATTATGGTTATTATTGTTATTATCTGTCCCCGCGCCTTTCCCCTCATGCCTACCCTACAGTGTGTTGGATTTTTACGTTTTTTTTTTCGTTAGTCTAGTTGGATTTCTATACGTTCAATTTATGTGCGTCATTTGTTTCCTATTTTTAATGTCTTTCTGCCGCCGAAAGCACTTTTCTCTTTTTTTTCATTGTTTTTGTTTTTCTCGGACGCACACACGTCGTATAATTGATATGCACACACAGACAAGCACCCACTGTCGGACACACACGCACCTGTGCGCACACACATCGTCACATCTGTGAACAATTGTGTTGCCTATTTTTATGGTACTCCTCGAGTGTGTTTGTGTGTGTGTGTGAGAGCCTGGGATAAGGGATACACGAAGATTTGAAGGCTAAATCTTTCGGTTTTTTGTATTCTCTAATCTTTTATATAATAAAATGTGTTTTAATTATCATACACAAGAATTTAAAGATACATAGTTCCTGTCTTGAACTTTGAATAGAAAGAATATATACTTTAAATCAAACATAATACAAATACATTCTGCAAAGCCCATTTACAAGTGTATAAAAGTTTCTGATTTTGGTTTTAAATTAAGTCAATCGGAAATCTGCGGAATTATACGAAACTATACAGGATTTTTTTATTTTGGATCAGTGAAAACTCTATTAAATGTGATCTTCCTATATAAGGAGCTTAACCACAGGTTAAATAACTCTTATTTTTGCTTAAAAGTTTATGTTTTTAGTCTAAATTAAAAACAATTGAAAATCTTTGAAATTTCTCCAAACTATTAATGTTTTTATAATTTCGGTTTAGTGATCACGCTATTAAAAGTGATTCCTCTACTTAAGGAACTTAACTGACGGTTAATTCGCTATTATTTGAGTATAAAAGTTCCTTATTTTGGTTTTAAAAATTAATTTAAATAAAAATCTATTTAATAACGCGAAACCAATCACGATTAGTTCACCTCTGATTAGTAATCAAGTGATCACTTTACTAGTGGAAATTAACTAGAGTTTAACTCACCAGAATTATAAATTAAACATCAGATACTCTCACAAAATACTCTTTTAGTATAGAGAAGCTATAATTTATCAGTAAGATATAAAGGATATTCTTAAAATAAATTAAATAATTTAATTTACAGTGCATGGAAATCGGTTAACTGTTCGTTTCCAGTTAACGATCACTGTATGTGTGAGGAGCACACGTGCACAGACCCATACACACACACACACACACACACACGCGAGTACCTGATGCAGGCGCGAACGCAGAAAAGTATGCAGCGGAAAAAGAGATGAGACAGCAGCATATGCAATAAACACTCAATTCCATACACTCGCACACACGCACACGCACACGCACTTGCAGCGAGATATTAACCGTTGCGGATTGACGTTTCGCCTGGCCTGGACTTCTGACCTTGACATGTCGCCTCTGTGCGCTGCTCCCCTCTAGTCCTTACTAGTCCTTACTGTCGTTGTAGTTGTGTTGCTGTCATTGTACTTGGCAGTTGTAGTTGTCGCTGTCGCTGTCGCTTTAGTTGTCGTTGTAGTTGTATAGTTTTTGGGGGATCCGGAGTGCGAGTATGTGTGTGTGTGTTAAATGAGGGGAAAAACTGTTGGGGAAAACCATGGGAAGGGAGAGAGTGAGGCTAAAGAGAACTGGGGCGCCAGATACGCGGTGATTAATTATTCAGCCGCAGCATAATTATTATGTGTGCGTGTTATTTATAGAATAACCGAAAAAAAAAAAACCAAAAAAAAAAACAGATACTACAATAAAATAATACACACACGCACACGCATAATGTATGCAAAGAGCAAGAGCGAGAGAGCCTAAGAGAGAGAGCGAGTGAGCGAACGACAGGGAGTGAGAACGGGCAAGCAAGAGCATTTTAAACTTATTAATACGAAAATTTGCACACACACACACAGAGAGACAAACAGGGATGCTGTATGCATATAGGCTCCAAGCACACACACACACACACCACATACAAATGCAGCTGCACCTGCAGTAAATACACGCAAAAAAAAAGATAGGAGACATACAATATATATCAGCTGGAACACACACACACGTGCTATTTTTCCGTGTACTTTCTTTATATCATCTGTATTTGCGCCGACGACAACAACAACAACAACAATGTCAGGCACAACATCCCTTGCATACACACACGGACACACACAGAGGCACACACGAACACAGCGGAAAAAAAGGACAAAAAAAATTATAGAAAAAGAAGAGTAGAAAAGAGGTAAATGTTCGTTTTCTTCTTTATACAAGCCTAGCCGCGAATCAAGGTAACTTTTCATGTTCCCTCGACTGTTTTCTCTCTCTTATTTCCCACATCCTTTTGGATGAACTTTACTTGACTCCTTGCTTTCTTTTATTCTTCCTTTTCTGCTTTTTTTTTCTTTTCGTTTTTTGCACCGACCGGAGACCGTGTATATATTTTCTACGTTTCACACACACAGGACACCAAAAAGGACATGCGTTTGGCACAGCCTTCGGGCATTTTATGTTTAATATAAATAATTAGCGGCCTCGTTTCGCGTGGAGAGCACGTTGGCGAGAGCGATATACAATATATTACGGTTTTCTGGCTCTGCTCACGGGAATAAAATAAGGCAACACTAGTTCTAGTTGGAACAGTGTGACCAGCCGCCCGGCCAATTGGAATCTCAACCCGATTGTTAACAACCCGGCAAAAAGCCCGCACTTTCAAATTGGAAGGTAATCGGCAAAACAATGGAAAAGATAATTGTAAAGTTTGTTGGTCTGCTTACAAGAAAATTCAGCATTTAATGGAAAACTAAATGCAGTTATCAGTTGCTCAGTACCTAAGTACTTTAATTTAATTTATTATTCCATTTATTTACTACCCTCGTGCACACGATAGCTGTCATTCATCGTGGTAAGCTATCGATAGCAAAATTGATGGAACCACTGAGGAACTAGTAATTGGCCACTGATAAACTAGAGATGGCACACTCCCTGTCCATTCTGTTAACGATGTTTATTTTTATTGTATTTTCATTTTTGATCCAAAGGTTAAAAAAGAACTATAAAGTATACATATGATAGATCAGCATCACTCAGCAAGCATAATATAGCCATGTTTTTGGTGCTTAAGATATTTACTAGCTTTGTTATATAGAACCTATCGAATCTTTTGCAAACAACACGATATTTCGGACCGAGCTATAAAAAACGCTATTTAAGAATTTACCTTCATTTCAATGCTACATAAATATCCTAAAATAATATATTCTAACTATTTACCATAGTTAACATTTTATTCCAAAGATTTAGCTCAATTCTGTCCGCTAGAAAGCGCATGAACTATTAGAATTTTAAACACACAGCCTTTTGCAACTTCAGCTTTAAATCGTCGATAGCAAAAAAACGCACATTCATTGGTAACATACAAAGCGCAAATTGTATTTATTTCGGTATCGTTTAGCATGTGGGGGCCTTGGAAACTTTAGAAATATGATACAGGACTTGCAGTTCCTTCGGCATGGGTCCCACACACCCCAAACCAGGATGTGGCGGCAGCAGACGTGCGGCGGAAACTCTGCTCTGCCGCTGACCCCGGCCGGGACGATGAACCAGCTTGCAGTTACGCGACGAAAAAAAAAAGATGCTTACATGATAAATTTGGTTTTAAAAATAGATTTAACAGTAGGACTGTAGGCGGAGGAAGCTCGTCCCACTAATTCCCAACGTTCTTCTGGAGTATCTGGGCGAAGCGCTGGGTAATTAGCAGCGAAGTGTCGATGAAGCGATCAACGCAGTTGCTCAGGCATGTCTCGGTGGCGCTGTCCAGCTTGCTGCTCGGCTTCCCAATGCACTTCTCCCAGCAGATCTCGTTGAACTCGTGTATCTGCGATTGTTGATTATTATTAATCCCGGCGAGTTTGTGGCGATGGGAAGGCTTACCTGTGCATTGACCTGGGCCTTCTGTTTCTCGATCATGAGGAACTCCTGCAGTTCCTTGTCGTTGCCGGATAGGTTCTCGAAATCGGACATCTTGCTCTTAATTGAATAATCTTAGCAAATACGAAAATATCAAATCTTTTATTTGATGTTTGAGGTTATATAAAGACGAGCAGAGGCAGTAGGCCAGCTGTAGGCTGAAGTCTGACCAGAAATTGTTTGCTTCAAAATACCATTCGGTATATGACAAAATACTGAAACATATACCATAGCCTACGGAGTCAAGATAGCGTCGAGGGTATAATGCGAATTAAGGGATTGTAATTAGGCGGGAAAATTAAATAATCCAAGAAGAAGCATATTTATAGTTTTTTGTTGAATTTGTTGCAACTTTTGGTTATGAAATGGCTAAAAACAACTCGTTACACATTAAAATATTAAAAATAACATCCATATTTGTATTTTTATTAATAAATTGTGGTAGTTTATTAACTTAAAAAGTGCTACAAAATGTTGTTGGTACTTTTTTGTTGTTTGCCTCTCAGTGAACCATTGGACTGCGTCCATTGTTCTCCAACTCTTCGTGCTCAACATTATCGCGCTCGATCTTGTTGCGCCTCCGGAACTTGACGATCAGCACCTCAATGACCCAGGGAACGGCGCACAGCATCATGAAGGCATTGAGTATGTGAAAGACCAGGATATAGTCCTGCGTCTTATCCCGTATTATGCCCACAATGGGGCCAATCAGGAACATGGCATTGCCCTGAGTGAACATGAACAGGCCGTACCCAGTGGCGAATCTGCAGAAAATTAATTGAAATATTAGAAATATTATTACTTTTCTGGATAGAACTTACCTCTCCTTGGACAGGTAATCGGCAAAGACCAATGGCAGGGGGACATGGAGCCAGGTGCGCAGGAAACCGATTACAGCCGTTATGCAGGCCATTCCCATGAATTCGGTGATGCCATTGAAGACTGCGAAAGTCCCAAAATAACAATAGAATAGAAAATAAGCAATAGAATCATGGAATTTGTGTATAAACCTACCGAATCTGGCAAAGACCGTGAAGACGGCACCGGCCAGGTAAATGTAACGCGACGGAACTTGAATGCAAACGGCGGTGACGCCCAGGAAAATGCGGGATGACAAGTCGGCGGCTGCCCCAATGGCTATTATGGTGGCAGTGTCCACCTGAAGATGAAAAATAACATTAAATATGTAAATAAACTACTTTTTGGGAATTCCCGACATGTTTGTGCTTGTTTAAATGCTTCATTTTCCATATTTAGGTTAATATTCCACCACTAATATGCTAGAAGCATTTAAACAAAGTTAATTTTGCATATTTCGTAACTTTAGTTGGATATTTTCTTGAAAATTTGTCAAAAAGTTAACTGTTTGTCCGCATTTGTCATTGTATTGGTGAAATAAAGTAAAGAAATGAAGTTGCTTCTAATTCGTGTGTGTGTGCCCGGTGGCCAGCATGAGTTAGAGCGAAACAGCTATAGCGAGACAATCGAAAGACACTTGTGCGCCGAACTTTGGTTATCGAAACACGTGAGGAATTCTTGGAATTCCGTTATTCTAATGCATACATACATAAGTGTGTGTATGTATGCGTGCATGCGCAGTTTGCTTCTTCAGTGAACTTGCCGCGCAGCGACAGCGACGCTTCTGCTGGAGTCATGGCATATTGCTATCCCTTTCTAACAACTGCGGTTGAAGCGATAAGTTTTGTAACATTTGCTTCTCTTCTTCGCTTTTTTCTGCAACGTTTTTTGTGTGTGTGCATTTTACCGCTATAAAGTACGTGTATTCATTGGTATGCGTAAATATAAATATATGTATGTATGTACATTTTCCTATTTTAGTTAAAATAATAAATAAACTTGATTCATGTGTATTACTCTTGTTTTAATTTATATTACTTCATTTTCCAAGTAAACTAAAGTTAACATAAGTGTAACTTCTCTGAAAAACGCCAAGAAAACGCATTAATTTGACTAGCAAATAGAACTGTGTACGAAATCAATCTATTTTATGGTTTTTTAACTTAAAATATTATTTAACAACAACAAAGGCTTCCATTTACACTAAAAAGGTATTTAATTCTCCATAATATATATGTATGAGAACAACATAAGAAATCAAGTTATTTTATTGGCAAAAAGTCGGATATTGGTATTTTTATTGAATTTATATATTTTTTATATGATAAAAGTTTCATTTACATAAGCCACGTAAAGAAACCTTTATTATTTCATGCGAAATATGAACCCATTCTATTTTATTGTTATTTAATCACATTTTCATGCATTTTTTGATAAAAAATCAAATGAAAAGCGTAAGCCAGCCTTACATACATACATACATATGTATGTAAGGATGCCCAAAGTCCAGTTATTCGTTTTCCTAAGACGAATACGTGTGCTAGAAACGGATAAGTATATGAATATGTATGTATGTACATATATGCCAAAATTTTTGCTTTTGGCGCTTCTTCTCTGCGACGTCGCAGCGCAAGTGCAGAAAAATTTGGTTCCTATGACAAACGTGTGTGCTAGAAAGGGATAACTTTATGGCATTGTTCTAGCAATTCCTTTTGGCGCATCTTTCGTTCGACGTCGCTGCGCAAGTGCAGAAAAATTTGGCAGTTTTATTTGGTTTCTCGAAGTGAACGGACGTCTCTTATAAATTTAACTCAGTGCGAATTTTGTGTGTTTGTGTGAATTTGACCGCTAATATGTAAGTTTTTTCATTGTTATATACAAATTTAGATCTTCGTATTTTAATTAAAATAAATAATAAGCTTAATTTCCAAAGAGAACACATTTATATTAACATATATTGTACATATGTACATATATGTATATAACTACATAACTATTTAAGGTTTTTTAATGTAATATTCATTTTATTTCTGTTTTACTATTCTTCTTTCTATTATTTCTATGTATATTTAGTCACACATACAAATACATATAAAGCGTCATAGAAATGGAAGCCAAAAGTCCAGTTATTCGTTTTCATATAACGAACGCGTGTGCTAGAAAGGGATAACTATATGGCATCGTTTCTTAATTTTTGCGCTTCTTTTGTGCGACGACGCTGCGCAAGCGCAGTGATGGCGTCTTCTTTTTTATTTTTTTTTTTGGGTTGAATTAATAACGATTTGTCTGCCTTAAAATATTAGTTTTGAGAGCACAATTAATAAGTTAAGTAGTCCTTCAAATTCGTTTAACTTCTTTTCAAGGCTAATTTTAAGTGTGAACTTCTGTAGGGTTGCCACACTTACAAAAAATATATATATATCCCTTTTTAAAATAACTTTAGCTGTAATTTCTAAAGCTAATTAGTTATTTGGTGTTGACCACTTACCTTGCTGTAGCCCAGCTCGAACAGGTACACCGGCTGCATGGTGAAGAAGGTGATGTCGGAGTAAAGGGCGAAGGTGATGCCCAGCACGATGTTGACATAGACGGGCTTCTTCAGCAGCGTCAGATCGAGAAAGTCGACGACAGTGCGCACCCAGCTTTTTTTGGTGACAGGAGTGTCCTGGATGCCACCTGTTCCCGCCGCCAACAAAGAATGACGTGGCGAGGCCTGACGGCTTAATGTCATTTGCGGTGAGGCATCACTGACCACCACCGGGCCGGACCAGTTGCCCAGGCTGGTGATGCTCGATGCCCGGCTAGTGCGCACCCTCAGCATGTGCTGCTCCTCGGCGGCATGGGAGAGGCGTCGCGCGGCGCCGGCGGCGGTATCAGCGGCTGGTATTGGCAGGTACGTGGGCTCCTCCTTAGACACCTTTAGCGGCGTCTCTGGCTGCACACGCACCACCACAGTTGTTGGCTTCACCGGCAGCTCCTGCAACGGCACTTGCTCTTCGTGCCGCTCCTGCTCCTCGTCGGGGGAAATGGGTACACGGCGCATATGCCATTCGACGGGATGCATTACCAGCATTCCGAAAATAGCATGGGCATTGATGCCAGTGAGGACGAGGAGGCAGCCCCGGAAGCCGTACCACTGCAGCAGCTTTTGCATGACAATGGGGTAAAGCATTTGTCCCAATCCGATGAGGGTCTGGGCAAAGCCCATCCACATCACACGGTTCTTAACGAAATAATGATTGAAGGTCGTATAGCAGGTGGGCACCATCAGGCCGAAGGCCAGGCCCTGGATGAGGCTGAAGGCCAGCAGCAGGTGCAGCGTGGAGGTGGCAAAGATCTGCAGTCCGGTGCCCAGAAAGTACAGTATGCCCCCGACGACGCCCACCCGCCGCATACCGAATTGCTGGAACAGCTTGCCCGAGAACAAGCCGGCGAAGCTCATTGACGAGAAGAAGGCGCTGGTTATGATGGCCATGGCGCTAGTCTCCGCACCGATGCTCTTCAGGAAGTCCCCGTAGACGAGGCCAAACGAGGGCAGAGCGGCCAAAGCGCTGGTCTGCCAAGGAGAGAAGGGAGATCGGGTGAGTTAATAAATCCAATAAATTGCCTATATAAATAATTTCACAAAGATACTGAATTAAAAGATGCTTTCAAATTGAAAATATATCAAAATGGACTGTGAAATGTAAGTTAATCTGCAATTAGTCATTGATTTCATTTACAAAAAGAAACTTTCTATAAGTGAAAGCTCTCCAAATCTTCAGAGATTTCCGTTTTATATGATTTTTGAAATATTATTTATCACATATTGTTCTTTTCTGCAAATTACACTCAAACTTTCTTATTTCAAGATGTTTCTTTGGTTTTAAAGTTTTGGAAAGTCAACTTCCTTACAGAAAACACTAAAAATCTTACAAATCCCTTACAGGAAACCCTAAAAATCTTACAGATTATGTTTATACTCACAGGGGGGGTCTTAGAGGGCATATTTCTTTGATTTTCAACTAAAATTAACTTGAAATAACTTTAAATTTGATTTGAAAACGCAGTTGATAGCTTTTTTTTATTATTGAAATACCTTTAAATAGTTATGACTGTATTTCGCGAGGGAAATGTTTATTTTCATTATTTCGGACACTTATTCTTATTTTAATGAAGTAAATTTTAAGCCGAGAGTTTAGTTTCTTTCTTAAAAGATGTATTTATTAAATTCACTTTAAATCCAGTTTAGTTACAGTTTGTAAGAGTTATCAACTTTGATGAAATGCACTTACAAAGGGCAGGGCCATGCCGATGCAAACGAGGATACCCCAACCGCCATCGGGGGCCTCCAGCCTATAGTTCTTGGTCTTCTTCATCTATCTGGCTCGATCGGATGCTGCTCCGCGGGCTGCTGGGTGACAAGTGATTGCCACTGTCCGGAATCGTTTTGTGGATGGCAACCATCCAGGCAGTAGTATCTTATGTTTGCTAAGATATCAATCTTCCAGTAGCCGCCTCCTCGATTGCCCGCTTATCGCACCTCGGGGTCTTTTATGGCCAAGCTAAGCTTGTTATGGCAAAGGTTTATGGACCTGGCTTACAGCGATAAGATTAGTTTGAATGTGTTGCTCTTACAGTAACACTATTTGTCCCAGCGACGGGGTCTCCGCTTCTCGACTTTACAGGGTATGGCGGAAGCATTGCAATCTTTCCAAAAATTTCAAATGTAATTGTAATATTACAATTGCAAATAACGGAAATAATTTCGGGCCATGGTTAGTGTTAGGATCTTTATCATTGCTGCTCTCATATCGAAATACAAGATACTGCTGCGTGTCCGCTGATAAGAACAGCAGAAGACTAACTAATGCCGTAGACAGTGCGGACTGTAGATTTACAGCAGCTGCTGTCCTCGTCTCCTAGGCGCTTCCTCGGCTCTTTGGCGGATTCCTTGTGCATAATTTATACAAACTTAAATTTATTCTTCACGCATTACATTTGTTTGCTCTTTAGAAGACGCATGTGCGAGAGCTCTTTCTGCCCTCAACTCTATCCTATAAATGACATCCAAACGGCCTGTGTTTGCTCTCGGCCAAGATAATGTTGATAATGAATATGATCGAGTGGGTTTTAACTGGAACTCGGTGATTTCACAGTTTATTAGAGTCGGAAGACGATTCTGGCTGACATTAGGGTATTTAAATGTGCAGAGATAAGAGTTTCAGATCTGTCACATCTTTCTTTGGTGCATACACTATCGGTGCGAGCAGAGCTCGGCAGAGTTTATCTGTAGGGCATCGCTAATATAGTTATTATGGAAACTGAACAAGCTTTTTGCTTTCTACTTGAAATACAATAATGAAATCTGTCACATCTTTATTTTGTAGTTAAATATTTAAAAAAGGGACGAACGCTTACACTACCGGTGCGAGCAGAGCTCGGGCAGCGATATATTATCACTAATATAGTTCAATTAGGAGCAACTTAATAAGGTTTTTGCTTTTTCTCTTTTCTCTCTTTATAATAATAACAACCTTGGGACTATAATTAAAATCACCAAGGAAATATATACAGGGATGCGACACCAAGTGACTTAAAGTAATTATATAATTATATATATCATAATTATAATTATATAATAATATAATTGGTATAAACAACCCCCGGATACACATTTAGAGAGTTTATCTCAGAGTTATTCCAGTTTAATTAACCCTTAAATAATACCTAATGCTTGGCTTTTGATTTCATCGCTTTATTCTTCATGTTTAAATTACATAATATATATTCATACATGTATCATTTAATAAGGCTACAATATCGGGGCCAATACACAATTCCAAAAGTCTGCTTTCGTATCAAAATCTCTCGTTCCGCACAAAAATACAAATCTATATACTTTACGTACACAAAATACGTTTACACTGTAAAGTTAAGTATATAGTAATGGTTCCGTGTATATAGTATATATATATATACGAATTACCTCTCAATGCGGCTATGGCACGGTAATTAATCAAGTTCTTAAACGCAGTGTCATAGCCGCATTAGTGGGCAGCTCTCTCGCTCTCTTTCGCTCCATCTCTCTCTCTTTCATTCTCATGCCCAAAAGTGTGCTACGCAAAGTTAGCTTAGTTTTTTTTTAAATTTTTTTGTTCGCTTTTATTGCTTATCGGTTGGGTTTAGTTGCGTTTTAGGCTAAATTATCTTACAGATTACAGGGCATGCAAGTATGTATGGACACAAACGTCGTCTATATTTTGTATAAGGCTTTCTCTAAACGCTGACGCGATGCGGTGCTATCGTGTCAAGGAACCCTCAAATTGTAAATATATCTTTATATATATATGTATGTGTGTATATATTGTGGCATTTGGTTGGCTAAGGATAACTCCCAGCGCTCTCTTACACATTGAGACATCCAAGGAGCTTCTCCTCCCCTTCGATATACACTCGAATCCTTTGAATATATATTTATTCAGTTCAATCAACGCACACTTATCTCCTACAATATAGTACTATAAAATTGGTACAAAAACCAAATACAATTGGTCCTTGCCGCACAAGTATATATCTTGTATAAAGTATATATGATATATATAGTATTTATATGTCTAAGTTATAGTTTTAGTTGATTTCCTCGTGTGTTTCTGTTTGCTTGTCGTTGCTTAAACATCGCTCTTAAGGTACATTTTAAAGCCGATCAATCAATTTTTCACGTATATATTTCTATATGTATTCCTCCCTCGCAAACTTGTTCTATATATTCTTTAGATATCATCAGTAGTTGTTTCGCAAGTATAGTCGATCATTGTCTAAAAACTAAGTTAAGAACTATCTTTGAACTATCACATACAAGTTCACTAATATAAAACCAACATAGAGAACATTATTTCAAGGCAAAACATAAAAGCAAAATGCGAAATCATAATTACAATTACAATTGGGCGAAAAAATAAAATATAATGCAACACATTTATCTCTACGGTTAACGTTGTGGCATGGAGTGTGTGTGTGTGTCTGTGTTTGTCTGTTGGTTGTCTCTCCAAGACCCTAATCCTAAGACTAAACATATCGCGAAAAAAAATAGAGCACAGACGAAAAAAAAATAGGTGATTTAACTAAAATTGAGTTTTAATACATATTTGGGGGTGTGTTCGTGTGTGTGTTTGTGTGTTTGGGGTTTCCCTCTAAGTATATTTAAAGTTGTGTCCACCTTAAACTAGATTTCTCTCTCTCTAGTAAGTAGTCCATCTCCTTGTGTCCGTTTGTTACGCTGGCCTGGCCCTTACAGCTTCACATCGTCCTGCCCCGCTGTCGTTGTTGTCGTCGTCGTTGTTGTCGCCGCGGCATCCTGTGTGGGCAGCTGTGCGGCATCGGCGGTACGGCGTCTCGAATGTATATATTCCACAAGGTACTCGATGCCCCAGGCAAAGGCGCACAGCAATATGCAGACGCTCTGGGTGTGTATGCAGATAGGATAGCTGTCGGTCACGTCCCGGATGAGACCTAAAGAATGGCAAGGATTTAGGTTAGAAAAGGAAGTCTTCTTTCTGGGTGGGATTGCCGTTTTGCCTTACCAATAAGCGGTCCGAAGGAGATCACAAATAGGGCCTTGCCCACCAGATGCCAGCCAAAGGCCGAGGGCAGCTTCTCCAGCGAACAATACTCGGACACGGTCAGGGTGAAGTTGCTCAAAGCGGAGCCACGGAAGAAGCCGCAAATTGAAAGCCAAATCATCAACTGAGTCCAGTCCGTTTGCTCGGCCATAACTTCAGGAAAGAACAGAAACGAATAAAATTAATACAAGAAGTTGTAAAGGTTATCAGGGAAGGAGGGTATAATGATCAAGATGAGTCACGCTTGCTCCAAGTTGAGAGATCTTAAAAATTGAAATATATCTTTATAGCTAAAAAAAGAACACAATAAATAGAAAAATAAAGTGCACAAAGGTTGAATCCAGAAGTTTAGCATATCAGAAAGAATCAGAAATCCAAATAATATAATGTTGGACAATCAAAAAACATTTGCATTGATAAAAATTAGAAAATTAGAAACTTATTCAGCTTATTTGCAAGTTTAAAAAGTAAAGATATAGTGAGAAAATAACTAAATTGACGACGCGCGCTCTTTCTTCTTCTGGCTTTTAAGCCAAATTCCAAGAGAGTACAAAATTATTGCCTGGCGTTACTTATCTAGCAGCTTATATGGTCTTTGCTTGTACTCACTTGATCGCGTCAGGGCCACAAAGATGATGGACACAAGGAAAATGGTGCGCTTCTTGATCGTGGTCCGATCAAAGATCGGGGGCAGGACAATACGGGCGGCAATGTCCGTAATGGCGGTGATCGACAGGCAGAATGCAACGTCCGCCTTCTGGTAGCCCAAATTGGCAAAGAAGAACGGCGTGACCATCTTAAAGTTCATCTCGGCCACGTAGAAAATTGACAAACCGAATAGCAGATTGAGGAACATCTTGTCCTTGAGCATATCAATGTCCAGCAAATCGGCAAAGCGTCGCCAGAAGCCCGGCTTCTTGGCCTTCTTGCGCGCCTCGTCATCAAGGGCTGCTGCCGCCTCTGCCTGCTTGTCCAGCTCCGTGGGCTTCATTTTGATGAAACTATCCCGATGGCCGCCAAGGACAATGCTGCCCGTGGCGGTGCCCACGCGTCGCAGTTCGCGATCGTTCTGCTCGAACTCATCGTCGCCGGTGTTGAGATGCACCTGAAGGATCGAGCCGGTGAAGTCCATGTAGGAGAGGTTCGAGGTGACCGAGGCCTTGCGGCAGCGCAGCTGCGTGGCATTAATCTCCGCCTGCGACGGATATCCGCCCGACTCCCCAACGCCGCCAGATCCATGGGCAGCGGACTGTACTCCGGCCAGGGACATAATCCGGGGGAATGTTGGCCTCTTGGGCAGACCAAGGCGAGAGCCGTTCATCGTATTCATGGCCATCTCGGAATAATTCTTACGCATCTGGTGCTTGGGCGGATGGTGTTTGTGGAACAGCAGAGTGTTCATTTCTGGTAGGGCGTCCTCTTCGTTGCCATCCTCCTTGATCACCTTGAATTCGGGCGGTCCGGCCGCAGTTGCGCCTGCGCCACCTGCTCCGCCCACCGTCAGCTGGGGCTGCGGGGTGGGCAGGGCCGAGATGCACATCAGCTCCTCGTCGTCGAACTCCTCCTTCATGTGCCACTTCACCGGCTGCAGCAGCACCGATCCGACCGTGGCATTGAGGGCCACGCCCGCCAGCAGCAGCACCGCCCCGCGGAAATCGTACGCCTCCAGCAGGATCCTTACCAGCTGCGGCATGATCAGCATACCCATGGCCGTCCCGGCCATCGATAGTCCCACCGCCTGGCCGCGCTTGTGCTTGAAGTAGTGATTCAGGGCCACAAAGGCCGCCGAGGTGGACAGGCCCACGCCGATGCCGTTGATTACCGAATAGGTGCTCAGGATGTGGGCCATGCTAGTCGCTGGCGAGGTCAGTGCCAGTCCCAGGCCGCATAGCAGGGAGCCGGCGATGGCCACCTTGCGGTAGGAGAACTCCTTTAGCAGCGGTCCAACGAACAGGCCCGAAAAGTTCATGCAGACGTCCAGCGCACTGATGATCACCGCTGCGCCCGTCGTGCCCACGTTGAGATCCTTGAGAGTGTCGCCGAAAAGCAGACCAAACGATGGCTCAATGGATCGGGTAGCGAGCTGTAAAAGAGATCAGGAGAGTGATTACCAGGTCAGTAGGCTACAAGATGAAGAACAATATAAAATCTAGATATTACCAGGGCTCGTCGTACATTGGGCTCAAACCCCGCATATATTCCTTCCCAACGGAAAGAAACCTTAAAGAGTGCCGAGGTATCTTTTTTGTTTCTCCTGTAGCTTAAATAATACTCTCGTTCGCTACTGAGTTATAAGTTATAAGCTGTTTGTTAATGTTGCTTTGCTTGTACATGGCAGGCAATGCGTGGAAGACAGCTAGATAGAGATAGGAAACCAAGCGGTCTCAAAGGAGCATTTAAAGGAAAATGGCAAACTGAGTAAGAGGTTTTTCTTAAGATCCCATTTGGGACGCCCTCTTGTTACTTCCGCTTTAATAATTTAAATTTAATAATTTAAGAAATAAGCCTTCATCTTAAAGTGTTTGAATATATATATATACATCGTGATTTAGGTATGACTTTAATAATTTTAGCAAAGTGAATCAGTGACCCGCTTTTATTGGTAAACGGTATAGATCATGTCTTAATAGATCTATACCGTTGGGCCAATATACTGAATATAGTCACAAAATCATCAAAGTTAAATCATAAAAACTAATTTATAGTGCTGTAAGAATGATATGTGGTGGCATAAATAATTTAATTAAGTGAATCCGTTACCTTGCACCTTGCCTAGAGGTTCATGTATAAATTGTATTTCAATAAATTTGTACATGCAGCCTTTAGGTAAAGAGTGAGGCACAATCATCAACATAAACTAAAATATTGTGATCTAAAAATGTGGCCGTAATAATTTAATTAAGTGAATCCGTTACCCTGCACCTCGCCTAGAGATTCATATATAAATTGTATTTTAACAAATTAATATATGTAATTTTTAGACACAGTGTGGGGCATAATCATCAACATAAACTAATTAATAGTGATCTAAAAATGTGGTCTAAATAATTTAATGATGTGAATCCGTTACCCTGCACCCTGCCTAGAGACTCATGTATATATTGTATTTCAATAAATTTGTATATGCAGCCTTTAGATACAGAGTGAGGCACAATCAACAACATAAACTAAAATATTGTGATCTAAAAATGTGGTCTAAATAATTAAATTAAGTGAGTCCGTTACCCTGCACCTCGCCTAGAGATTCATATATAAATTGTATTTTAACAAATTCATATATGTAATTTTTAGACACAGTGTGGGGCATAATTATCAACATAATCTAATTAATAGTGATCTAAAAATAATGTGACCAAATTGTGCTCGGAGTGTGATATTTAGTGATTTTAATTATGGTAAATCGTTAAGTTGTAAGCAAAGTGCCATTAAATAAACGAATCGGTGGTTCAAAATAATTATAACAATCATAAAATATATATATTTGACTATTTATAGTAATGAAATATTATGTATTATTTTTATTTTTAAATTACGAAAGCGGCAAGGTAACATTAAACCACATTCTATATGAATCCTGTTGCTGTAGATTGATTACGGCCGATTACGACGGATTAGTTTTAGGTAATTCCCTCTTCTTTTGATCTGCCATAACTCAATCGAGCCTCGATTGCTGAGCGTTCATCCGGCGATTCATAAATTATATACTTGTTGTGCGGACATTGTATTACTTTTATTCCATTTTTTTCAATTTTTTTTTTTTTTGTTTTATGTGGGCCAATTTGTTCGCGGCTAATCTGCCGTTCAGAGGCCGCGTGATTTATCGGCGGAGGCGAACGAGAGAGAGAGAGAGAGCAATCATTATCAGCAACACATTTGGGAACAGTCGGCATTCTTTGGGGGAGGGAATAAATTCGTACTCGGGGGGAAAATATGGCGGCGTCGTCATCACATATGGATAACCTTATCGGTTATCGGAGGGAACTCAGCGGAACACCCTTCATGATCCATCCATCCAAACCCACTATCGATGCACTCCAGATGGAAGACCAGGGAGAGCCTTATCGGTTGTGTAATGCCCACTACTGGCCATCATCTCGACTACGTCAGGTCTTATCATCAAGCCAGGGACTCAAAAACTGACTGACCGACCGACTGACTGACTGACTGACTAGCATTCTCCCCTCGGTCATTCATGATGATCAGTTTGATTGATGGTTATTATTTTTTCTTTTCCTTTTTTTTCTCCCCATTGTTTTTGTTCACCCATTTCTTTTGTGCGATTTGAGGGCCTTGTGGAAACCACCACCTACATTCATAAATATATCAGCTGTCATGACTCGAAATCGAATCCAATTTGTATTCGCCGAGTGGATAATGGTGATTCGGTATTAGATGTTGGCCACCGATTGAAATTCAGTCGGCTAAAAAGGTCAACTAACTGATTTCAGCAACTATCAGAGGAAAATACGGGCTGTAAATGTTGTAAAATATTCATTTAGGGAATTACTGATTCGCCAGTTCTTGATTATCACGGAGGAAATAAAAGTGTGATTTCGAAGTTTTAGAGTCAGAAAGTCTTTGGTGTAATTAATAGTTTAGAGATAGGGGGAACACGACTCTTAAAACGAACGCTAACTTTATTTGCTTGTACATGGCAGGCAAAGCGTGAGTGGCAAACTGAGTGAAAGGTTCTTAAGATCCCATTTGTTAATGAAACTTTTATTTAATTTCTGTGGCTTAAAGGCAGGCTTCTGTATAATTTTCTAAACGTATTTCTGTGAATTTATTAAGAATTTACCGTCACAGTTCTCAGTTAGCTGTCATTGATACCCTCTGTTTATTTTTTTTTATATTTTTTTGTATGATTCCAGGGCTCTTCATAATATGTACACATACCCGAGTTTTTCATTGAAATTGCCTAACATGTGTACATACATATGTCTACACGATTGATGATGGGCTTCTTAAAGTGTTTTATTTGTTTGTGATTATTGATTGGGCTTTAACTTTAACGCTTATTGATTTTCGAATTCCCCAAACTGTACGCACACATCTGTATATATACTATATACTTTTATGGGGCGTTTCATTCAAAGCCTTAATTGCCTGATAATTGAATTATCAGAACTCATAATTGAAGTAGGAAAAGGCATTCGAAAGAAGCAAGCCAGCAAGCCAGCCAGCCAACACGCGCTCACTAAGTGGCCCCAAGTAAATATTGCTAAAATAGTTCAATCGTCGGTCTCCGGCTTTGGGGATGAAGTCGCCGTGGTCGTCGTGGTTGCCGTCAATGTCTCGGATGTCATCGATATTGGTCGTGGTTGTGTTCAGGGGGGGCAGGGGCGGCGGTCAATAATTGGCTATATAATTGAGTTTAAATTGCCACACTTTGATTTTGTGGCCGCGCAAATTATTACCGCTGATTGACCCACAGATATAAGATATAATCGATCTTAATCTTATTTCAAAGAGGGAGAAAGAGAGCGAGCAGTTGGATAATAAAACAATTGCCAGCACTATTATTTCTTTATCTCTGATATTATGAGCTTTGATTTTACCCATTTTATCTTTATGGTCAAATCTATCTATACCCTTTATGGGCTCCTAATTTGATAAGAGCGTTTTGAAAAACAACAATTATTAGCTTTGTTTGTTGCACATTTTCCTCTCTCATCTGTCTCAATACACTTTGCTAGTAAAATCAATCTAATTTGTTTATATTTGTATATTTCAATCAATCTTCTCAGGCTTTTTATGCAAATCGATTTTCTACATCTTGAATTCTATTCATAATGAATTGCTTTGATTAGACATTGAGTTTTTATTAATTCAGGTTACTTGTCTTGTTTTTTTTTTTTATAATATATAAAAAACTGTTTTATTATTTAACAGGCCCCCGCATAAAATCGCTCACAGTAATTGTGTAAGAAACATATCAGGAATGGTGAAAAGAATAACCAGCAATTAATAGGCTTAATTCTAGTAGCAGTTTCTCCATAAAATACGGAAATATCAATTAAGGAAAACTAATGCCAGCCGTTGCCGTTTTGTTTTCCTTTACAATTTGCACATTTCTATTTTTCGGTAGACTGAGAACGAGGAGGAGGAGAGGTCGTTGTAATGCGTAAATAAATTTGATTGTGGAGCAATTGTTTACTATAACACACTGCAAATGGCATTATATATAAGTATATGTTTGCTTATATTTCGAGAGTTCGAGAGTTTTTAGCGAAAAACAGCAAAGGCAAACATTAGACGATAGCAACCAGGTTTGGAATTGATTTCTGATTTGGTGTTAGGTTTAGGAGACTGGGAACGGCGACTGCTCCAAATCACATCTCACCACCTTATTGATTGTTGTGGCAGCAGCAGCAGCAGAAGCACGCTGCTGTGCTTCTCAGATGCGAAATTTGCACAATTAGCCGCTAACTTATTTTTAAACATTTCTCGTGCAATATTTTCGAATCTAATTTACAAGTGTGGTTCGGGGGGAACGGACGGACGGCCTGGCTGCGTGAAATTAACGTGACACCCGAGTGTTCGCCAACCTAATGTCTGTTTATATGCACGATGTCGGTGCCGTTTCTATATACCTCGCTTATGGGCAATATTACTTAACAATCCGCTGTCTCACCCTTTCACGAGGCGAACACGTTGTCATCGTCGTTGTAGTTTGAAGGGTTTATGGATTGGCAACAGCTCTTGCTCTGTTTTTTTCGTTTAACAAAGCAAGTACTTTACCTGGTGATTGATCGTCATACTTTACAGATCTTTACTAGCTCTTTTTCCCTCAAAACATCTTACACAACACAAGACGTCACTCTTAAATTACATTTCCGAATCGGAAGCGAATGTCGTTTAATGCATATATATTTCACTCTCGACCTTGCGCAATATGACTTTTTCATTTGTTTATTAACAAAGTTCCAGTTATTCGATTACTTCTCGGTTTCTATTGCACAATTTGGAATTTTCTCTATTTATTTGCAGCTTTTTGTTTCTAGTTCGCAGTAACTGTAAGATATTATTATTACATCTGGACTTTTATTTGGATTCCAGTAAAATGGCAACACGCTCAAATTGTTAACTTCAAGCTTGGGGGGAAATTCCAGTTATTCGGGTCTGGGCGAAGAATTTCTTGAATATATGTATATTGTTGTAAGATTTTGTATATTCCATTTAAACTTGTTTTTATACATTTTTTATACACTTATGTTAATGTATATGGCAAAGCGATTAAGGTATAGGGTAGACTTTTGCCAATATTTTGTTAATATATATTTTATTAAGAGTGAGCCGTCTGTTCTTCATCAGTATCTGCTGCCGACCAAGTTTAAGTGTCAAAAGAGTTAACTATTATACGATTTTGCGTCGGTTTCTTGTCTTACTGTTAAGCTTTATCGAATGGATAAAGTTTCTGCTAAGATAATTTGGCTTTCTATGTAAAGCTAACATTAAAAGTGAATGTAATGCATTAATTTTAGATTATATGCGCATATATTTATCTTGCTCGCAAGAAAAGGATTTGGGTTTTACAACAACATTATCTGTTCATCAGGTTTTTCGTTCAGATAGCAATCTAAGACTTTAATAGTAAAATGGAGTAACTGTCCCTTAAAGTCCGTTAATTCCTTAATTCTTTTTGCAATCATGAGCGCACATTAAGCATTATTGTGCCCCAACATGAAAATTGTATCTAAATAAATTCAAGATTTATCTACAACTTTGAAGGGGTCTTTGAAGTTTTTAAAGTGCTGTTGTCGCTGCTCTTATAAGTTCTTATTTCACAATGTGTCACCGGGTCTCGGGATACGAAAGTTTCCACTGTCTCTATCTTTCCCGAAAGATATTGGAACGACAGGGCATTTGGAAGACACTTGGCGGCGCGTGTGTGTTACTCGGTTTCTATTAATTTTTTGTTTTTTGAATTCACTTTTGGCGTGTTATCAAATCTCAAGTCCAAAGTTCATGACGTCTCTGCGCCTTCCTGCGTGCGAGCGTCGATGGATATAAGCCATATTGTGCCATCATTTGTCGCCCTCATGGAGACGATGACGTCGTTGGGCGACAGACCCAACCACATGGACGTCACTTGTCCACTTGGTGGTGTGGTGTCGGGAAACCACCTTCCTTCCGTCGTCGTTGGGTCGTGTCGCCTCTCCAGGCATGCCGCACTTGACCGCCATCGTAAATCAAGCCCATTTTTTTTTTCCTATCGATTTCCCATTAAGTTTCGCGTGGCATTCTTTATGCTTACTCCCCTCCAACCAAGTTGATATTTCATCATATTTCCTGGGTTCCGTGCCTTGTCCTTCACCACTTGAACTTTTTATATATATTTAAAATGGTATCTTCTTGTCCTCTGTCTGTCCATTGTTTTATTTTTTCCAGCCTGATAAGGAGAAGTGAATTGTTAAGCCCGTCTGTGCTTATTTCCGGGTCTCTGTGTTGCTTTGTGGTAATTGCCCCACAAAAGTTAGTAGCTCATTTATATGTACGAGGCGGAGAATCGGTCAATTACGGCTAATCGTGCAGAGAAATTGTAAAATTGCTGTAATTGCTTGGGTATATCATGGTTAATACTTAGAATGAATTTATTTTCGGCATTGCATCGAGCAAGTTTCAATTTGTTGACCATTTTTTATAATTGAATATAGTCCGGTAATGGGTTTCGAAGCGTGTAAAGGGTTGAGCAAATCCATTATTTTCTTGATTGATTTCGCATTTAATAATTGGTAATTGCTTTCAATTAATTTAAGGTAGACTTGCAGCATTTAGAGAATGATTTTCTTCTTATTAGGGTTTATTTTCAGTCGTTGATTATGATTATAAAATATTAACTGCACAAACTGGCGTTTAGTTATGGGGGAAAAAAGGTTACAAGGCACTCAGTTCAATGCATTTTGCTCAGTTTCAGTTACCTTTGCCTGTGCACCTTGACTTGATTTTAAATCAATTTACATAATTTACGTTTTTTACTTATAACTTTTACGAGAGTGCCTTCAACTTGGGGTAATATTCTCTTGTTGCTGAATTTATTAATTTGCTGTAATTAAGCAGGGCGGCGGCAAGCCAAGAAGAGAGACTGCGTTTTCACTGAGAGATTCAGTCGGCGAATTAAAATGTTCGAATTGAAATTGAATTGTTGCTGTTGCCGGGCACTCGCGGCAATTGAAGCAATTAACTGTGAAGTACATTTCACTGCCACCGCATCGAACTCGACTTGGCGGAGTCAACTCAGCTCGGCTGTGGGTCTGCCAAACATTTCAATTAAAACAAAACAAAAAAAAAACAACAATAACAACACAACTGTGGCAACAACAAATTAAAAGAAATAAATAAAAACAAACAAGAAACAAAATGAAAACGAGACAATAACAAAAAGTTGACTCGCGACATTGCCATTAAACAAAAGCCGTCGCAAAGCTGAGCTCGAAATTCAATTGAACTGAACCGAAGCCAAACCGAACTCAGCTACAGTGAAAACTAGCTAAATATTCCCGGAAAGATATATAGAGCTTGAAGATAATGAGTTACTCGGTCAAGATAATTCTGTTCTAATATATATTAGGTAACATTATCAACATGTAGTCTTTGCATAGAAATCAAATCATAGTTTACAAACTACAGATTTCTTGAGAGATTTCAAATCGCTCTTAATCTCGGAAGATTTCTTTTTTATTGGAAGGCAGAAAAGAAGAAAATAGAGATTTTCAAGACAGAAAAGAAGAAAATAGAGATTTTCAAGATACACTTGATACTTTTCGTTTAAAATAAGAAGGATGTGTCTTTAAGGAGATTTTTAAACATCCCGTTCTTTAAGAAGAGATTTCATGGGAGATTTAAAATCTCCTGAGTTAATTTTTAATATTATTAAAACAATTTAAAACAAGGAAGAAAACGCATGATCCATTGCTAGTTTTCGTTTCACTTCCTACTATATATGGAATTTCTATAAAGCAATTTTGAAACTTCCATAGTTTTTAGAAAAACTTTCTTAGGAGATTTGAAATATATTGAGTTGAAATTAAGAAAAAAAATCAAATCCACTGCTAGGGAATCTCTACTGTTAATGGGCAGCAAACTGATAAAGCGGAGCGGATGGGGGCGGTGGAACGGAGGCGGTAACCCATAATACTGGGGTTGCTGGAACCAAATTGTGGTGATGATGCTTTGGTGGCTGCCTGCACATGATCACAATCATGTGATTTAACCGACCAACCAACCAACCGATCGACTCTGCAGATGCAGATACACATACACAGATTCAGATACAGTTACAGTTACTGGAGCAGCTGTTCGCTGTAAGTTGGAAACGAGTTTTCGCTTTTCTCGAGGAAGTTGCTAGCTGCAACTTGCCACAGAGTCACGTGATCGGTCAGCTGCTGGCCTTTGTTGTCGCCAAAACCTGATTCCGGGCAGCACACCGTCACATGTGTGCAGTTTACTATTGACATTGATTGGGGACCGACCGACCGACCCGTTGTTAAGGCTGTTACGGCTTGCTTTTGCTCTTGGGGGCCTTTATTCAATTTGATTCGTTGTTTTTTTTTGCCTGTCTTTCTCTTTTCTTATATTGGTTTTTTTTTGTCTCGATCACGTGACTTTGGGGCCAATGCAAAAATAAATTGGGAAGAGAAGAAAGTTTGTCGTTGTCAATTGTAAATTCCTAGCGGCGAAAACGTTTATCGGGGTATTAATTTCAGAGAGCGATCGATAGATCGATCGATCGATCGCAAGAAAGGGAAATTGGCCTCTCTCAATTAGCGAATATCCGAAATTAGATTCACAGTTCAATGTTAAATTTATAAAACCAAAAATGTATAAATACATTTACAAAACACATTCGAAAAGGCATTTATACTTGTGTTACTTGGTGGCACATATCATTTATTATTCATATAAAAGGGAATATATCTTTTAAAATACAGTTAAAAGCTTTAAAGTAAATATATTTTACATTTACAAGGCTTGTACTAACTTTGCTGATGCTAATAATGGGAAATATCTATCTTAAAATCAATTGTTTCTTACATTTGCCTAACTATTATTTCAGATCTTTTTTTGGTTTAAATTCAACAACAAAGAATAGATTATGCCCCCATACTGATCAAAACATGTGCTATATACTATGTAGTATATAGTATAATGGGCTGATCTGCAGACTGCTGTTTGTTGCCAACTCGGTCAATAAATCGGCTAAATCGCCACTTAGTTTATGGGGAGGTAAAAAAAATAAAAGTGTCTGGCGCGTGGGTTGACCATTAGCACCCACTAATAACAATAATGCCAGGGACCGAGACCGAGACCGAGATCGAGTTCTCTGGATCTCGTGCGACCACGGCTGCACAATGTGCCTTTTATATGGGAATATCTCTGCTCGCTTTTAGCAGTTGTTCAAATTTAATTAACAACATTTTAGTAGTGCTTCGAAGCCGCACACTTTGGTATTACCTTTAGCTAGGCTTCCTGTGATGGATCGATCGATCTATCTCAGGGATCGTTTGGTATTAGCATTCACTTGCGAATGCTCATTGTGCAGCTTCTTTGTGCTAAGCGAAATGAAGTGAACTGAAGTGTGTTTGCTAAGTTTATGGCGTTCGCATCTTGTTTGATATAATATTGTACATATATATAATAGATATATAGTATATGTGTGCTACATTGGCCAGTGTTACTGTGTGCGCTCTATTTTAATTCTATTTATTGTTTTTCTCGCGCCTGGTACTCGGAATTTGTCAAAGAAATTAGCTCTCATTTGCGAAAACAGCAAAGAAAACAAACGTCACAATTAACAAGAAAAAAAGGCAGATGGGGGGGGAAAATTAAGTGAGAATTTGTGCAATTTTCGGATACGGTTTTAGCATTGGCATTGAAATTAATCACACACAGCAGCAGCAGCAGCTGAATAAGTACTTTGTTTTTTGGAAGTAATTTGAGAATTTATTGGCAATTATTGGGCCCACCCCAAAGTATGGAAATAGAACAAAATTAATCAACTATTTAGAGGTCCTTGGGAAAGCCATAATAAAATGAAACCTATATGCATATATCCTTATAAAAAATGACTGGACAATCAATTTTATTATGAACGACCTTTCCCGTCGCTTAAAGATGGCGATTTCCCCAACTGTCACAATTCCAAAGCCCCGTCTGATTTGAAAGGCGACGACGTTTTCGCTAACTTATCTCACAAAAAAAAAAAAACACAATTCGGAAATGTTCTAATTGGCTTTCGAAGTGCGACGACACTAATGCCACTTCACATACATATAGCTTATATATATATATATATATATATAATATATGTATGTGTATGGGTATGTGCGAACATGCCCAGATATAGATTGCCGACTTGAGTGAGGCACGCCGCCGGATACTTTTATGACGTAGTGACGAGCGAGCATGCGTTGGTCGAATGCTAAACTAAGCAGAGGTGATTACACCCCAAAAAAATAATTCATTATTAAATATATATGTATATACATATATATACAGATCGAGGGGACTCGAACTCGAACTCGAACGCGAACTCAAACTCTCGGCATCGTCGTGGCTCTCACGCCCGCCTTACATGCTCCGCTAATCGAAATCCGTGTATTCTAATTATCAATTAAGCCAATGTGCTAAATTTTAAGCCTAATTGCCTGCCTGGCTGGCTGACTGCTGAGTTGCTGATTCCATCAGAGCGGGGCTTTACGGTTGCGCAAACATCTTGAGACCCACAAAAGCCAAGTGTTAATCGCACCTGATAATGATAACAGAAACAGAAACCGAAATCGTAGCAAAAAAAAAAAAAACAGAAACTAAAATAGAAAATCTATGACGACTCCACTTTGTATATTTTATTTATTTACTTGTTTGGCTCTTTTTCTGCTTTTTGTATTTGGCAAAAAAACAAATACCCTTTCAAGTAGTTAAAGAAATTACCTAGTATAGAGAGAGAGTTAAATAGTAGTTGATAACAAGACCTGGACTGCAATATTATATATGTATTTTTCCATCGCTTCTAATCTTGAACTTTATACAATTATTTGTCAAGTGCGTTTTGAAATTAGATTCTGTTTAAAAAATACCTTTTTAATATAAGGTATGATTGGGTACTTGAACTAAGAATACTTATGTAATTATTACTATGTTTCTTGTTTCCTACAGTTTAATTAAATGAATTACTAAAGAGTGTAAGGGAAATATTATAGAATTATATTTTATTTTTAATAAATAAATATGAAATAATATCTTTCGGCTAAAATAGATTATATACCCCTTGTGCCAGGTATTTAAGAGAGTTGCAACCAAAGTGACACCCGCAACATTAACTTGATTTTCATTATTGCGCTGACACTGAACACACAGAGGCAAAAGCACCAGATACACATATATATATATCTGTATAAATTATAGGTAAACAGAGAAAAGAAATCGGCAAATAGAAAAGAGAAAAACAGATGGGGGAATATATAAAAGCAGACCAAGTCGCGACGACACGACAACAGATTCGTCGTGTGTTCAAAGTCAGTGGGGGCCAAAGTCCAGAGAACACCGCGATTCTGGCCGAAAGAAATCTTTGATTTGTGTTCTTCAATTGCTTTTGCAAATTTCATCATCATTGGACAACGAAACAAGCTTCCCCAAGCCATTGCCTTGAACCCCTTAGTCATCACGAAATAAATCGAAATCTTCATTTATACTATACACATTTATTTATTTATTTCGCTTTATTTACTTTAACTATCATCAACCGCCACTGTTCTAACTTTTATCTAACTGCAATGCAAACAATTTCAATATATAACTTATATATTATTTTTATTTAAACAGAGCCACAAGTACTGATTAATTGCAGCCATAGCCCCACCTGATAAGTTACTTATAAATACCCTAATATAAGTGCATTTGTTAGTGTCCTAAAAAGTATATTATCCATCCATTGGACATCCACTTTGTTCCGGCTAAACGCCGCAATTATTCCGATGAGCTCAAATCCCGATTGTATATAGAAATGAGTCGATAACCTCGAGGCGAATCCAATTTTGCATTATATATATATACATATATAGACTATATTATACATTTAGTGTCTGTGCATATATCTCCATAGTTTTATCTGCTCGTCACGTGCTTTTCCAAGTTTTATATTTATTTATTTTTTCTTAGCCGCATTTCCAATTGGATTGCGCCGATATTTGACTATATAGCCGCCGCAGGTTGGTCTTTATCTTGGCCTCGGGGCCTTCCAGACAGACAGACGACGACGATGTTCTATTTTTTTCCTTTGCTTTCTGATAAGGTCTTTAAACATGTATTTTTGTGTATAAAAATTTAGCGATATATCTTCATGCCTTTGGTATGAATTTAAATTTTTGCATGATTTCATTTTTATTTGTATCTTTTAAAATTCCAAATAAATCATATTTAACTTGATTTGCAATTTATATATAAATTTAAGCCAATCAATATAAAAAAATGATACTGATTCAATACTTTGTTTACAGAAAGATAACGACAGCAGCTGTTTATATAAATTATTTGATTTATATTATGTACCTTTTGCCTGTAGCTTTAGCTTATTGTTTACTGCGTTTTAATATAATTTCTACAGGGAATTTGAAATGATTCCTTCTTGGATATATTGGGGTTTTTTTATCGAACTGGTATTCAGGCTGGTTTCTAATTTCGCTCAATGTACTTTTCGTAAATTTGTCACAGTTATTCGCTTTAGCTTTATATATGTTTGTATTTAGCACATGAGTATGAGTGTTTCCGGCAAAAGATTGCATTTGGAAAAGAAAAACAATGTTCTTCAGGCAACACATGGCAACAGGAATGGCAGCAGCGCCTCCTCAATGGGAACTAGTAAGACCTGAGACTCATGGTGTTTACCAGCTTCAGCGATTTATTGTTTATGGTGCAAGAGTTTTCGCTATTGGGCTTTCGTGAGTTGTATAAGGTTCAAGTGCTAATTTGCCTCGTAAATGATTTAAAAGCGATTAAAACGGTCGGTCAAAGATAGTGGCAGTCCGGCATAACGAAAACAAACAAGAGTTGTTGCGATTGCGATTAGTTATTAGTTCTAGTACGAATTTAACCTAAAAGCAAGCAAGTAACTAACTAATACATAATCGAATGATTGGCATAATCAGCCTGTTACCATCTAACCCCAATGATGATGATGATAATAGATTTTGTTTTCGCCTCGCACCTTGTATTCTATTGTGAATCAATTAAATTTTACGAGTGCCTTAAAGTACTTCAGATTTCCGAGTTGTGAAGACAAAGAAAGAGAGTTGCCTCCAGACTGGGCGTGTGGCCATGCGACTGGGTCATCCATATCTTATCTATCTTGTTTCCATGGGATATATTTCTATGACCAGCCAGAACAGTGTTAATTGACTGATTAAAGTTGGTGTTTGTTCATTAGTAGACTTCACTTTGAAATTGGAGTCACAGTGAGGAGTTGTGTGTGCCCTGCCTTGGGAATTCCCCATTTCTGTATCAAGTGTAATCACTGCTTATTTATACATGTCTCTGTCGAAGACCAAATACAAAAGGCAAACACACACACACTCGATATGTTTTTGCAAAACGGCGCATTATTGGTGGGTTGCGTTGGGTTTGGCCTTTCATCTAGTGTTTTGTTCTTATTGCAAAATAAGAGGGGGTTTGGGTGTGCTGCTTGTCCATGAGTCGACCGATAAATATCCAAGGGAGGGACACTATGATGGATCGAATGAACGAACTCAGTTTGCATTAATAGATTGCGCTCAAAAGATACTTCTCTAATTAATTACAGAAAGAGTCATTGGATATCTGTTTCCTACTTTCATTTAGTTCTTGTTTGCAAACATGACGTAAGGAGTTAAGAAGAAAATTGCATCCGATAAGTACGTGTGTTTCTGTATAATTTCTAGGGTGCTTGATAAAATGAAATATACACAGAAATCGAATTCAGCGAAAAAAAATCAACACTTGGAGAAGCATGAGAGCAGCTTTTCTGGTGCAATGTTTATTTAAAATATCTCAATTGCAAGTATATTTTCGTTAGTGTTCAATATCAACTTTATGAGCTGCCCTCAAATATCCGTGTCACAACACATTCACATCATGCATCATGCCACCCATTTGCCCCGTTCTTTTTAGCTTTAATTGTTGCCTTGAGTTGTCCGGGGGGGCAACTCGATGATATAAGCATCTCTCTCTCTATATAATGCCCACATTTCATTGTCTCCATCTCTGTGTACGCATTACCATTGTCAGACCAGAGCCTGGAACCATCTGGGCTGTCAATTTTCAAGATCTTCTGCTTGGCTACACAGAAATTAGCATGTCTAATTGCATATCGTCGCGACTCATTTACCGAGAGTAGGTCCGGTTCCCCCCTGGTCATTGCTGCTGATGTGGAAAGGTATGGTCATTTAAAAAAGCTATTACATAATTGCCACGATCTGAATTTGTGGCATTCACACTTGCTGCGATGCGTCATGGCAGCAGATACCGAACTTTGGTCATTTTCGAACTTTTCAACTCTATCTTTTAGGATTAAATGAAAGATTTCTGTTATTTATTTTGTACTAACCAAGTTTTCTGTTTTTCCCTCATTATGTGGTAGTACTTTTGCTGATGAACCAAGCCATGGTTCTTTTGAAATACATTAAATTATATTAAATCCTATGAACTTCCTTTTACTAACCATTTTCCCTTAATGATTATATCACTTTATTTTTTAATGATGCGCCTTGTTTTGTTTTTTAAAGAGTCCACCCTCTATATATACCTAATATATGCAATGTCAACTGATTTCGAGCCTTCTTTATGTATTTTATGTAGCCTCACCTTGTTTGCAACAGTAACAGCAAAAGGGGGGCATGAAAACAAAATACATTAAAAAAAAAAAAAAATTAAAGAAAAACAATGTAGGCATATACAGAAACTGAGAGCCAACTACGAAAACTGAATAAAAACCCAAAACAAAAACAGAGAGGAAAAAAAAAACCACTGGTGAGACGCATTTGTTGAGATCACGCGGCGGGTGCGTGACAGCCTCTATATAGGAGATCCGATCGGAGAACCGAAGCCGTGGCCTTGATCGAGGTCTCCTTTTTTTCTCCCCTCGAAGTTTGGAGCAGCTGTTTCTGCCCTGACTGATTGTGCCTGCCTGCCTGTTCGTCTGCATCCAGAAGAGTTTGGCAATCGGCGGGGGTGCAGCCCAGATACAGATGCAGATACAAACACAGATGCAGATACAGATACAGATGCAGATACAGATACAAGCACAGATGCAGATACAGGACAACTGGCAGTCAGGTAGAAACCCAGGGCTTGCCAGTCTTTTCCAATTTGATTATTTTTGTTTTTTTGTTATGGTTTGGTTTAAGATTTTTGGAATGCAAGCATAAACTGGATAGAAAGGTAATAGGTCTTCAATAGATACATTTATGTTTGTTTTCCAAAAAACATCTGATTTATTGCTGCTTTTAAATATATTAAAAAAGAAGAGTGAAATTTAACACTACACAATTTTGCTAGCCGTTTAAATATTCATAAATATTGTTGGCCGCCTTTCGATGAGCTTAAGTCGCGGCTCATTAAATATTTTAGCAGATACTCAATCAACTTTTTGTGGTCTACAATATTTTACGTATTTATTAGGTTCATGGTGTGCGGAGGCACCCACAATCCTTTGTTTTCTAGCTGTGTTGGCCATTAAGGGATTTATTATTGATTAGGTTGGCCCCGAAAAATGCCGCCCCAGCAATAAGCACAGATATTACAGATATAATAGCCATAAATTGGACGGGCGTGTAAACATGTGAAACTGCGTATTGAATATCGTCATATTTCATTTGAATCTTATCGTTTTAGCCTAACTAACTACTTTGCCAGCCATATAACTGGGGAATGGGTAATGGGTACTGGGGTATTGGGCAAATGGTTGTGGTGGCACTAACCTATCCTAAGCGCAAACCCTGCATGTGAGGCAGCGCTACCTGCTACTTGGGCGTGTGTGACGCCGCAAGCTTAAGCTTAATTAATCGGAATGCAAATGCTTGGAATGTGCACAATATTTAGGGGTATTTTCTTAAGGGGTTGGGGATCATCTGTACGGTACTTACGTTAACCAAACTAACGCCGAAGCAGGCCACCCAGCCCCATCCGCCATCGGGTGCCACTTTTCTGGGCTGTTTGCTGGCCATTTCCTCTGCTGCTGCTGCTGCTCCTCCTCCTCAGCTGCCGCCGCTCTTTGTTGTGTGCTCTCCTCCTCCTCCTTCTATGCTTGCGTCTTCTGCTTTTCCTGGACTAACTGACTGCTTGCTTGCTGCTTTGCTGCTTTTGTCTAGCTGCCTTTGGTTTTTGCTGTTTTCTCGGGCTCTTTCTCTATATATATGTATGTGTGTATATATGTATATATACAATATTATACGAGGTGTGTAGTATATATAGAATTATGGATATTTTTTACGTTGTGGCTCTTTCGATTTTTGTTATCTTTTTTTTTTAGATTTGCGCTTTTATTGCTGTTGTTTTTATTTGATATTTATTTGTCTTCCGTCTAATTAGGGTTTTACTTGTAGCACTTGTAAAAAAAATGTGAGGAAAAAAATACCGTATTGCTTTTCATCGAGAAATGTCTCTTGTTATTTTTTTAATCAGGTTTTATCACGTTCCATTTGATTTGCTGTAAATTTTTGGTGGGTTTGTTGTTTTATTAGGTGTGTTTTCTTTTTGTAAGGCACTTGCTGGAGTTGATTTGTTTTTTTATTATTATTTTGCTTTGCTTTGTGGTTCCCTCTTTTGGCCCTTTGTTTTGGACAGCAGCGCGTTTTATTACTTTTTATTTCCAGCTGTTTTCGGACTTGTTCTTTTTCACGTTCACTACAGTTGTTCTCCCTTTTTGTTCAACCGGTGGGGGAGGGGGAGTGGGGGTGTTGTGTGTTGTTTCTTTTTTTTTTTATTTTTTTTTTGAGCGTCGCTCTCAGCGGACTCTTGCCGTTTGGTAGCGTGGTCGCCGCGCACAGCGCTATTTATTACAAAAGAGGGGGCGGCAGGCGCTCACTGTCTCCGTCTCCGCCTGCGTCTCGGTCAATGTCTGCGCTCCCTTTCCTGTCTCCTTCTCTATCGCCCTGTCCGTCTCGCTCGCTCGCTCTCTTCCTCGGTTCTTCGCTTCGATGAGCTACGCGCGGCTGTTCAATCGATACTGACTGCTCTGCCGACGGCTGTCCCGTCGCTGCTCTGCCGCTGTTGCCGCTGCCATGCCGTCGCACGGTGGGGCAAAAAGTGGCCTGACCAATGTCATGCTGTGTTTTTATTTATTTAGGAATGTCCGTCCCCTCCTTTATTTATTTGTATATGATTTATTTCCCTAAATATAAGCAGCTTTGAAAAAATGTCTCTATATTGGTTGCAAAATGTTTTTAAAAATAAGTGCAGTATCACAGATTAGTGAATACAATTCCCGAAACACTTTTCTATATTCCAGTTTAAGTTAGATCGCATTCTTTGTATTGACCCCACTGTGCGTACGTTCGATTTGTTGCCTGCGTCCCCAAAGGCAATGAAGAGAGCGCCAGAGAGTCGCTCCGCGGCCAGTGAGAGTGCCGCCTGGCCGTACGTTTGTTGTGTTTCAAGATCGCGTTCTAATGCCTTGTGCGAGGGCGAGTGAGAGAGGGAGAACTGGCTTGCACTTCGCTTGCCAAAATCCACAAACAACTACGCAACGCGCCTGCCTGCCTGCCTTCTTTGTTTACATTTGTTCTTTGTCTGATGTTTTGCTGTTGCGCTGCATTTGGAAAGTCATGCTGCAATGTGTTCACCGCTACCTGTCCCCCTTTTGCACCCCAACCATCCTGCAGGCTCTTCATGCACCTCTATCTATGTCGTCTCTCTACATTGTTTGCTTTGACTCAGTTGCAGTTGCGCAAATGCTCTCGATCTTGCTCTCTTTACTTACCTCTCTTCTACGTTAACTTATTGTGACGTTCTGCAAGCTTGTATGTGTGTGTGTGCAAAAGAGCGCGGCCAAGTGTGATCGGCGTTGCCAGACGTTTCTTTTATTTGTTTTCTTTCATATTATTGAGGATTTTAACAGTCCGACACACCATCTGATCAATCAGCTGTTCTCGCTAACTTACAGTGATCACTCGCAAGCAAAAGCCTAATGGTTAAAGCGGAGTAAGGTGCGCTAAAACCTGAAATGTACATATGTACATAACTGCACAATTCCGAACAATAGCACTTATCCTCCCACAAATGAAGTAGTAATCCGAGAGTACATTCATCACCGCTCAGACCGAGAATTTTGCCGCCCAAATCCATTCTTTGACATCGAACTCCCCGTCGCCCATACTTTCCCAAACTAATTGGCCATGCAAAGCCCTTTTAATTGCCACACGAATTCAATGGAGTGCCGATGGTTGCGATGACTTACAATTGAGCGACTGAAAATGGAAAATTAACATTGAAAATGAAAATGTCCCCGCAAACAGTGCGCTAACCCCGCCCCCGCAATATTTCTTATTTCTATTCATGTCTTAGTGTTGCCAATAAATTTTGGCGGGAAAAAAGCCAGACTCAAGTCCGCAGACTTAAGGCTTAATTTAAATATTTTCTTTATTTATCTATTAATTTAAAGCAAATTTTAATCTTGCGTTTTTCTAAACGTATCTTAATGTTAATTTTTAGCTTTCTCCCAAAGTATCTTATTAAAATTCTGAATACAAAGATATAAGGCCAAAATCTGTGTAGCAAGTAACCAAAGGAAATATCCAATGTGGCAGCACTGTCTTCGAGCTTAACAAAGAATCGATAAATGTTTGACTCGTTGCAATGAAGGCGAATAGGGGAAAGAGATGGCACACACACACATACCACGCGTGGGGTCTTGCATGTGAGCATTTCAAGCTGCCGCATGCCTCTACTGATTTCATCCCCTGCTTCCTTTATATTCCATGTTATGCAATGTTGTTGCCACAATTTTTGTGGCAGAAACAGCTATGTTCAACAAAACATGTAGCGTCAATAGTTATGCAGGTACAGCTGTGATGCCTTCTCTTCTTCTTCTTCAGTTACCTTTCAAAAATTAACGGTTATTTTGTCGAGCCGAAAAAAGCTTGATTGCGAGTAAGAGTCCCTGTTAATGTTAATTCTCTCACATTGAGTCGGTAGAAAACCTTATTTCCTAAGCAGGGACTTCACTGTCCGAGAATCCGAGAGTCGATCCCTAATATTTTTCTTATTTAGAGCTTAATCTTGATTTTAATGCTCTCAATATATGAACATATGTGTTTTTGGCTTGAGATAGAAATGTTTTCCCACTTACATACATATGTTTGTATTTTTTAGCTAGAAATAAAAAATAAAAAAAGCTAGAAGTGCAGCACCGCTTCAATGTGTTTGTCTTCCGTCTGTCTGTCCCCTATTCTTGCCATCTTCCTGTTGTAACTTGTTGCTTAGTCGGTGACGCCACACACTCGCACCCTTCTCTTGCAGGCGCCTGCCTTTGTGCGTGAATGAGTGTGTCCGTAGGTGCTTTCTTTTTATGTGTGTAGCTTCCATTTTCGTCCTTTGTGCCAGGATGATGAAGGAAGGGAGAAAGTGGGAAAGTGACTGCCCATAATCCTTGATTTACGCATATGCTGATATTATAGGTGCGGTCACCATAATGGAATTCATACACTCACCATGTTTCGCAGCCAAAAATCGACTCCAAGGCTAAAATATGAAATTAATCCTTAAAGTTTGCAAATGATAAGCCTTCTAGGAAGCTTAAGAAAATACAAAAAAAAATATATGCAATCCGCCTGAGAACTGAATTATTTATATTGCATGAAATGAATTGCACGTTTTTTATTAGCATACTTTTCTGCACACTTCCAATTGATTTGAAAGCCATATTTATTTTTGTTGAATTTTTATCCTGCCCCTTTCACATTCAAAGTTGTCGCCTAATGACCGGTGGAAAAAAAATCTTCTGTCCAGATCAAAAAAACCTTGCAGAATAAACCCAAAAAAAAATAAACTTCAAAATCAAAGGAGTGCATTCATGTTTTCATGCTGTCATGGAAAGCATTGTTTGCCGTTATTCAGGTTCATATAGAGGACAGATTCGTTAATATTCCTCACTTACTAGACGAAGTCTGTACACCCTTTTTCCACAAATTCATTTTTAAATAAATTATATTTTAGTTAATTACAACTACCGACGATTTTTCAATTAGAAATAATTCTCTCTGGTAGATTTTTATATTATAAAATATTGTCTTCCTATTACTTTAATGGATCCAAGCTTCCTTTAATTTATTTTTAAGTTGATTGATGATTTTTTCCCACTATAGCCTTTATATACTATTCAATAAAGATTGCAACTTAACGACTTTCGAATACTTTTTTCCTCGTAGCCGAACCAGGAAATATCTGGGCTGTCCCTCATCTGTCTCGCCAACATGTTCAGTGTTGCCCATCAACAGTTGGCCCCCATAAATTTCAGTGTATGGCAATTGGGTAAGAAAACAAACACAAAAAAAAAAAACTGTATGGGGACAGCGATGGGGATGGATTTTTCTGTGCATGTCCGGCAATGACGTAGTTTTTGTGCTCTTTTTACACGCAGTAGTCATGGGCACGGGGTATATTGTCTTTTCGAAAAACGAAAGCAAAAAAAAGCGAGGCATCTCTGCGGGATCTCATAGAGCTGTTCATATTTTTGGGAATTTAATTAAGGACACACGCGGACGCATTTCGAAAGAGTGTGTGGGTGTGCTCCTTTGTGCCCCACGAAGCCTTTGCATTGTGAGCTGACCTTTAAATGAATTTAAAAAAACATTTAGAAATCCAATACTCAGGAATCCTTCTCATTCCTTCCAATCAGAGATCCGGCAACAGCTTGCCTTAATTAAAATTATTCGTACGTATGTTTATTGCTAGAAAAAAGAATATTTGGAGTTGAAAAAAATTCGACTTAACAGGTATGAAACGCACTGCATCATCATTTGTGTTTATTTTGCTCTTGTAGCTCGATTCAGTTAGCCGATGTTGACAGTGGCAACAATATTTATTTAGCTTTTTGGTTTATCTTGGTCGCATCCCAGAATTACCTTAACATTTTTATAAAAAATGCTTAATTTTTTGACAAAAGTTTGATTTACTGCAAGCTAGAGTTTGTCGATTAATTAATGTAGAGTTTTTTCACCATCAAAGACAATACATGGTAAATATCATAGGCATTTCATAAAATACGTTGTTTTTGGTTTGTAGCTAACCATAAATACAGATATTTCATATTTCAATTGTGAATAAAACACCAGTTCATTAATTGTAATATTTCTTTAATTGCTAATTACTTCTTTAGTTATTTTAGCTTCAATTCTTAAAAACCAAGCTCGAGTTGGAAGAGCTTCCTGTTAAAGGCGTTTTATGGAGTTTTCGAAGATAGGTTTTTATCTGGATACAAATACTATGTCCCTGGCTGGTTTCCTGTCTGGTTTTTTGGCACATATTTCCCGGCATACACATATGTACGTATACTTGTTCCCTCACCGTATATTTGATAAGAGATACAGCCCCCCAGGCTGATGCTTTTGGTGCGTTGAACCTTCGAACCATCGAATATCTCGCCCCGAATTTTTTGTTAAATTTTTTCGCTTGTTTTTTCTTCGCGCTTGTAACTTTCCGCTCGGAGCGTTACATTTCATCTGAATTTTAATATCCAGTTATCGATGGACGCACCTAATTTTTTTTTACATTGATAACAGTTTTCAATGCTAAAAAAAACCCAAAGCAACAAAGTCTAGTCTCTTATCAATAATAAAATTAAAAATAGTAGGGGATGCTCGGAAACTTCCATGACATTTTCATATTAAAGTGAATTAATAAAATAAATACCAAGTTCTCTTAAAATAACAAAGAAAGAGAATATGTTGTTCAGCGTGTTTGATTGATTAAAACAAACAAAAAACCCCCTGAACTTGACTCGATTCTTTCCGCTTCCATTTGCCGTGTCATTGATCGCTTATTGATGATCAACGCTTTGCTCGTGATATTCACGTGCTCGTCATCTCTTTTTCCCAGCCAGCTCTTTCGCTTTCTTCCGCTCGGCGGCGTCACAAGATTCTTGTTAGATTTCGAACTTTGGATGGACAAATACATTTTGATTAGACTTTATTGCTGCAACACAAGAGATGAGATCATATGTCTGAATATATGGAAATAACTGATCGGTTAGCAAATGGCATTCATTTGCCACATGATGAAACTATATATTAATGTTTCTAGCTTTCTTTAGGCTTTGTCTAGTTTTCAGTTTAATTATGAGGACAGTCCTAAAATTTGGTCAAATAAAGCCATTCCTTTGCCTACAAAAACACTGGCTTATCAGAACTATTGTAATGTTTCTTATATCTAAAGGAAATGACAAAAAATATATAAATACCTTATGTAATGACAAAAACTGCATAATTGTCATAATAATAGCTTCTTACTTCCACTGCTTTGATAAATATCAATATTTATTATTATTATAAAATTACATTTTTCCTTTGATTTAAAAATAACCCTAAAATGCATTCCCATTTGCAGGCTTAACTTGTACCCCTAAATAGGATCTCTTAATCAAATTATTTAGGATGGACGTCAGAAGGCCTCGGTGGCGCAGTTGGCAGCGCGTAAGTCTCATAATCTTAAGGTCGTGAGTTCGAGCCTCACCCGGGGCAGGTAACTTTTTTCTATGACCCTTTATTTCAAGTTAATGTGTATATTTTCCAATTGGTTGGTTTTTCTTTTCAGTTTAAAGATTATCTCATTCAGCAGATGGATCTTTTTTTGACACGCTCCAGCTACAATGTGGTTTCGATAGAACATGTAGGTGGGTGTTGTCAAATAAAACCATACTGCATTAATCAGATGAGTGATCAGTGATCAAATTACTCCGTGATATATTCTTATTTGTCTTATTCTTTTTTTTAATCGAATATATGTATCTTTATTTATTTGTATTTCATAATTTACATAATTTCGACACAGAAATTACGCCAGAAAATTGTAGCATCTTCTGGGCATATGTATTAAACACTTTTCCCAAGATGTATTGCATATTTTAGGGTTGTAACATTGTTGTTCATACCAAAAAATAAAAGAAATAAATAAATAAAAATACATATATATAAAACTGTATAACAAACAAATATAAAAGTGTATAACAAGTAAATATAAAAGTGTATAACAAGTAAATATAAAAGTGTATAACAAAAAATAATCATTGAATGCATTTACCAATCGCGTTTAGCCAGATCTTGTAGGTTCAATTTTATATTTGATAAATTCTATCTTCAAGATCTGCTGAATACGAACCGGTTTAATTCTACAAAATTAAAATTATTTAAAGTGCTACATAGTGTTTGAATTAAATACGAAAGCTTGAACAACAAAATACAAAGTTTAACAAAACGCGTATCATCAGTATCCCCCATCATCAGTATCCACCATCTTGTAACTAGTTACCGTTGGAGTTTCGATATCTTCGATATTTTCTGTCATCTTTTACTTACTTAGCGAAGCTCCACTGTGCCCAGCGACGACTTTATAACATCCTCCACGAATTCAATCGCACATGGGGGGGCTTATCATCGGCGTCGGAGGCAGGTCTCCTGCCTAGTGCCTAGGTCCCCCGATTATATGGCCATGTCATGATCCTCGTCATTGGGAACAAGAAAGAAACTGCTGTTGCCTCTCTGCCGGCTATATTTATGGGTCGACACACCCACCTTGGTCTTTGTACCCGAGCAAAAATTCAAAATGAAAAATACAAAAAAAAAATGCCAAATGGCAAATAAAATGTGTGTGTGCTCTTATCGGCGAATTGTAAACGGCACAAACGAGCCAGAATTCGGACCACTCCAGATGATGATTGGGGACTAAAGGTCTCCCGCCAGTCCAGATCATAATTCCGACCATAATTGGTATAGTTAAGGTAGCTTTTGTTCTTTTTACGAAGAATATATACATATATCAGCTTCTTACGATAATGAGCTTGAAGTTCGGGAACTAGAAAATAACATTCACTTTTTTTCGAATTATTTATAGAACTTTCAGCTGATAATACGCCCAAGCTCAAAGTCAAGCCACAAATCTCGACAGTTTTGAATTAAAGCAAGAAATTCCTAAAAGAAACCGGCTTTTTAAACATTTAAATTTAATTTAACTTGACATAATTGATGAAAAATATGATATATTGGGTATTTCTAGGGTAATTTATTCATCAGGTATTTTAAATCATGATTTTTCTATAATTATAACTAATTCTAGTTGCATATAACACAAAATACCTGCGATTTCTATAACTTTTAAATATTAATTAAGTCGAGCCTTTCACGGGGCTCTCTCTCTTCTCTTATTTCACCAGCTGCTCTGTAGTCCCGGGCCCCACCGAAGCCCAAACACTGAAATCAATCAAATGGAAGTTCCCCAGACTTCCAGATAAACCCGCACTATCGAAGATGGTACCTCGCGGCGACCGACCGACCGCGTAATCCTCGATCGGCGTCATGTGCGTCACGGGTCCCGACAGCCTTGGAACTTTAATGCCCACCGATGGAGGTATGTATGAAGTTACGACACCGTACACCCTGAAGTTGGCCAGCTTGAAGTTCTCGTTCCTTGTTCCTACGTTGACGGCCTGTCAACATCACGCCAAGGGCTTATACTTGAGCGCCGGGGTTCCTGCCGCCTGTCACTTGCCGGCCAACTATCCGCATTTCCTCCTGTAGGAGACATCGCAGACAAGACGCACAGTGGGCTAATGTCGATTAAAATAGTAACATAGTATATATATATATTTGTACAACACAAAAATGAAACATGATTTCGAGTTTTTAAGATTATAAAAATATACTTTGATGCGTTTCTTTTGGCCCGTTATTGGACATAAATTTGTAATTGCACTTATTATTAGTATTATTCGGTAACAAGCAACTTCACTTTTAATTAAGCTGTTATCTTTTTAGCCTCTTACCGAGTGGAATTTATTGATAACATTCTCAGCGTGAATTGATTGCAAACTCTGAGTTCTTCAAACTAAAATCAATAGGAATTTTTTAAAATAATACTGTCAAACAACATGTATACAATTTAATAAAAAAAGATTAATATTTAAAGAATAAAAATATCAAAATTCAAACATAGGCAGTTTATTTTCTTTTGTAATTAAAAATAATAATATAAGATTATGTTATAATATATATGACAAGGTGAATATACGTGAACACTTGATAATATAATAAACTCTAATTATATACTCTAATTATTCTATATAATTATTTATATAAACTATTTATAGTCTGCTGATTATTAGAAAACAATAAAAATGCAATTTTTCACCACAAATTCATGAAAATAATGTATGAAGATGACTTTGCTTTTTCACAGTGTACAATTGTACATCCATAATTATAGCTGTTGCAGTTTTCTCGCCGTGTTTTCTCTCTTTCAGCCACTAAGGAGCCCACGCGTTAAATGCGATTCGTCCCACGGTGGCGGGCGATGACAAAATCAAATTCTAATCGCCGTCGCCGCTATCATAATGTATTTATGAGGTTGTGTTTTTTCTTTTTTTTTTTTTGTGTTATATATTTTTTTTGCTTGCGCTTTTCGTATACGTAATACACTCTGATCTTGATGTGTGCGTTTGTATGTGCGGATGTCCGTATGCATACAAGTGTTCATACATGTACATACTTACATATACATATTTGCCCCTGATAATCGCGCCAGCGACGACAAAACTAATTACAACAACACTAAAGCAAATACAACGGTACAAAAAAAAAAAGTTCTCTTATCAAAAAACGGCAAATGCAGCAACAACATACGCAGCAATAAGCAATAACGGTAAGGCAAATACACAGGCCCAAAAGGCAGCGGCGAAGGAAGAAGAAGCAGAAGCAGTCGCGGCAGCGGCAGAGGGAGCAGAGTAGCAGCCGCGCCGCGGCAGAACTGAAGCCAAAAGACCAAAATAACACGCACACTGTGACAAAAGCACTTTGCATGCAAGTGTGCGTCGCAGTAGCGTCAGTGTATATATCGGTGTTGTGTTTGGGTGTTTAATACTATAATTCACAAAAGTGTTCAGTTCAGTTCGCGCTGGTGAACGTAACGGAAAAGTCGTCGCCTGTTGAATCTATTCTATTTACTTGATACACTCGGCCCGCCGCCGTCTCCTTGTTTTGTTTTTACGTTTTTTTTTTGTTTTTATGTTTTTGTTTTTAACACTACACACTGTGCGAGATGTGAAGCAACATACGGAGGAGGGAAAGAAGCAGAGCGCGCGACAACAACGCAACATAACAGCACAACAGAAGTAACAAGCGAAGCAACAGAAGGAGAGAAAAATCATTTACAAAAATAAAACGTACGGCCCCAATACATTAAAATATATGTTTGTATGTACATATGTACATTTGTGTGAGTGTGTGTGTGTGTGTGTGTGTTAGCATTTGTATTTTAGTTTAGTAGCAATTAGCACTAGAGCAAACCAAATGATATTTTCTATTTATTTTTTTCATCCAATGCGCGCGCTTTCCACGAGACACGTGCACGGAATCCGGAATATATAGACGCGAAAGATATATTCACATATGTACATATCTGTACAGTTTAGCGGTCAAAAGAGTTGTTTTTAAAAACAAATAATATCAAAAAACGTACATACATATTTACATACATATTTTCATCTGTTATCAGCTGATCCAAAATGCAAAATAAAAAATTAATTCATAACAATTTTTGTTTTTACCTCAAGTCGAAAATTCCTCTTTTATGTATTTTATAGTAATTTCTTTTTATATATTGTTTGACAAAATGTCGTTTATAGGTCATATATAGAATATATTATTCCATATAAAGGGGAATTTTGAATGCAACACTTTACTTATTGTTATAAAATCGTTTGAATTCCATAAACAAAATGCCGGCATTATGAATCGTATAAATGATTTAATTCAAAATAAAGTTTGAGTGAATGTGCAACAGTTTTAGTTAATTTGGTATCCATTAGGTAGGTAATGAATTATGAACTCGAGATACTTAAATTCGTATTTAAATACCACTGGGATACTTAGTCGTATTTTAATACCATAAGGATAAAACTGGGATACTGAATGTCGTATTTAAATACCACTAGTACACCACTTTTACGATATAGAATACTAAAAACCACCTGTATTTTTCACAAAAGCCCAATTATGTTTCATCAACTTGTGAAATTAAAAAAAAGAACAACATTTGCTTTCATTTAGTTTATTTTTGGTATTCTATAAATAGAAGGCTTGCGAAATTCCATTAAACTAAGTTGAAATCACTTTTTCCCATTTTCGGTTATCCAAACTGTTATATAGTTGTGATACCGCACCGGTACCGGTGCATACGTGATGTTCTCCTTAACCATCAATCACACATCAATCAAAGTCTCTCACCTTCGCCATTCCTCTCGGCCAACGGCGATTATGACTTACAGGGGCACAGTGGTTACTAATAGTAGACAGCCGGTAATAAAGGTTTTTATTGCCCAGCTGGGAGCTCCTCAGCCGTTTTATGGAGTGCCAAGAGTGTCGTATAATGCGGAAAGCTCTAATTATACAGATGTTTGCTTTTAGTCTTAAATGTCTTAAACGTCTTAAGAGAGAGTCTTAAGCGTCCTAAACGTCTGGCGATGACGACGTCGTGTGTTAATCAACATTGACTTCTATATATATAAATATACATATATGTATATATAGCAGGTTTCGCGAAGTTCTTTAATGGCATTTCCCAAAAAAAAAACCTCTAATCTTGGAATTTATAATTCTTCGCAACAAACTTTAGTTGAAAGTGTATTTGCCATCGGGCGTAGCGTTATCAAACTTCCCTGTTAAAAATACTGAATGAACAGGAAACGGCTGCGTTGATCAAAGTATAATCATACGATCTGTATGATCTGGAAATAGGAAAGATGGAAATATTTCCTATATACAAAAAATTAAATAATTTAGTGGAACTGATTATAAACATGGTAATAAAATCTAAAAAGAGATGAATATGTGAGTGTGATTCTCTTACTAGTTTTCCTCTTTTCAGGAAACCCGTTAAACAGAATATATCACCATCCCCGCTGGTTCTCTTATATGATTAATTTAATTATGATATTTAAGTCTGTCATATGTCATCAAAACGATATCAGCTGCGTGGTGTTGTGGTGTCAGTGGACATGATAAACAATTAATTGGGTCACCATTACGAGAGGGCTTTACTTGAGGAGGAAGAATTAAGTGTTTATTTATTATAGAAAGTATGTATTTATATTTTTGAAGCGAATTAAATCCAAAGTGATCTGGCTAAGTTTTGCAATTGATTCGAAAGAGAACAAGTCTTAACTCATCAGTGGTTATCATTTATTTATCATCACGTGTGCTCGGACTCTTCCTTTTCCTGTTTGCCAAATTCTGCCACGTGCTAGCCTGATCGATCGCCGATCGATGGTCTGATCGCTGGTGAATGGCATTGAAAAATTCCATAGCCCATAGTCGTTATCCATGTTTCCCCTTCACATATGCCAGCATTTTCCCTCAGATCGATAACAAAAGAGCTGATTCACTCGATGGCTTAAGGTCAATTAGCTGCAATTATACATATATGTATGTTATATCGTCTTGGTATCGGTATCGGTATCGGTGTGAATCGGACTTGCGATAAGCCGCCGAGTCAAAAGTCTGCTCTCGCCCATAGTGCTTTGTTTGTTACTGATTGCCGGACAATTAAAACGCTGTAAAATTGATATTTGAGCAGCATTTTTAATAGCTGTACGACCTTTAGTACACACAGTTGCCCGCCCCTCTAGTATATATCGCAAATAAAGCGAACTTTGCCAGCGAATCTTATCTTCTGCCTTCTGCTAGAAACCTCATTGCCGCCGCTTGTCCGCTCCCGAGCAACTGTCCCGACATAAGTTCCGGCGGTAGTCGCTCGCGGAACGCTGCGGCTTTACAGTACACACGATAAAAATACGGTAACTAGGTTATTCTGTAAAAGAACTGTAATTTGGGTTTCCATGTCAATCTTCGAACTAAGAATTAATCGTACGTTAACCATAAATTTACGTCGCTTTTTAAATCCAAGCTCCTAACCGACACTTAACCGTGAGATAAACAAAAACTCGAATAAACAAAGTTCCCCCTCGCTTAAAATAACATTTAAAGTCAAGCGCTGAACCATAAAAAAAATGTAATAAACAAACTTACTTCTCTTTCTTTATGTAATTATTAAGTCCCAGCTCTTAACCGAAACTCAACCGTTATATTAATGCTTTAAATCTTAGTGTAATTTTTAATTTATTGAATTATTTATTACAATTAGTATGTATTAGTATTGATATAAACCAACGGTTAAGTTTTCCGGTTAGTAGAACTTCCATTTTAAAACTTTTCAACAAAAACATTGATGATTCGTAAACTTACAGTAAGTAGAGCAAATGTTTTTCCCAGTGTACTAACCATGGACTTGAAGACTGAAAATTCTGTTATAACTGGCACCTCGTGTTGCGGATATCTTCGCTGGGCAACAATATAATAATTATTAATTAGAAGATATCGGTACCAGCCTTATCACATGGCAACGCACCGTTGGTCCCCCCGGCAAATGATCTCATTACAAAGCCCCAGGGCCCGGCGATATTTCGCCATGGCGGTGTCTTTGCCGCAAGTATTTACGACGAACTCATTGCTGGTCAGCAAACTCTCGGATACGAAATTCCGAAAAGGAAAATTAAGCCCGCTCGAACAAACTCGCTCGATAAAGCGGAGCGCAGCGCAGCGCGGCACTCTCTCGGCCGCCGTTCGACAACAATCGCACGCATTGACTTTGTATTTTTTTTCCTTTTATATAATGGGTGTTAAGTCGGTATTATTTACTTAGTTGCTGCTCTTTTGGCAGTCACGTTTCCAGGCATATTTCCAAAAATATATACCCGCCCGCCGTCCGCTTTAAAAGAAACCGTAATCTGAATCGTTTAGCGTAAGAAGAGTGAGAGTTGCCCGAAATATCACTGATCGGCTGATCGGTCAGTTGAGGTTCAGCCTTTCGTTCCGTCGTCTCGCGTAGCTCTGATAAAATAAAAAAAAAATATATACAGTAAAGCAAAACAAGAGGGAAATACAATCACAAAGCTCAATTGAGTCGTAATCGATTGTCGAACAACACAGACAATCGGTTCTGTGCGCAAATCAATTCAGTCCAAGTTCAAATATTGACTCGCTTGTTCTCGTCTTATTTTGTTTTTATTTATTAGTAAATGCCGTGGAAGTGGCTAGACAGTGAGGTTATTATAATTATAATATTTCCACTCTTACCAATAGGTTTTTATTTTTTGTAAATATTAAACCGAAGCTGAAACCAGTGATTAAAAGTGCTTTAATCGAGTGACAGACAATGAAATCAAATGTGTTATAAGGAAATTGCTTATTTAATTTATGCAAAGATAAAACCGCTTGCAAATATATTATGGAGAACTTGTAGTTGTTGTGAAATATTGCACGTGGTTAGACTAAATATTTGGTGAATGAATTGTTTAAAACAAATATTAAATGCAAATTCTGTAAGCCAGAATAGCAGCAGACAGCAATGACATCAGATCAATTTATATAATGATGAAAATGATTTGTTTATTAATTGTGCTTACTAATTATAAATAATCTGCGCTTATTAAGTTGTCTCACATAAAAAGCATGGTTATTTCATGCGTAATATTTAACAACCTTCAACGTGATGACAGCTATATTATAAATTTAATTAATAATAATGTTAAAGTGATTAAAAATTAACTCAATTTTTTTTGCAGAGCTGCCCATCAACTGTTCCCAACATTTGCTCTCGCCCAGCCATTCAGGGATGCAACATCCAGACTTTAGACCACAGCGCTAACCTAACCCAAGTCCTAGACATAGATCTAACTCCTTTAGCTCCTAGTCCCATTTCCAAGACCAAGCTCTAGCCGCATTGGCACACGATTCCAAGATGACCGATAATGGGAGCCATCTCAGCAATAACAACAATAATAACAGCAACAACGACAAAGAGGAGGCATCCAGACTGAGACTGCCCGAGGCCGAGCAGGCCGTGCAGCTGCTGCCCAAGAATGGATCAGGGGCCCAGACCAAGATATTGCCACCTCCCAACACCACCCATTCGCATTCCCAATCCCCGCCCGGCTCGCATCCGGTGAAGAAGAAGAGGCGCGACAAGAGCGACCTGGGCGAGGACTTTGTGGCGCCCGACGGAGGATGGGGCTGGCTTGTGGCCATCGCCAGTGGCGTCAATATCGTGAGTATCACCCCACACATTCCATGTTCCCCCACAAGTAACTGAGTTAGTGGAATAAAATGAATTGCTCATGGTTTACTCACTTAATTTTTCACTTACTTGTTTATGTTGTTCTCTTGTTTAGTTGGTTGGACCTTTTTTTGAAAGATATTTTTACCTTTTTCTTAAACGTTTAAACAAAAAACAGGCGTATTCTAAATATATAAATTTAAATACAAAAGAGAACAATTAGATGATTAAAACTGTAATTGTGGGGAGTAAGTAATCAGGTTTACTCACTGACTTATTCATTTACTTCTTGTGGTTTTGCTCTTTTGGATTTTTTAAAGGTTTGTTTTGCCTTTCCTTTCTTTTATATTATTTGAACAAAGTATATAAACTTATAGATGAATTACTTAACTTAACTGAACTAGTAATAATAAATAAACAATATCCGTGAATGAAGTGAACAAGTACAATCGCTGACTTGTTTATTTAACTTTTCTTTTGTTCTTTTGTCCACGAAAAGGAGATATTTTTCTTATTACCTTTGGCTGTTTCTAATCATTTAAATAAGATATAAAGTAATCAGTAAATCAATTAACAACTGAACTCCTAAGTGAACTATTAAATAACCTTGTTCACTCACCAAAAAAGTGAACAAATGATCATTTGTTCATTTGAGTGAACGCTTCCCTTTTCCCAACACTAGTTTATGATAATATTGAGATTATTTTAATGGTTGTTAGTAAACATAGAGAACTAATATATTCGATCTCCTTGCAGCTGGTGACGTTCGCTTTGGCCCAGCAATTTGGCATCCTGTTCCGCGGTCGCATGGCCAGCCTGGGCATATCCAGTTCCGAGCTGACCACCATCATCAACACACAAATCGCTGTGTCTGCATTTACGGGTGAATATATACATATTATTATTAGATATATGTACATATACATATTTTTTTTTGGCACTCGCAATCGTCATTCTTTACTGGCGGGAATTCTAGTATAGAATAATTATCATTGGATGGGGTATTAAAATTCGCGCTGCATTTATATTTAGCTGCATCATGTTTGTTTTGCTCAATTTCTGGATAGCTAAACCAAATAAAAAGGAAAACAAAATAATTCAAAGTAACTACATATATATGTTGAGAGGCAAAAATAAATATATTTAAATTAAATTTGTTCTTTTCAAGCTTTTATAAATGAAAATGCTGCCTCTTTTCTTATCTTCTTTAAGCTTACTGACCTTGTAATTGCGATGAAAACTATTATGTACATAATTTCAAATGAAAATAGAAAACTTAACGTTTCCGGTAATAAGATAATATTGTTTTCTGTAAATACACCAGAAAGGCAATCACAAATTATAAAATTATACAAGCGAGCTAAGTTCAATGGAGGAGACAATCTCCCATGGGAATTCTTTTCTTTATTTTTATTATTTTTGAAGTCTCTATTTAAAAGCATTTAAATTACGGTCTTAAGAAATGCTATAAAAATACTAATTGTTAATAGAACAAATATATAAAAGAGCTTTTAAAGAAGCGATGACTTACAGAAAGACTCGCGAGTCTACAAGTTTCACTGCCCGAGCTCTGCACACACCGACAGTGTAAGCCTTCGTATGCCGTCGGCAAAGACAGCACAGTCTTACTCACACAAATGCTAGCCTAACGTGGCCATATATGCGTGTGGGCACCACTGCTTTAAAGTCGTTTTCCTCAGAGCTGTAACTAATATCACCTTCATTCCATTTCCAGGTCTCCTCAATGGCCCGCTCTTCCGGCGCTACACCTACCGTGTGGTGGCCCTTTGGGGTTCCGTGCTGACCTTCGCCGGCCTCTTTTGGATGGTGTTCGCAGACACCTTTACCGTCTACCTGCTGAGCTTCTCGATCCTGTACGGATTTGGTCGCGGACTGACGGTTAGCGCCTCTTCGCTGGCGGTTAACACATACTTCAAGGTGAAGCGACGCACGGCCACCGCCTATCAGTTCGGTGTGGCCGGACTTGGACCTATTGTCTGCCCCTACTTTGCCACCTACATGTTGCAGGTGTTCGGAGTCCAGGGAACGACCCTGCTCTTTGCCGGCGCCTCGCTGCACACCATTGCCTGCTCGCTAATCTATCAGCCGGTGAAGTGGCATGTGGTGAAGCGGGATCGCGATGCCGAGGCACTGCAGCCGGACAAACCGCTGGCGGAGCGCGAGGACCAGGACGAGGATATCATTAAGAATGTGGTGGAGCCAGAGACCCCGGTCCTGCCGAGGGCCAACGACGGATGGTTCGGTTCGCGGGCGTCGCTCAACAGCAGCGGAACTCGCAATCGGCTGAACACATGGGAAAAGAGCAACAACGAGGGCAATGGCCACGTGGAGCTGAAGCGGCTGAGCAGCAAGGACTCGAATCCGGGTGGACGACAGCAGCGCAGCATTTCCGTTAGTCACAGCATCAAGGAGGAGGAGGCCTTGGGCTATGACTCCGATGAGGGAGAGCACGAAAAGCGCTCCGCCGAGCTGACCGAGAAGGAGAAACAGGAGCTGGAGGATGAGGAGGAGCGCCAACGACGCAAGAAGCTGCCCTTCTACATGAAGGTTGTGATCTTCTTCGACCTGGACCTGCTACGGGATATTACCTACGTAAACCTGGCCGTGGGCATCACCCTGATCAATTTTGTGGAAATCAATTTCGCCATTCTGACACCATTCATTCTCAATGATCTGGGCTTCAAGGCTGACCAAATTGCCTTGGCCATGTCCACGCTGGGACTGTTCGATCTGCTGGTGCGCTTCGCCATTCCGTTGATCATCGCCAAGATCAACCTGAGCAATCGCACCTTCTTCGTTGTGGGCATTCTGGGCATGTGCATTGGACGCATGTTCCTGTCGATGACCACCAACTTTTATGCTATGATGGCCATCTTCCTCTGGCTGGGCCTGAACAAGGCCTTCCGCACGGTCTTCTGGTCGCTCATCATACCCAGCTATGTGCCGCTCAAGCGACTACCGGCGGCCGCCGGTCTACAGCTCCTCATGTCCGGCACCTTCTCCATGGTCTTTGGACCCCTGATTGGTAAGTAACTAGTTGTGGTTTGCCTTTGGCTTTTTCCTAACTCTTTAAAATCTTGCAGGCCTGATCCGTGACCATACCAGCTATGCGGTGACCCTCAACCTGCTGAATGCCCTGTGCGTGATGGCCTTTGTGGGCTGGTACCTGGAGGACTTTATACGCGCTCGCACCCGAAAATCGCCGCCGGTCAAGACGATCGACTGAGCAATATATACAAAACTGACCCATCCTGCACTCTGTGCCCTGTCTAGTCGTACCCAATGCCGCCAGCGGGACTGCCAGGACCAACTCTGTGCCTCCCCCACCATCCATCCTATTATTTTAACTCTAGCGAAATGTTCTTCTTGTTATCGCCTTTGCCCAGTGTTTTTTTTTTACTCTCTATGTTTATGTAAATTATATTCTGCGTGTACATTGTGTATATACTGTATATTCGAGTGTAGCTAATTATTTGTATTAACTATTGATAATTGTTAATTAATATGCATAAGCTGCCAAAAAACTTAATGAAGCAAACCCGTTTTTTACTCTCTGGTGTTGGGATGCTGGGTTATACTAAAGATTTTGTAATGAAAAGATGCATAGCGCCCATTTATTTACTGCTAGCGTGCTCTCTATTATACTGTCTTTGGTTATAAATTATTATAAGGGGTTTCAAACATATTACTTAGCAGTTATATAAATCTTTAACCCATTTCATTTCCAAAAACTACTATCTTTATTTTTCCTTAAGAGCTTTACAACTCTATTCGCCATTACACAACGAGTGTAATGCATAAGATGGATAACACCCATACATTTTCTGCTAGCATCGAAATTTGCGCTCATTACTTACCATTTCTTTATCTTTAACCCAACCCTTTTCCATAAAATAAAAAAAGTACTATCTTTTTTGCCCTAAGGGTCTTCAAATTTATTGGTTATTATCAGTTGGAGTATTTGTAGTATGTAGTATATATTTTTAGCTAAACTTTATAGCCATGAACAATATTTATTTATATTTGCATAATATTTTTGCGATAAGCTTGGTTAAATATATATATGTGTATTTTGTATTTATCATATTGAATAATGAAAAATATTCATGATTAGGTATTTTTTGCCATTGCAAATATCATAAAACTTACTTTTTATTCGGTAGATAAAAAACATCAAGCGTTATATGGAAGGCGGAGGGTGTTATTATTTAGATTCGGATCTTGTGTTATATATCTCCTCCATTAAGAAAGTATAGTAAAGTTTTGTAATAGCATTAAAAGATCACATAATTAAAGCTGTATAAACAAGTCTGACGTCATTATAATAATACCTTTTAGGTAATAAATAAAATTAAAGCATAGAGAAATCACAGTTGCATTGAAGTTACAGAAGTCCATACATATATTTCCTTTTTGCACTAATTAAGTTTCAGGTTTCTCTGAGAAGTAGCTTTACTTCGAGTTCTGTATTTAAGGGAGGTTTATTTTTTGCACAATTGTAGATCATTTTCAAGTACTTTATGTTATATATCTTATGTACTACAAAAAAAAAACACTTATAATCTATTTTGCATATTCTATGGATAAGAATGACCACATTGAACAAAATCTGTGGCAATGTCAACTACATTTCCACAAATTCTCTTCAAAATCTTATCCGTAGTACTTTGGAGTTTTTTTTTTCGACTACATAATTCCTTATGCTTCGATATATCCTCTACATCTGTGTTTTTATCCGACACGCAGGCTAAGAAACCATCCCTTTTCGTCTTTCTCGGACACAACCATAAGTAATATGGTTATAAATGTGATTCTTCCGAGGCGTATGCGAGAATATCTGATATTTATGCTTTTCATGTCGAAGAAGGTTTTTCGAATTTCTTTGAGGATGATAAATGGATAAAAAATATACATTTTGATTATTTTGTGTATATAATTTTGATAGAACAATTAAAAATGTGATGGCCAAATTGTTGCAAATTCAAAAAGGATTTATGTTTCAGCATTACTCGAAACCATCGGCAATCAGTTCGATATTGGAATTGAATTATCCGAAAATCACCTCCGATTGATTCATGAATAGATTTAGTTCTTCATAAATATCACTTTTTTGAACTTGAAATAGAAAGCTCTTTTCTTCTTAACTATAAATTTCTTTAAATTTCTTGTGACTTTCTTACTTTCAGTTTTCAAATTTTTGTAAATTTTTTTCACAGTTGTGTTTTCGTCGTTTGGCATCTCAGATGATTTTTCTTTCAAAGTTCCAAATATTTTCTTGTATGGATGCATTCTTTAAGGATGACAACCTGTATCTTTAGCTTTGATGAGCGTTGTATTATTTATTAATTGACAGAAGATTGCCAATTATTATTATATTTTTATAGTCTTTACGTGAATTGAACAGATTTTTCATAAGATAATACTGTTAAGAATATAATATTAATATTAACACTGATACTGTAGATGAATTAATTTATGGAAATGTTAATAATTCAAATTTTTCTATGATATATCTTAGAATTTCTCGGATAATTTCTATAACCACTTTGATGGGCCAGTAAAGTAACATTTTAACTATTCTTTATATATTCGCTGATTTTTTCAATATGTCCAATTTATTTTTGTTCACACAGACCGTTAATAAACGATTCTTGATTTATTCCAATTAAAAAGTCAAATAACCAAAACTAAAATCACATTTCCAACAATGTTGTGAACTTATACTATAATGCTTGGTATTATTACTTTAATAATAATAGCTCGGAGGAAGTAAATGGCTATCAGCAGTAAGTGGAAATGTAGCATTTTTGATATGGAATAATAAATATCACTTATTAAAGTGATATATGATATATCTTGGATTACTTGCTGTAATATAATATATAATATTGTGTTGATTATATATTTATCGGTTATTTTAAGCTGTGTTTAAACTTTAAGCAAAAATCACTACTGAATATTGTTATATAGAATATTTTGTTCGAAATATATATGTTAATATTGTAATTGTTTTCAACCTTTACTGATAGAATATTTAAATATTGTTTGGATTATCTTTTCTATGTGGATTATTTGTATTTTATATTGAATATAAATCTGAAGAGAATAACTTTAATATGAGAATTTATATATCAGAACTTTAGTACCAATAATAACAAATCAACTTTGATTACTTAGTTAATGTAACTTTAAATATCTTATTTTCAATATGTGTCTCTTTGAAATATAATATATTTCTTTAAATATTTCTTGTCTGTTGTTTTCCTTAAGATTACATACTTCTTATGTATTCCTTTAGATATCGGAAAATCACTCTAGATATATTCCTTGTCGGTATTACAATAAGGTATTATTTGCTGATTCTCAAGAGTTTGCATATTTATTTATGCTAAAAAAAACACTGCCAAATATTCAAGTTTATATAGAAAATATCGTCGAGTTGTACTCTTAACTTGGATATATTTATTGTAAATATTATTTCTCTTCTCACACTTTAAGCGACTTGTTCACAAATATTTTTTAAAAAAATTTCTCTGGAATTTTCTTTCCAATAACACTCACAAAAATATCCTATATTATATGTTGTTTATTTTGCCAACTTTATAATGTATTTTCTTTTCGAAAAACAGTCCCAAAAATATGTATTTTCTTTACGAAAAGCACTCCCAAAAATATCCAATATTAAATATTGGTGTTTTGTCAACTTTATGATATATTTTCTTGTCCAATAACACTCCCAAAAATATCCAATATTAAATATTGGTGTTTTATCAACTTTATGATATATTTTTCCTTTCGAAAACACTCCCAAAAATATCCTACATTAAATCTTGGTTATTGATCAACTTTACGATATATTTTCTTTTCCACAAACACTCCCAAAAATATCTTCTATTATATGTTCTTTATTTTACCAAATTTATGTATTTTCTTTTCGATAAACGCTCACAAAAATATCCTATATTATATGTTGTTTGTTTTACCAACTTTATAACCTATTTTGCAAGGGATTTATCCACTTGAAATTGGTTTCCAAAAATATTATATGCCACAAGCTGGCTTATCTTTTCAAATAGCAAAGTGTATATTGGGTTATTAAATAGAGTAATTAATCTGTTTTTTTCTTTGTTTGAATAAAACTACCAAATTCGTTTAATTAACAATTTCAAAGTGTATACAAGCATTAGCTTATCCAACAGTCGCTGCAAAATGGCAAGTCACAGCCGGCCAATGTGTGAAGAATTCGCTGATAATTCTCCAACTCTAGCTTCGATTCCAGAATCCGCGGAGGCGGAGTCCGACTCCGACTTAGAAGAGAATGCCCCTTGGGGTGGCAAGTATGTGACAATGTGGTGAAATTAACTGCAATATCTGAGCCAGAGAATGAGCCTTTTGGCCAGCCTCGCTCTGCCTGTGGCTAAATGAAGCGATTGGCGTGCGGTCTTGGTATTATTCCTGGTATGATTTTCGTTTTGCAGGAAACCGGTTATTGCCGTGGAACTCGGTCAATAAACTAACCGCAAATATGTAGATGGCAACAGCTACAGACAGCACCAGGCGAGTAGATGTTCGGACACCAGAAACACCAGAAACACGTTGTTGCACTTGCACTGAATATGTGCATAAACGCCTCACGAAACTGGAGTGTATCGAATGGCATTCGAAGTCCCATTCCCAATCCCTGTCCTATTCTTATTCCCATTCCCGTGTCTCTTGATCTTGGTGGGATGCTGCTTCAGCCGAAAGTGAATCTTGGTATTCGGATTCGTTTATTTTTTCTTCAAGAAAGAGTTCAAATTTTAAGGTATTATGTTTTTTTTTTTAACTCCAGCGATGTAAAACGTTCTTTTTTCTGCGGAAGCGTTGTCAAAATAAATAATTCTGATATTGTTATATTTATATATGTCGAAGGTAAAGCAAATTCTTGGCTGGATTTTAGTATTTGTGTAAATCTGGTATATAAGCAAAGAACGGTTAAAAACAAACCTATTAAAATAATTATTCTCGTCACTGAAACTTATCTCTCTTAATTTATTTTCCTGGTATTTAAATGATTTATTTTTGTCGTGTTTTAATAAGCAAGTTCATTGTTTAAGGAGCACTCGGCGAACTAATGGGTTGACGGGCCTGAAGTATCTCCAATTGAAATCAGTTCAAGTCTCAATGGATTTTATTTGTATTTCTTATGTATTATTATTTACTAGCTTTGCGACTCGATCACGATGAGCTGTGACTAATTGGGAAACACACAATAAAATTTCATTTAAATGACCGACTTCCTCCCCAAAAAAAATTGCGATAAGATTTGGTTTAATTGAAATTAATGTTTACTTGCAGTTTTAATTTGAATTAATAAAAAAGTATAATCAATTCGGACACTGTTTTTATGTATAAATAAATTAAAAACATAATGAACCTTGGGCAAGCGATAATGTATTATTAAAAACCTTCAAGACAGTCTGAAAATTTAGTATTACTCCATCAAGCTTTGTAGAAATAATTTCTTTAAGATATTCAAACTCTACTAATAATTCAATAAAATTTAAAACTTATCAAAAAAACAAAGTCTTTAGTATGTGTTTTGACTTAGTTAACAGCAAACTCTGTTCTTCATTCATAGCTTTTGCACCTTAATTTGTTAACTGGTTTTTATTTTTATTTTTCAAATGAAAGTCTCATGACGTACTTTTATTGTTGGCTTTTGATCAACGTTTTATTGGTGTTCCAGCTAAAAATATGCATAGTCATGACGTTGATGACGTTTAACTATTTTAAATTTAATCAAAAAGTGATAACAATTATTCAATAGGGAATTATTGCACAACACACATGAAATCGCTGCTATCTGATAGGTAATTTTCGTCTGGAAAAATATACCTTGATTTATTGCAAAGTCGGGGCCTTGAAAAACAAGAAATTGTGTAATTAAATCCAGGTATAAGTTTATCTATTGAAAATGATTCTTATTGCTTCCAGAAGACTGTGTGACTGTCTGAAGAATAGTTATCTGGGGAGGTCCCGAATGACGACGACAAGTGTCATTATGGCCATAAAAAGTCACGGAAAAAATGCCAGTAATTATAGTCAAGCTTTTTTGCGAGTGTGAGTCAAGTGCTGGCCAAAAAAGAAAAAGAGAATCTCAACAATCACGATTCGCCAGAAACTGTTTGACTTGCGGTGTGAGTGACGCATGGCGCTACGCGGTTCAAAGTTTTGGCCACAAATTACAGTTGTAAATATTTAACGTCTGAGAAGTTGAGATTGCGACTACGCAATCTTATATGGAGCGCAATTTCAACTATCTAAGCTAATTACTGTATTATTTTTTTTTAGGGGCATTCGTCAGTGGGATTCCGTCTAATCTAATGGTTAATATTTGCCCAAGCAAATTGGAAGGGTCTCCGACTAACTGAGCGGCTGCTCACTTACTCACCTGCTCGGTTACAGTGCGTTTCGAAAGTGTAGATCGCGAAGCTTCTAAGATTTTCCCCATTTTATTTAAACAGGGGACAAAATATGAAGAAAACTATCTACAATTTAAGTTTTAAATCATTTTATTTGCTGTTGTTGAAAACCAGAAAAATTTAACGCGTAAAAAGTTTTTGCTTGCAATTCTCAAGTACGAATTCAGCGACTAGGACTCCAGTCAGCAAGTAGCTCTTACCTTAGTTAAATAAATATTCTCACTGTTGAAAATAAATAAAATATTAAATAAACTTTAAACTTTAATACGGATTTTCTTTGTTTAAGGAATTTTTGGACGCCAACCAGAGTATCTTTCAATTAATTTTAGAATCTTACATTCCTTGTGAAATGTTGTTCATAAAAATTGTGTTTTTAATGAAAAATTGTATAAAAACTTATGAAGGCTGCCAAGAATCTACGTTAGTTTCGAAATCCCTTAAAACAGTGTCTAAATGTATGCAATAAAATGTTTAAAGTACCAAATTCAGTGTAAAACTGGATTGTGTTTTATTGTGAAATCGAATTGGACAACATGTTAGCATAGTTCTTGTAATTATCAGATAAACGTACCTTTTAATTGCTTTTCCCGATTCAAATTTCAAAACGGAACGAAATTGATTGGAATTATAACAGCCTGTATGGACAGATGCTCGCTATTGCTTGAGTCTCTGGCGGCGATAGGGATAGGGCCGTGTGTTATCAAAATGCTGTGGAAATTATAAGAATTGAAGTTCAACAAGTTGCTCGTTAGCGTTGCCGCTACCGTTACGCTCGAAAATCGAGCGGTTATTATGTGAGCTACAGGTGGGAAACCCGAATACTTACAAGTTTTCGATGTAGAAACTTTCGCTGAAATTATTTGGCTCCGTTTTTTATCGTACAATACGAAATGCAAATAAGAATAATAAGAAATAACAACATGATTGGTTTTTATTAATTTTTTTTTTATGGCAACCGCGCCTCAGACTCTAATTAAAACAAATAACGAAAAGCACGCAAAGTGTCTTTGGAGCTAGCACAATACTAGCGTGATAACAGTAGAGATACTGGAAACACCGATACTGACACCGATACTGAATCGAATATTTGTTGTTATATTTTGTTGAAAAACCAAGAATCAGAATAACGACGGTAAAAAGTTGCCCCGTCACTGGCTCTACGTTAATTCGCTTTCCTATGGTGACTGACTGACTTGGCGATGTTGGACGAAATGATAATTCACCCGATGATTTCCATACGAGGCGAACACATGTTCGCACGCAGCTACATACATATGTATATGTATTTGTGGCTCCCCGCCCCTTACCGTACGAATAATTGCACGGAATCGCTTTCGATTTGTTTGCCTATTTATCTACGGAGAGCAGTGTAATTGCCCATTGCCAGTGGAAGTGCGAGTGCAAGGCGAGTGCCAGCAGCCACCTGTTGTGCGGCCGCCAGAGAGGGACGGCCAGAACGACGGTGATGGCGGGCGGCTGGCAGAGAGATACAGAGAGAGAGGGAGACCGAGCTAGCTAGAGCTGCCCCAATGTCAAAAATTTAACACTAAAAAAATATATGCACCTATTTCCACCTTATTTGGGGTAAGAACTTCATCAGGGGTTCCGAAATAATTGCTTTGTTAACGCAAGAATTCCCCCCCAATAGTTCTAAGTCCTCAATGAATACTAATGAATATGAAACTCTTCATCCAAACTTACTGCTCTTTCTCTTATAAAGATCTTTGTTTGTTTTCGATTTTTTTTATTTTCCAAGCACTGCGAAAATAATGTACAATAAATGGAGCTCTTGTACATACATAGATGAATTTATCCAGGTAGGAGTTTAATTTAAAGTGTATGCTTAGGTGACATTGATACGATTGTGCGTGAGTGGTAGTTACGCAGGCTGTCGGAACGAACGGTAAGTCAGGCCTGAAAAACTTACCGTTTCCAAGGAGTTTTCGCGTGGGCGAGGGTGTGCGAGTGAGCGGGAGAACGTATGTGAGCGGGCCAGAGAGAGTTGCTTGTGCACAGTGGTACAAGTTTAGAAAAGCGAACAATGGGGTGTGAGTCACATTGATTAATTCGCTAGCCATTCGGTAATTGATTGATGGGACAGCAAGGATATATCGATAAATGATCGACAACTCATTTAAAAACTTATTTATGGCCGCCGCCTATGCTTTCTCTTTCGGCTGATGCAACAGGTAATAGCATAATTACTTTATAGCCGCCGTAAACTATAAGGACATCAGATGGCCTTAACTATTTTTCCAGAAAAAGGAATTTGGGTAATTATCCAATTTAATGAGCGGTTAACCTATCCGTGGTTAACCCTAGAAAACCCAACGAGAAGCTGTTTATATAATTGGTACATATGTCTGGAAGTCAGGATGCCATATCATCAATCATGTTCAGCCACACTGGGGAAAATAATAAATCTAAAATTCGTACTTTACTGAAGGAGTATTAAGTCAAAACCGTTTCGCCTGTAAAAATATAAATAAAAAGTGTAATACAGGTATTTCTCGCAATGTAGCGACGGCTGTCTGTCGACCAATTAGTGGCTGCTGTCTACCTGTTCCGCGACCTTTGAACTAGCTGTGTGGCCCCTAGTGCGCTCCGCTAGTCGGCTATTTCAAAGTTGGCTCCCTTTTCCGCTCTCTAGCCAACGATCTCAACGCTCTCTCACGCACGAGAGAGCCTATACGCTCTCCCAAGAACGAAAGAGAGACAGAGAGTGATCTCTTACGGCGATCAGACAGCTCAGATTGTTTTGATTTTGCACGCGTCACGATGATGCTGCTGCCCACTGTTAAGCCGGGCCTGTGCCAGAGCGAAAGAGAGAGGTCGAGCGATAGAGAGAGAGAGAGACGACGCCAGCTTCCGCCTGGCCAGTGTTAATTGACATGACTGTCGCTGCTGCTGGTTCTTCTGGCGCTGCTGCTGCTGCATGCATCCTCTGCCGAAGGCTGCTGCACTTGGGTTGCATATGCCTAGTGTTATCCTGCTGCCCACGCAGCCGGTGGAGCTGATGTGGGATGGGGGTGGGAGAGCAAGAGCAGAGCGCTATCACTCTCTGGCCGCCGCAATCCGGCTTTCGCTCTGGCGCCGTCTCTCTCTCGCCCGGCGAGAACGCTATAAAGCAGACCGCAACAGTTTGCCAGCCAACAAGTCGATTCCCGTCCGCGTTACTGTAAGCACGCACAAACACACATACGTACGCACGAGCGCAAGCACGAGCAGAGCCGAAAGAGCGCACACGACGAGCAGTGCAGCGCAGCGAAAGAGTTTTAGTTTGTTTCTTAACGTTAACATTAATATTAACACCAACACACAAATATTACTGGCCGAACAGCTGAGCCGCAACGTTGTGTTGGTCGTCCCCTGGCACTTGTTGTTGTTCTTCTTGTTGCTGTTCACGATTAACGGTCGTTGGTTAACGTCCAACAAGTGTTTGTTTTTTGTTCTGTTGTTTTTTTGTGAATGTGCCCTCCTCCCAGTGCATTCCCACAAACACAAGTGTCGAAATTAGCGGATCGTCAAAGTAATCAGGCGCAAGCACAAACAGTCAATAAGCCAAGGAGAAGTACCGGAAAGTTGCCGTAAGTTGCATGCAAAAAAGAGTGAAGAAAGTGCGCGAAGAATGTGCTAGAGCGTAAGAATTACCAAGAGGAGATTCTGAGAAAGATCACATTATCGGTACATTAACGATCTGTACATTTTTGTGATTTGTGAAAAGTCTGATAACTTCTTGTTTATTTTGTGGTTTTAATTTAGGATATTTCGTGTTTTGTTTTAAATATCTTTTTTCAACTCAAAAGTAGAGGATAATGTAAAATTAATGATACTACTTGAATAGTATCTCATTTAGTAATTCATTTCTCTAACCTATCTTTGAAATCGTATTTTCAAACCCGAAACATGCTAAAATATTAATATTAGGATTATGTTTATCTTACTTACAAATTGTGGACTTAATAGTTATTATTGTGAATTTCTCTAACATTTTTTCAAATATTCCTTGTATTAGCTCTACGAACCAAATTCTTAATGCAAACCTTAAAATCTGTCACTCTTAAACGTAATTTTTAACTTGGAAATCATGTTACACCGTAGTTTTGAAAAAAGTGTTTAAAAAAAAGCTATCAAACTTTTCGTAAAACAAATTTATTGAATTTATAATAAACAAACTATAAATAATATAAATCTTATATAATTTTGGCTTACAAGCGTATTTTAAATATATTTATTTTTAATTTGAATTCATTTTCTATCAGAAAAACCTTAGACAGTTCTTAAAATCTTTTTCTTGGCGATTTTCAGAACTTAGATAAAATTCCACAGTAATAAGTATCTACATATTAATAAAAAAAAAATGCTTAAAAAGCTTATTATAATATTTCTTGTATATTTATTAAATAATTTAAAAAAGAAATCACTTAATTATGAAGAAAAAGGCTATGCAAGATTTTTCTGCGTGTTCTGGCCAGCGATGCATCCCTTTCCTTCCGTGGCTGAATACCTCCTCCCAGCGGGAGAAGGATCTGGTTCCTGGTTCCAAATTGAGTTTGGCCAAAGGTTTCAGCATTTATTTTTTTTCATATCGATTTATTTTTATCTAACCATCGCATGGAGCTGAAAATGTTTACCAAATTGAATTACACATTTTTACGATGTGATGTTATTTTTTTTTATATTTTTTTTACCCGTCTCCCGTCTCGTCCGGATTGGGTTTTGGGAGTGGGAACACCAGCCAGGCGACGACGATGAATGCATTTAAAGCGGCGCCATTTGGGGTGGCACCTAATTGTTTTGGGGTGGTGTGCCAGGTTACTTACCAGCAATTAACTTAAAATTGAACCTTGATCGAGCGAATAAAAACAATGATAAGATAAGCGAAATGCAATCAAAAAACGATTTATTTATACCAAACCAAAGACAGGCATTAAATGGGGAGATCAAATTTTAATAAATATATACGATTTCGGTGCAGTTTTCACTGATGAATCTCAAAGATGCAAGGCAATTATTAAAATGAAAGCCAAAGGTCAGGCAGACAAAGACGTCAGGTGCATAATTAAAATGTACGACCACAGGAGGAATGTTTTTAGCAGCGGACCAGCTCGCTTTGTTGGCGTTAGAAAAAAAATTAATTAAAAACCCCTTTGGCGCATATATCAAAGGCATTTTGCCTGCTGTATTTATGTTTAGTTAAACACGACGACGACGACGGCGACGACGTGAAGGATGAGAAGGACGACGGCCAATCTTGGCTCAGAAACAGGAGAAACCCCTTGACGGCGGTTCTTGGTTTTGGTTCTTCTTGGCCGATGGTCCGTTTCTGTTTGTCTGTCGGTTGCCAAGGTTTCAAGATTTCCACAACAGAGCTGTCAGCAGCGGCTTAATGTACATGCAGATTGTATACAACATACAAACATATGTATATATACAACCCACTCCTGTTGGCTAAATGCTGATGATTTTCCTATTTAACTGCCCTGGAGATAACCTGTTGCAAGGTGCAAGAGCAAACAAAGAGCTCACGTCTCCAGTGGTAAGTCAAATGGCCTGTTAAAATTGCTGGCCAGATTTCACAATTCACAATTCACAATTCGCATTTAGTTTGGCTTTCAATCGAATCGACAGTCATAAGCTGCTTACGTGCTTTAGGATGTGATTATCGTATAATGGGATCCCCTTGAGCGGATTATGCAATCGATATGCATAGACTACCCAAGTCCAAAGGTGAATCTAAAGTCGAGAATTTTGAGGAGCTGCAAATCACCGGCGATAAGCCCTCCAGACAAAGTCTGATGTGGAAGAGAGTCCGTGGATAGTTGGACTAATTCATTGAACAATTTGAAATGCTCTATTGTTCTATTGTATTGTTTCTCTGTGTCTTTGTTTGCATCTCAAGCACACACTGAGCCAAAAAGCACACTGATTTGGCTAATTACTTACAAGAGCTAGCTCGGATTGAAGAGTATTTCTCAAAAGATATGCATACTCTATATAGTTTTCTTTAAGGTTGAGCTAAAGATTTAGGAATTACTTTTAGGCACACAAACTCTTTCAGTTCCTGCCAAGAAATACGTAATCAGTTTAGAAACTTCCACCAATAAAGTCTATTTTAGCCAGAAACCAGAGACCACAAATTGAAAGAAAACTCACTGATTTTTCTTACAAATTACTTTTGTAAATGGCCAGCAATAATTTCTTTATGCCACAAGCATTCTTGAGAAACCAATTCAATGTCAAATTTAACCATTTCTTGTCCATAGGATCAAGTATTTACAGGATCTATTGACTTTAATGGGTTTCGAAACGTTTTGTTTTGAACTTCTTGGGTCTTAGTTTTAGATCTTGGAATGGGCCGCATATATCGTGTGTCAAACAGCCGTCTGGTTTGACAGCTCACCCAAGTGGAATTAGCATTTTGGGATTGGGAATTGGGAATTGGAACCAAATCCCTCCCAAAAAACAAAAACCGGTGTTTGGCCAAGTGCATTTTTCTGGGATGGGTGTTGAATTTCACTTGCATTCGATGCACTTCACGGAAGGCACTTGGGCGTCGGATTGAGAGAGTACGTGAGTTTATTCGGTTAAACCGGACCAGAGGCTCTCGAAAAAAAAAGAAAAAATTAAATAAAACAAAGTTGTGTGGAATAAAAGAAGTGCCTAGGAATGGCCTGAAATGCGCATTAAATGCTTTGCATAGACAGGGGGACCTGGAACAGGGACAGGGGATTGGGCCAGAGATTGACATTCCCATTCCCATTCCCATTGCCATTGCCATACCCGATCCCATTCCCATTTGCAGTCCCATTTCCACTCCGAATCACACACAACACTTACCGCCGCACAACACATGTGAGAATGTGCCGGGTGTTGGGATTATTTTGTGGCCTGTCGAGCGGTGAGCTGCTAGCTGCGAGGGCAATAACAATCACTCGAAAACGCGCCTAAAAATAGCAAGTCCCGAACACGTTGCTCATAATCTCGGATGCAATTGAGTGCTGCCAGCCAGCCGGCACATGAATGATAACTTTGTCCAGGCCCACTGGAGTATAAATAGCCATTTGTAGTCGTCTATTGAAGCCGAGCATGACGCTGGCTCCTCTTCCCCCATCCAACACCAAGCCACACCAGGCAGAGAGAACAGACAACCCAAAAAATAAATAAAAAATACTTTAAAAACAAATGTAAACTCCGCCGCAGTTAAGCTCTAGCTTTTCTTAATGAAAACAATATTAATCAGTCTTTAAATTATATTTAAAATTCAGGGTTCGAACCTGCTACCTCTGCTCCTACTTTCAAAAATCTCTCTCTTGAAGTTTGTCAACTTTCCCATTTTTTTTTTAGCAGGTTCTTAGTTTCAAGTTGTTTATGGGAAATTAGTAATTAAAGTTTTTTTAATCCCTGACAGATCCTGTTAATTGTTATTTATGCTGACTTGGTGTTATGCGATTTGGGGGATCGGAAATAAACAAGGGAATTGTGGGTTTATCATATGATGACTTTAATGACTTCGTAAAATGCAAAATTACTTATCTTTAGAACCGGTTTGCAATTGCATTTCCTATTCACTTTGTTATTGTTATATTTATAAGTATTATTAAATTATTACGGAGCACAAAGTCCCGCCTTCAAAGTCCCTAGTTTGGGATCAATACAAAATAGGCATTAAAATCGTTTGTTACTGAAAAGATATTAATAATAATTACCAGTTTCGAAAGTAAATAATGCTGAAACTAAGTAAATAAAAAACTGAAACTAATAAAAACAAAAAATGCTAAGAAATCCTTAATAATCTAAAGATAAAGTGATGCATAATAATTGTAAATACTATATATTAATGTTCCATAGAAGTAAAAGTCTAAAAAACATTAAAACCTATTGGAAAAAAACAAAACAAATGAAATTTACCAGTTTCGAAAGCGAATTAAGAGCAGCCGTGTTCATATATAATTTTTCATTCAATCCCCAAATCAGATCAAAGAAATATCCGTCCCAGAATGAGTTGACGATCGATGCTCGCTGATTTCGAAAGCGCGAGCCGAGAAGGGAGATATGTATATGATTGGGTGATTATGATCTTAATTTATGATCGCCTTGACTGACAAAGAGTTCCCGTTGAAGAGCCTCCGTTGAGAAGTGCAATGAGGGGTTCGAAGCGCTTTTCTATTTTCCCTTCTCGGCGAGAGAGAGTGCTACCCGACGAGCTAAACGATCTGCTAAAACGTTCTATGTATGGCCTAAGCTGTGTGTAGTATTATATATATGTATATATCTATTTATAATACTCGTGTTTGATCAGCTGGACGCTCTCTGCTCTCCCTCTCCCGATTTTCATTAGCTGCGAATCAATTACTCGCATATCTGTTGCCTCTAATCAATTCCCATTGACACAATTTAATTGAAGGCGCACTGTGGCTTTGGGAAATGAAACGATCGGAGCGACAATTGGTTGTCGCCTCTCGGCGGATACCCCCATTTGCCACTAAATGCTCACTATAGAGTCTACTCTCCCAAGTCTCTTGTGTATATACAATTCGATTCCGTTTATTACTACACACAAGGCAGGCCGGCAGGCTGGCGGGCAGGCCGGTCGATTAATCTCAATTAGAGGCCAATTGACTGAGCGAAAATGCTGGAGAAAACTTCCGTTGCGTGTGGGAAACACTTGGAGGAAAACTGGATTCAAAGGGAATTCAAATTTAAGGTATTTTTTTCATTTAAGAAAATGTTACAAAGGTTGTTAATAAGCTCTCCTTATCAAAGTTAAGAAGCAAAAGGAAATTCATTTTTAAGCAAGAATACCTTGGAATAACAACTAGATTCCGTTTGGGAATTATAATGCAACTACGTCTATGCTGCAGAGGGCCTTTTATTTTATTAATTAATTAATACACATTCAAAATAAAAAGGTTGCTTCTGTTCCTGTTCAGCTTAAAATTCAGCTAAGTGTTGTGAAGTATTTCAAATATTTGTAATACATTTCTTTGATTCTTTGAGTGTATCAATGGGCGGCTTGTGTTCGATACTTGTTCGATACTTGTTCGATACTTGTCCGATACTTGTCCGATGCTTGTCCGATACTTGTTCGCCCATTAGCTGCACCTGTTCTACACACAACATACAAGGAACTAGAGTGTGTGTGTGTGTGTGTTTGCTCGACGTGAACTTGACGGGGATACAAGTGTTTCTATTATTTGTCTTCTGGCTCCGTTTGGGCCCGACCGGAGATAGCCCCAGCGATCGAGTCTAATCAATAGTGCCGCCATCGGAGCCCTATCTGTGTTATCTGACCAACTGAGTCATCTTTCGGCCCCGCCTAATTGCCCCTCGATAAGGCCAGCGCACACATAGAAGATAAACAAAACGAACATTTTTGGCATTTCTAACAAAAACTTCAACAAATAAATATGTACAAAAATATTAGAAACTTTAAATAATACATTTTGAGATATAAAATAAAGCAGTAAGTCATATTCGTAATCATGCGTTTATTTTCTCGGTGTATTTGGGTTTTGGTTTGGTAATTATTCGGGCACGAGATTAACTTTGACGTGCACGTGTTTTGGGCTTCCCGGAATGGTTATCACCCAACAGATTGATTCTTATCTGAGCAACGCGAAAAGTATTTGCCAATCCTTCGGCAATCGCATTTCTTGCGGTATATTGTATCAGCGTCTTTATCTGTCTTTTCTCTAGTTTTTTTGTTGTTTCAAAATTTATTTTTTTGTTCATCAGGCACCAGCTTTATCAGTGTTGAGATAAAGCAATACCAGGGACAATAAGGCCACCGAAATCCCTTTGTTTACTGACTTCTTGGTCTGGGGGCCTCATTATAATGCATAATTTATAGGCCCAAAGCGCATTACCAGACGGGGCAAGAAAATAAGATCACCAATATACAAGAATTACTAACCGATTTAGTATATATTTACCTAATCGGGGTTTTCATTTACTATAGGTAGTTGTACTTTGATAGGCGGAAGCACATCTGCCGATTCAAACATGAATTGATAGATCTTCGACGAATATTGTGAAATTCAACAAACGAAATCAATTTAAACTAAGGGGGGAGCGACTAGCACTTGTCGGCTTTATCATTGTCGTCGTCTCTCTAAAAAGCAGCATGAGTGCTTGTTTCCATACACGAAATTGTTGCCCACGCGGCATGACTGTGCAGAAAACAACAATATAATACAATATTATAGTTATTATAAGAAAACATCGGCGACAAATTGCGGCAAGAGTGCGCTCTCGGGCTCCCACTTTGTTCTCAGGCCCCAATGAAACCGGAATACTACATATGGTGGATCGCCTCTATTCCGCTGACTCTCCCAGCGAAAGTTTCGCCCCCCAAAATACTCTCTCTCGGACTGGCGGTCATTATCGATTATATATGCAAGTCATGACAGTGAGTTAGCTACTTATTATATATATACCATATAGATCGCATTCTTGGGTAGGGCTGCACGCCATCTTCTCTAATCAATGCCAACAACATGTTTGAACATAGTTTGATATTGCCTGCGAATTTAGTATTTCATCAAAGTGTGAAATTTATAGATTTATTTGAAATGTTTCTTGATTGTAAGCGACTATTCGATTTGTTTAAGTCATTTTTTGTCAGAAAACAAGAGCTTAAGGTTGCATATAAACCCCAATTCTGTTCCACTTAAAATCTCTTTAGTAAACTTTGTTCTTAATCGAACTTCTCATATGCTCTTTTATACTCTATTAATTTTAAATGTTTTCAAGCATTTTGCAAATTATTAAGCAACATTTCCTGACAGTCTTGTTAAGACGGGAGAAGTGGAGATAGCTTTCTTTAAAGACAAGAAAATCACATCAAACATGTGTAAGCAACGCATTCAGGCGGATTTAATTGGAGTTGATTAAGCCTAAAATCACTATCACCTGTGTGTGGCCATTAGTAAAATAATACGTGGGCACTGTGACAATATTCAATTAAATTGCCAACTACAAAGGGAGCAGACAATCTTGGATGTGCAACTTGTATTAAATGTCCTTTGCTTGTGAAGGAAATGGTCATTGCATAACATCAATTGTGACAATATTCAATAATTTTCATCTTTGAATGTGTTTCTATGCACACCTTTTGGTAAACAGAAATTCAAAATAATAAATACTTGCAATTGCAAGGCAATTTCTGCCAGAAAATAAACCAAAAATACTGACGACTGCTGTTGCCGTTGCTCTTTAATTACGAAAAGTTTGAAACAGGCTGCTGCCACCACCATTCCATTCATGGCCGTTACCACAAAAATGCACTCATAATTGGACCTTTGTATTGAGTTTCTTGTGTGCCCTGTATGTCGTCTTTATGCGGTTGGTAATAATGCTACACTTTTACCCGGAATTTGTTCATTTTTGCAAATGCAAATGTATTTCGGTTGTGTGCGAGCTGGCGCGTTCCCATAAATGCACAAATGGTAAACGTATAATTACCTGTAATTGTTATTGTTAATTAAATGTCAAACCGCTGGTTGTGTGACCTGTTGAATAAGAGACATGTAAGAGGTGCTACTTGTTATATTAAATTCCATATGTGTATTTATTTATTACGCTTTTAGATTTTGTTCCATTCTGACAGAGCTTGTACGTTATAAGAGTTAGAGTAAACAAAAATTAATGTAAAACTATGGTATTTCATTCTTTTGTTTTGAATTCAAAATCAAAGAGAAAATATACGAACTTCTCTCAGAAGAAACTGCTTAAAAATTACTCTCTTGTTCGCTACCTATTATTTTCTTGTTGTTGGCAAACCGTGGAAGAGTGATTAAAAAAGAGAGCAAGTGATCTTTCCGAAGAGCAAGCGGTCTCAAAAGAGCGCAAAAAGAAAGAGCCAATGTGAACTGTTCCTTAAATTAACCTTTAAATCGGGTCTTAAGTCTTAGATATATAAATTATAAAAGTGTATTTTTGAGTGCGACTGGCAGAAATCACAAGTGTGAACTGCCTTTCAGTTTTCTCTCGGTTGATCGATAGCTCTTGGAGTTGTGAGTCTGTTAAGTGCCATTGGGGAACCCGTTTTTCCCCGATCCCGCAACCAGACTCCGTTCCAGACTCGGCTGCGACGGCGGGTGGCGTCAATTTGCGGCACGCTTCGATGAAGTTCAATGGCAAATGGGGATCTGTGGTGGAATGTCTGAATGAAGACATCCCACTGCCCCTCCTGCCCCCCAAATCCCGATCCGGATCTCTCGGGTGTCGTCGTGACTGACGGCTGTACCGACTCTGTCCACGCATTATCGATGCATAAATAAGCAAAGTTGCCATGATGCTTTTATTTTTCCTCATTTTCTAGTTTTTACAACTTGTCTCTTGATTATCGCAAGAAGCGAGTGCGTTGACAACGAAGACGACAGTCCGGTCTGGCGGCTTCCACAAGGCTCCATGCACCAAGCTTCATGCACCATGCACCAAGCTCCATTCTCCGTGCTCCTTCCTAAGTGATCTCCGTTCTAGATCGCGCTCCATTGCATCAGTTTCTGGGCAGACGGAGGAGACAGCGTGCTTTGCATACCGATCCTTGACGCTGTCGCGCCCATTAGGCCGTATCGAAAAATAGAAAAATACACAAAATGTTTATATCTATGATAGAGCCAATCTCGATAGACCCTATCCGGCCATAAATGCCAATGATTGTCATAATAACACCGCCATGCTATCCAACTATTCAACTATTTACACACAAAGAAAATGATGCCAAAATATTACCAAAATTGCTTGATTTAAATAAATATATTGTAGATTATTAAATGATATTTAAACATTGGTTTATAGATTTTTATAGTTTGTTTCGGTTAGGCCTAGGTATCTCAACAGTACTCTACTTATATGGATTCAGCAGAGTTAGCAAAAAACCTTTCCTTTTCCTTATATAGATTTCCCTAAATATTTTATCAATAGTTTCCTACATATTTCTCCAGTTCTTATTTCTTTCGGTGCAGCTATCTATAGCGACGTTTCCGAAATGCCGCCTCAATCCCAATTAGCAATTAGAGCATTATCTTCACCTCCGCCCCCGCTCCTTCTACCTGTCGAGGGTTATTAAAGGTGTGTCATCGATAAACGACAGATAGGAGAGGCGGAGTAGGAGTCAGGCAGGTATCACATATTACCTGTTAGAGTCAGAAATCTAATGACAGCTCTATTCGCATACCTTGTAATTTCGAAGCGATTCCGATATGTTGTCTTAAGTGGTTCTCATTTGTTAAGTCTTTTGATAGATTCGAGATTGGGTTGGGCATTTAGCGCATCGGATGTGCCATACTCTGTGGAAGACAGAGGGTTCCCAGAAAGAAGGTGGCGATTTTCACACTTCCAATTTAATTGATTTCCCGATTAGCATGTCAAAGCTAACGAAACTCTGGAGAATTCTGGGAAGGAGAACTATTAAAAAGAATTTTAAGAGTTCGCTGGAGTGAACCTAACATCTTTATTAGTATATAGAATATATTTATTTATAATAAACACCGCTGTGTTTATAGTTTAAGTTTTTATACGAAATTATATATTTTATTAATAAAGAAAGTCTGATATTCATGGATGGCTTTCAAGTCAGTAAGCCTGGTGAGAAGTGCCTGTTCAAAACAGAGAAGGGAGAGAACAAGACGAGAGATCCAGGAAAATATCATTAATCATTAAACATAATCTTGCTCTTTCAGGATCACAGTTTGCTGCCATGGAGAAGTCCAATCTGACAGAAAAGAATCACACCAACGTGTACAATGGCACCACCAAGCCCAAGAAGCCCAAGAGGCGCGACAAGAGCGATCTGGGCCCAAACTTTGTGGCGCCTGATGGAGGATGGGGCTGGGTGGTCTGCCTGGCGGCCGGATTGAATAATGTGAGTAATTGGACCCTATTTTGCTCATATTATTAACTGATGGTTTGCTTTTATTCAGTCTGTTTAAAATACTTTAACTGGCAGTTAACTAATAGGTTAACACTTTAACTATCATTGGGAGTTATACTTCACTTTTTTTATAAATTTAATGAAAAGTTAAAGGCTGTCAATTACTTGCAAATATGTTATTGCTTTCATCAAATCTGTATTAAATATTTTATCTGGCAGTTAAAACTTAAGCTTAACCTAAACGTAACTTGTCTTGAGAAATATAAGATCGACAATAGAAGTTAAGAGTGGACTCTTTGATTAACGAAGAGTTAAGAGTTGTGGGCGGTATGGATTAACTGTCACTTGGATTTTTGTCCGTTATCACAATCTTTCTGTTGGATAAATTTCGAACCCTTTTCCCAACTAACGGAAGCATCTTCGTCTCCCCAGTTCTTCCTGTTTCCGGCTCTGCAACAGTATGGTCTTATCTACCGGGTACGGATGCACTCCTTGGGCTTCGACGCCAAGCAGACCACGACCATTGTCAACGTGGTTATGGCTCTCTCCTCGCTAGTGGGTGAGTTTTCAATAATTAGAATATTGTGGCCAGCTTAACTAATAAATACCGATCCCACCACGACCAGGCATCGTTAACGGAGCCATGTTCCGGCGATTTTCGTTCCGCCAGGTGGCCCTGACCGGCACCACGCTGGCCTTCGTGGGCATCTTCCTGTCGGCCTTTTGCACCAACTTTTGGCAATACGTCCTCTGCCTGTCGGCCATCTATGGCGTCGGATTGGGCCTGGCCATGGCTGCCACCTCGTTGGCCGTTAACACATACTTTAAGCAGCGCCGTCGTCGCGCCACCGGCTTCTCGTGGACGATCACTGGTCTGGGCCCGATTTTATTTCCGCATGTGTCCACCTTCCTGCTGGACTTCTATGGCGCCCAGGGCACCATTCTGATCTATGCCGGCATTGCCATGAATGCTGTGCTCTGTGCCCTCACCCTGCAGCCGGTGCTGTGGCATGTGAAGAAGCTCGTGAAGCCCCCCCAGGTGGTTGTTGAGGGCGAGGCAGCCGATAAGGATCAGCCCGAGCTGCTGGAGGCCAATGGCAATCTGCTGGCTCCCGCCAATGATCCGTGGCAGGACTATGAGTGCAAGTATTGTCAGTATCAGAAGCGTGGCAAGCGCAGCATCTTCTCATCGCAGTACATCTTCAATGTGGATGATCCCGAGCGTCCTGGGTATGAGATCACCGAGCCCGGAACTCCAATGCTGGCCCGGGCCAACGACGGTTGGTTTGGCTCTAAGCTATCGCTGACCTCGGAGCATGCGGGCGGAGCCCGTTATCGGACGCGACAGGCGTTGATGCGCCAGGTCTCGTCCAGGAGTCGCGAGAATCTGGATCGCATGGAGGCGACCCGGGACCAGGGGGAACAGGATCCGAATGCCGTGCCGCTGTACAAGCCGAACTACTTTAATCGGGAACGCGAGGATATGGATCGGTATGCCAGCAAGACGAGCGTCTATTCGCGACCTGGGCAAGAGGAGCTCCTCCGTTGCACCTGTGCCGAGGACAAGGTGCTGCTGCAGAAGACCGCCGAGGCACTGCAGATGGAGCAAGTCGATCAGGTGGCCGAACAGGTGGCCGAGGAGGAGGCCAAGCGACGCATGACCTTCTGCCAGAAGGTGAGCAAGTTCTTCGATTTGGATCTGCTGCGTGACTTCACCTTTGTCAACCTGGCCGTGGGCATGAGCATCATGATGTTCGGCGAGATGAACTTCTCGGTGCTGACGCCGTTCATCCTGAACGATTTTGGGTACACCGATACACAGATCTCGCTGGTGATGTCCCTGTTGGCCTGCATGGATATTTCGGTGCGATTCCTGGCCCCGCTTGCTTTGGAGAAGGTTAAGCTGGACAATCGGGTGCTGTTCGCCTTTGGTATCCTTTGCATTGCCGTGGGCCGCGTGGTGGTGTCCTTTACCAGCTCGTACGAGGTGATGATCGGTGTGTTCCTGCTGATTGGGTTTGGCAAGGGTTTCCGCACCATCTTCTCGCCGCTGATCATACCCAGCTATGTGCCGCTCAATCGTTTACCAGCCGCCTCCGGTCTGCAGCTCATCTTCAATACGTTGTTCTCCTTTGCCATGGGTCCCATTCTGGGTGAGCTTACTTTCATTTTAGTTATTGTCTTATTGTAATTTATATTATTTATATTAATATTTATATTCATATTTTCTTAGGCATCTTGACGGAGGCCTTTGGTTATGCGGCCACCATCCACACCATCAATGCTCTAACCTGCCTGGCCCTGCTCCTTTGGCTCTCCGAGTCCGCGGTGCGCCGCATCCTGGGTCGGCCCTCCACTGGCCTGGGCCAGTAAAGGTCCACCGCCATAGCCAGCAGGATCCGAACTGGACATAGTATTACTTCCGGATACTTAGTAATGATACCTAAGAACCTAACTCTTAAATAGCTCGTAACCGCCCATCGCTTAACTTAACTTAACTTAACTTAATTGCGCGTCTATTTTTTGTGCTTGATACTCTTGATACTAGACCTACGGAATGTACTTAGTGATACGTGATAAGTGTATTCTGTTCTACAGTTTATAAATGTATATTAGTTATAAAGGAACTCTGTGTGTCTGTGTGTACTTCAAATGGGTGCCAAAGGGGAGATTTACTAAGCTCAATATAGAGAATTTCAAATCAATTATCTTAAAGCCAATTAAAAGCATATTTAGCTAGCTGTCTTAATTCAGATTTGCCACAGTTGCTAACAATAAGCAAGTAAGTAAAAAGGATATCGAAAGTACTTAAGAAATAAAATCAAATCAAGAGAATTCAATCAATGTTTAGCCCACGTAGTTCCTTTGAAATACTTACAATCAATATATATGGAGAAGCCAAGTATCTAAATACTGTTAAGTATCTTAAATGTGCAGAATAATCCCAGGCAGGTTAGTAAATATCTGCTTAACACACTAAGATTGGTAAATACCATAGCTTAATACATTTATCTAGCCAAAATTGGCAGAAAATATGTAACTTAAGCAAAGAAACCAATTTTTTTTGTAGATTAAGCAATACATTTTTGATCTTAAAAACTAAACATATTGGAAAATATATTAACTTAAAAGATGTTCATAGTTTGAGAAGAAGATATATACCAATGGGAATGATACCATATATAAGGTTAATATTTATCCAATGCACTAAAATATCTTAAATTTAAGACTAAAATATTCTCTTTAAATTCATAGAAATGCTAAAATTACAAATATGCTTGAATTACACAATATCCAATTAGTAGTTATCTATACACAGATAATATCTGCCAGATATATCCATATTTAAATTCTAAATGTCTAATAAAGTATTGCAATTGCGTTCCATTTGCCATCCAAGCATCCATTTTCTAAGTTTTCCTTTTTCTTACGGGGTATTATAATTTAGCAACGAAGTAATACAAAAATATCGATAAATATCGATTTAAGGTCGCTAGAATTTGTGGTCTTTGTTGCATTTAAAGGTCACAAAGCGAATGATATTTTATAATTACATGGATTAGTCTACCTTTTGGTAACAATGTTTACTGCACACTTTTGGGCTTTTTGCGGTTAGCGAACGGAAATCGATTCTGGGCACAGATTAAGAGGTCGAGACATCACAACGCCTGGCGAAATTCGAATGGAAATTTTTGGAGGCAAAACTATTTGTATTTTTTTATGGTTATTTTTGTATTAAGAAACGCGGCAACCGGCGACCAGCAATTTCGTGGTTAACCTAAGCTATTGCCTCAGCTAAAGTGATCTTTAGAGATCTCGATGCGATCTATTTTGTGCCATCTACAGAGCTCTGTTAGTTAACAGAGCGCGACACTGCTATTACGTGGAGGTGGCGCCGATCGATTGACGTTAGTCGATCCGATCTTCCCATCGGTGCCATAGCGATTCTGCTGCTCCGCTCGGACTCTGACTCGGGTCCGGCATCGGTTTAGTTAGCTTCCGCAGCTGGCCGCGATTAGGAATAGTTGCGAAAAATGGTAATAACTTTGGGATCGGCTCTATAATAATCGACGGCGGAGGAGAAGGTGTGGCGCCAGCGCCTGGACAATAGCAGAATCCGATTATCGGGAGACCATAGGAGCAGTCGCGTATCAACCTTGAACTTGCGCCGCAGATCGCTTTTTGTACTGTTTTTTTTTTTCATTTCAATTAGATGCAGGCCAAAGCCTTCGCAGCCATCGAGTGAGTGCAATTCGCTGAGACCGAGTGTATAAAAATAAATGAAAGAAAACAACAGCAACAGCAACAAATAATATAATAAACTAAAAATAAAAGCTAAAAATTACAAGCGCAGGAAGTGCTCTGTCGCCAATTTGCAGTCTTGCCAAGGAGATACTATAGGGAGCCCGCTCGCATCGAGTGGCCAGAGGTGAGTGGAGGTGGGATGGATAGGGACTGAGATTGGGAAAGGGACACCTTTCCGACACGCACCTGGCACCTGGCACATGATCAGTTACTACATGTCAACTTATGTCAGTGAAAAGCCATTTACAGGCAACAATAATAATAAAAATTAACAACAAAAACTTTGGTTTTTGGTTTGGTTGGTTGTTTGATATCGACCGTGCTTGAAAATGTAGCTCAATAATTGAGAGACTAGTTTACGTAGAAGCTAAAAGATAGATGGACGGACAGACGAACGGACAAAAAAACGGACAAACGGACAAAACAGATCGACTCGGCTGGTGATGCTGATCAAGAATATATAAACTTTATAGCAATTAGCATGAGAAAATTATAATAACCTCTGCAAGGGTATTATATACGAAGCCTTACAATAAATAACTTATTAACCTTTCCATTACCCTACGTTTTTTCTCTTAATTTCTCCAATGTGAATTATTTTCTGATGTTTTAAGTATGTACTTAGTACTAGTCTGTGGCGGGAAACTGATATCGGAGGGCACAACTTGCAGAAAATTGAGAGTAGCCAGAGCCAGGAGTCATGTCCATGTAACCACATCGCAATCTTATCAACCTTATCGATGAATCCGCAGTCAATGGGCTTTACTTATCTCGATTATTAGTATCTAGTGCAGAGGGTTAATTGGCTCGCGATGACGTCAAAAAAGTAAGCAATTTTTACAGGCGAAACAACATTTTGCAAACTTCAAACCAACAGGGTAATAAGCGACGTGCGAAAGTCATTATTTAGTTTAGTATTAACAAAATATTAACAGCAGCTGTGCACCCTTAACTGCCGGAAAACATTCAACAAATATGCAATATTATCAACTGAGCATTACATTGTTTTGCAAAAACGTGTGGAACCTCACAACTATACACTGAAATGGCTAAACACTCTCCAAGCTTCTAATTCTCCCTTAATTCGGGCTGATCAGTCGAAAAACAATTTGTCGAATGTGCTAATTGAAATGTTGCCTAAAATGTATCTAAATTTATTTATACTTCCACATTTCTAGTGGAATATTTGTGAAAAGATTACACAGTTGCAGACCACAATGGGATTTGTTTTTAGTTGTCCCAAGAAACATATCAATCGAGTTAGGTGTTGTTAGGCCCCTCGGCTAGCAGTTATCAGTTTGATTCGTTATCTGATTTGAACAAAAATCAATACGAGAACATAACTATGAAAGAGTTGTACACTTTTTTTTACCGGGAAATCCAATTCGGAATTTTAGCATAATGAACTGGGTAAAAATATTGCCCTAACATGAAAGGAAGCTGACTTTGGGTAACCGATGTTTGTATACCCTTACGATTTGATCGAAAAATATAAAATGAAAAAGTGTTGCATTTCGTAGACTCTTTTTTTCGATATTTCAAAAAGAATATCGATTGTTATAAGAACGATTTATACGACTTACACGCCAAATATCGATAAATTAATTATATTTTCTACTTATTATTTTTTGCTTATGATTTCCCCTGAGCTACACTCCTGGCACACCTTTCAAACACACCCAAAAGATGATGTGGTAGATATCAGTGAGACATTTACCCAATTGCTAGTTAAGATCACCTTCCACTTCAGCAATTTTCCATTTTCCAAGCCACTTTATATGCGTCTGCATTCAGATCCCAATGGATCATGATCAGCTGGAAGCTCCCTGTTGTCTGTCGGAATATTTGGGAGAACAAACTACTGATAAGTGATAACCTTGGATTGGTTTTACTATCCGGAACCGAGACTCGCCTCGCCGCGACTCTGTAGAGGATGTCAGCGTGATTCACTCAACATTTTTGCGCGCTAACTTTGGTCTTTATGTCTCTATGAGAATGAATCTCGGGCGGTCACATGACGCTGCTGGCTGATAAGAGGCTTCAGGTGACCAAAGAGATTCATAGATTTCCGATTTATTGCCATGAACCCGGGCTCTGGCACCGCTGGCAACACAGCATGTTGGAGGGAGTGCGTCCCCTCCAAGTGGCAGTCTCCCGCGAGCTAGCCCCGGTCCGTGCAGTTAATTGTGACAAGTGATCGTTAACGTATTGTGCCCAGTAATTGCCCACGAACGGGGCTCGTAAATCACTAAAGAAAGCGGGGGCTTTCAATGGAATTGTTTCCCCCGCCAAAACACTTCCCCATTGGCTTTGTCAGGGTCATTGATCAGTTGTTTTATTGCAGGGAGACGCCATGGAGACGAAGGTGTACCAGGACACCACCAGACCGCTGCCCAGGGTCTCAGCTCGGGCGAGGTATTACAACAAGCAGGACAAGAGTGATTTGGGCGATGATTTTGTGGCCCCCGATGGAGGATGGGCTTGGGTCGTCTGTATAGCCGCTGGAGTATCCAATGTGAGTCATAAAATAACTAAGAAACTAATTGAAATAATTTATTTATTATTTATATTTATTGCCTCGTGCAGCTCTCGATTTATCCCTGCCTGCAGCAGTTTGGGTTTCTGTTCAAGGACCGACTGGCTAGCTTGGGCATGTCCAGTTCACAGATTACGGCCATCATTAATACAAATCCGGCCATATCTGCCTGTACGGGTCTATTGAATGGCCCCATGTTCCGCAGATTCACCTTCCGGCAGGTGGCCATGGCCGGGGCTCTGCTCATCTCCAGCGGCATCATGCTGACAGCCTTTTGTGAAACTTTCTTGGGCTACATGGTGGCCTATGCTTTGCTCTTTGGTAAGTTCTTACCTCAAAGTTATCATCAATAGCTTCAGATGAATATCCTTTATCCTTTATCCCTTCCAGGCTTTGGCATGGGCATCAGCGTGTCTGCCTCCTCGCTGGCAATCAATACATACTTCCAGCAGAAGCGTCGCAAGGCGGCGGGTTTCTCGTGGACCATCACGGGGCTGGGACCAATCTTCTTGCCCCACCTGGTCACCTTCATGCTGACGATTTACGGTGTGCAGGGCACCACACTGCTCTTTGCAGCCATCTCGCTGCATGCCTTTGTCTGTGCCCTCATCTACCAGCCGGTGCGGTATCATGTGAAGCCGCAGTCGCGGCCAGCGGATGAGGAGGAGGAGGAGGCAGCGGTCCACCCGGAGGCTGGGACGTTGTGCGCCCACTGTGCGTGGCAGCAAAAGCGCGAACCCGGCGGCATCTTCTCCAGCCAGTACCTGTGCCAGGAGGACGACATTCAGCGGCCCGGCTACGAGATCTGTGAGCCCGGCACTCCGATGCTATCGCGGGCCAACGACGGCTGGTATGGTTCGAGGCTGTCGCTGACTTCGGGCCGCCTGCGTTTTCGCACCATTTCCAGCTCCAAGGATCTGGAGCAAACGCAACGCCTGCATTGCCCCATCAGCGAGGAGGAGTGCTCCGAGGCGACCGAGGAGTTCCTGCGACCCAATAACTTTCGGCGCGAGCGAGTCGAGTCCAATCTGGAGGCCAAGCTCTGCTGTCGCTGCAAGGAGAACAATAATGGGAACAGCAGGGAAAAATCCCAGGAGGCAGCAGCGACAGCAGGAGAGGAACCTAATCCCTCAGACATGAGCTTTCTGGCCAAAGTGGTGACCTTCTTTGATCTGGATTTGCTGCGTGACTTTACCTTCGTGAACCTCGTCACCGGACTGACGTTCATCAATTTTGGGGAGCTTAACTTCTCCATTCTGGTGCCATTTATCCTGGCCGACTTTGGCTTCGATACCGCCCAGACCACGCTGGCTATGTCCTTGTGCGCCGGCTTCGATCTGTTGATGCGTTTCCTGGTGCCCTTTCTCACCGAGAAGATGCCGTGGGATAATCGGGTCTTCTTTCTCATCGGCGTGGTGGGCATTGCCCTCGGGCGCACCGTGGTGGCCTGCACGCGCTCCTACAACCTCATCCTGGGCAGCTTCGTGTGGATTGGGCTCTGCAAGGGCATCCGCACCATATTCTGGCCGCTGATCATTCCGGGATATGTGCCGCTGAACCGCTTGCCCGCCGCCTCCGGACTCCAGCTGCTCATCTCCGGGTTGTTCACCCTGATCGGTGGTCCCTTTGTGGGTGAGTTTAACATATTTACTTAATTCTCTTTTATATTTTATTTAATTATTTATTTATTTATTTATTCAGGCTTGGTGCGGGATCGTTTCGATTACTCGGTGGCCCTGCACTGCCTCAACACCATGTCCTTTGTGGCGGCAGGATCCTGGACCCTGGAGGCTCTGATCCGGCGGCGTCGGCGCAAGCAGCGTCTGGTGGACAGATGATCAATGACCAGAGTCCGGCGGAGTAGGCTCCCTCGGATGACGTTATCCAAACTCAAAGACATTATGGTAGTTTAGAAGCAACGATTTTTTTTGTTTTTTTCTGTGCTAGCTTTAGGGAAGTGTTTTTTTGTAATGTATATGTAATATATAAAGTCTAAACACTTTTGTATTTTATTTAAATAATTTCTACGTGACGGGATCGCTGATTTATCTATCAGATATAGCATAAGGAATGTCCGATATATACGATATAATAATTGAAAAATGTAGTGCGGTATCAGTATCATATCAAAAATATAAAAACTATGATCTATCGAAATTTCCCATATAGAAAATGATCGCCTACAACTGTAAAATATTGATATTGATGTAAAATATCCCAAAAAGGTTATTAAATTTATTTGTTTTCTCTTTTTCATTTATATTTGTCCGATATATAGAACGGATAATCGATTAACTGCGCGTATACCATATCGATATAAACATCAATTCAGTATCGATATATTTATTATTACTGCCATTCTTATCTAGAATACATCCTTTAGAATCAGTTTGATTCTCACTCTCCTTCCACTTCAGTTTTCTATTTTCCAACTGCCCAAAAGTATGGCAGTTATAGTCTGACAAACTTTTCCTCCGTTTTTTGTGGCATACTTTCAGGCATATATTTATATTTTCATCATTGTTTTTATTCTACATAATCCCCAATATTCATTTTCAGTTTTTTTTTTTTATATAATTTATTCGAAATCCGAGGATATTTATTGGTTATCAATCGTACTTACAAAGTAGGATACATTTAAATGACTTTGTTTGTTCTTTTGTTGTTCGTTTTTGCTATATTTTGGTTGCTTACATTGCTTATACAATTCGCTTTATAAAAAAAATGTATTGCATAGATATAATATATATATATATATATATACACATATATATATTACATTATTTAGAATTACACCTAGCAAAGGGGTTAGCCACAAGTGAAACACAGAGAGTTCTAAAAAAACAAAAAAAAAAAAATAGAAACACACAGAGTCGTTGTGCCAATATAAACTATGGGAATTTCCACTCCTTTGGTCGTCTCTCGGATCCGATTCTCCGTCGGTCCTTGTCCTTTTCTATGTGTTTATAAAGCTACCAAATGCAAAAATACTCTAACTTGGATTCGGGTATCTCTTAACGAGGACTCTGCTCTCTACATATATATCTAGGGTTGATGTGGTCGCGCATCCTAGTAGCTCCGTTTTGCGGGAGGTTGTTGTTGGATGGAGGGGGGAAATTATATTACAACAGGCGGGGGGCGGTTACGGCGTAACCTCGTGACCTCTCGTGGCTTCTTTCTATCTCGGCGAGGGTGACATCGTGGGCTTTGCTGTCGGTCGCTGAAGGGCAGCTGCCGTCGGCGCTGCCGTCACGATCGTGTTGACCTGCGGTGTGTGGTGAGTTTGGAATGCAGGCGAAGTGTGGTGTAAGGTGGGGAATGGTGTAATGTTTGGTGTAAAGTGTGGTGTAGGAGGGGTGTAAAGTATGATTGATGTAAAGTGGTAAAGTGTGGTGTTAAGTGAGTTGTGAAGTTTTGGTGTAAAGTGTGGTGTAAATTGTGGTGTGATTTGTTGTAAATTTTGGTGTTTACAGTATGGGTTAAAGCGTATTGTGGTAAATTGTGAAGTTTTGGTGTACAATGTGGTGTACATTATGGTGTAAAATTAATCGTGGGTTCGTGTGGTGTAAAATGCAACGTAAGGTGTAAAGTATACACGTGGTGTATAAAAGTAAGGTGTTCAAATGTAAATTACAACGAATAGTTAAGAGCGTGTGCGAATGAGTAGAGTGTGCGGTGGAGACGAAAAAAGGAGCTGGATTACATATCTAATTAAACTAAAATAATTCGCCATTTACTTTGGAATTTCCATCGATTATTTCCACGGGCTCGCCGGGGACAAAGGCGGACAATCCCATCAAGCCAAAAATGTCCGGCGTATAGTTGCGCAGCTGCGACGAGCTGGTGGGCGTGGCGGCCTTTACTTCGCCAGCTAGGTGAAGAGATATATATAATATATTATATGTTTTAACTGGGAGAGAAACCCTATTTGTCCCAGAGAACTAGACTTTTCTCTAGCTTCAGTTAACATTTTCTTTACTTGGCTATTCTCTTTAGATGAGAAGAGCTTGTTATGGGATTTATACAGATTTAAACCCCAGCTAAGCCTTTATATAAGAAGAACTACTATTCCGAAAGCGTTATTAACTGATTAATTAATAAAGAAATAATAAAAAAAAGGCTGTCAGCGGCTCTATAATATTTAAGAAGTTCCTATAACTGAACTGCTTCAGGAATCTCCAAATATCTACTTCGTTTTCGATTATTTTTTTGGGGTTCTCTACTTTCTTCACCACCACAAAAACCTCCCAAGGTGCCACCACAGAAACTACAAGGAGTCTAAGGATCTCCCCCCTTCTTGCCTGGAGTGGGTCGCATCCGTGGAAATCGCGGTGCTGGCGTCTGGTAGACGGGTCTGGGCGCCGAGGCGGATTCCTCATGATGATCTTGATGATCCACCGCCTGATGTTGGTGGTGATACTGGTGCCTGGGCTGTGGGGTCACCACATAGACCTTCTCGTTGGTCTGCGGCAGAATGGCCACCTGGGCCGGATTCCAGGGCTCCTTGGTCGTAGCACTGCTGCGCACATACAGCGGCGTCACCTCTGTCGTCGTCGTGCTGGGACTGGGACTGGGACTCGGACTTGGCCGGGTCTGGGTGGTCATTGCTGGCGTTGATCTTGGCCGCTGTTGGGCGTCATAGTAATCGAAGGGCAGACGGTTATCCTCGATGGGCTGGAAACGCTTTGAGCCCCGCTCGCCCAGCAGATGCAGTTGCTCGAGGTTATTGATGGAGGTGGACAGGTCGCCGGCATCTGTGGGCGGAGCAGCGCCCAGCTCGAAGCCCTCACCGCGTGTCGTCTTCGACTGGCGCTGGAAGACCGCCGGCGCCGGCGTGGTTGTCGTGGTGGTTAGATACTCCGACGGTATGTGCTTCGACCTGCCACGGATGGTGGGCGTGCTGGGGCGATGGGATAATGAGTTGTACTCCTGCTCTGTCCATCCATCGATGTTGTGCTGCAACTGGGAGATGTCCACGCCGGTGGAGCCATGGATGGGCGGCCGCCTGGTCGCCCTTTCGCGCTTGAGCAGCTCCCGGAGATTGCTGGCCAGAATTTTTGTGAGATAAGTGGTGGTGCGACTGGAGTTGGGCGCAAAGGGTGGCGCTGTCACCGTGGCTGTGGCCAGCTTGGACTCCTGCTGCTCATGCGGCTCCTCCTCCAGATCGTTGTGCTGCTGATGGTGGCTTGAGTGTACCTGGTGACCCTGATTACCCAGCTGCTTGATGGGCCGCCAGCTTTCGAAGGGACGCGGCTGCTGCTTGGTGGTATAGGGTATAATAACCTGCTGGGGCCTTGGCGGCGCCATGCCCGCAAACTGTCCACTGGCATCGATGGCTCCGTATGTGGAGGTGGGCGTCGGCGGCTGCGTGGGCGTGTACACCTGACTTAGCCGGAAACTAAGATCGGCGGGATCGCGGGTAAAGGGTCGACCGCCTCCATGGTTGATGGGTGAGTCCAGCAGTCGTTTGGGTGTCTCCCTGCCACGGTTGTAGTTTGGCTTCACTGCCGCCAAATGGTTGTTTAGCTCTAAGACTGGCGCTGGCGGTGCCGGCGGCGTTGGCGTCTCTGTTGTGGTGCTGGGCTGCTCCGTGGTGGTGCTTGTGTACACCAGCGTGCTGGTCTCCTCCTGAAACTGTTCGGCATAGTAGAGGGCCTGCTCCTGCTCCTGCTCCTGGCGCTGTTGCTGCTGCGACGAGGCCGCCGGATAGTTGTCCGCCGGCGGCAACTGTGTCGTGGTCTCCGCAAAGTGTCCCAGCTCTGTCAGTAGCTGCGAGGCGGGCAGGTGTTGATGCACCTGGCCACTGCTCAAGTCTTCCAGCTGATACCGCACCGTACTGATCTCCTGCTCGGTTGGCACCGCCTGCTCCTGGCCCTGGCCCGTGACGCCCAGATCGATGGCATGCGACTGGACAAAGGTGGCCGGATACTCCACGGAGGTCACAAAGTCTGTGACCTGGTGGCTGGGCACAATCTCGAAGCTGGAGGTGCTGCTGGGCTGCTGATGCTGCTGCTGCTGCTGTTGCTGCTGTTGCTGCTGCTGATGCTGCTGTTGCTGCTGCTGTTGCTGCTGCTGCTGCTGCTGTTGCTGCTGATGCTGCTCTTGCTGCTGCTGGACACGCAGCTGCTGTTGGGGATGTGGCAGGGAGAGGGGCACTGGTCTCACCTCCGACTGGGCCACCACGTTCTCCCGCAAAGGTGGATGACTGATGGGCCTGAAGGGCTGGGCATTGTACAGCGGCGGCAGGGGCACCGCTAGCGGCAGGAACACACTCTGGACGGGATTGGGATTGGTGTTGGTATTGGTATTAAGACTGGGATGGAATTGTACTGCTCGCTGGCGCTGCTGCGAGGCCTGGGCCTGTGGCTGTTGCAGCTGCCAATCGGCATGTTGCTGCGGCAGATGCTGCAGTTGTTGCTGCTGCACCTGCAATGTGGCCTGTGGCTGCTGCTGCTGATGCTGCTGACCCTGACCCACCATGGGAACCCAGGGATACTTGTTGCACAGACTGCAGGGCTTGCCGCCCGCATCGAAGCCCTGCTGCGGCTTGGGGTAGGCATAGCTGAGGGAGTTGGTGGCGCCACCCGCCTGCTGATCCTTCGACTGGCTGCCGCCCAGGCCTAACCACCGTGCAAAGCGATTCATCAGGCCGGGCTCTGGCACCACCACAGGAGCAGGACTAGGCGGAGCCGCCGGAGAGCCGGCGCTGGCGTGCTGCAGCCTCTGTGGCACGGGCAGAGGTGGCGGCACAAGATGATCCGCCGGCTGGGCTGGCAGCAGTAATCTACCATTTCCAGCTCCAGTTGCAGGTCCAGATGCAGCAGACACCACCAGCCAGGAGGCCAGGATCATTGCTAGCCGTTGGAGAGCCTGGAAGAGAGCACAAAAAAAAAAGGAGACGCTATTAGAGGTTGGCTTTCGAGGTTTCACTTTCCATTAAGCCATAAATTCCCGCCAGACGCCAATGGCGATCCTAATTTATAGAGAGCAGGCGATCCAAAGCCGATCCGGTTGCGGACAGAGATGAAAGATGATGAGCCACCGGACCAGGCCAGGTCGCCGAGCCGGTTTATTGATCGCTGGACTTGTGGCCAACATTTTTAGCCAATAAAGACAGGCCAGGGACAGGACAGGGTGAATACTTATAAATAAAATAAACTCTGCGGTCTTCAAATGTATTAAATATAATGAGATTTTATATTTTTCTGCTTCAATTTATTTTTATAATGTTATTTATTATTCTCCTTTCAAATGTACCTTTAATTATATCAATTTAAATCAATATAAATGAAGTAATATAATTCAAGATGAACTTTATTATTTAACTTAACATATTCCTGTGAAGGAAATTCAGGATTCCCTTTTTTTAAATCCAATTTAAAGCTAAAATTGATTATATACCGACCATGAGATAGCCGGTATTTAAATCTTAGCATGTTGCAAATGTTTCTAAGCTCATGTGACTAGCAACATATTCAGCCACATGTTGCGGGTTTTTACACACTCTTAAAAAAATATAAATATAATATATTGTTTCGCTCCCTTGGAATTCCCCATGAAGCAGCACAACCTTCAAAGCAATAAACAAAACCTATGACAATAACAAATTAATATCAGATTTTTTGCGGCCAACGATAATGGCATTTAAATTGAAAGACTTCCATGAACTGATTACGCCGGGCAGAACAACAAGAAAAAGCTGACTAAGCCACGAAACATTAATCGAGATAAAGGCCCAATTATCAGGTATGAGGTGGTCAGTAGAACACCTTTATAGATGGTCATAAATGGTCACCAAAGTTTTCCATTGAAATGCTAAAAACATTTCCTAAAAGACTTAACAATTATTAGAAAAAAGGAAGAAGCTACTTAAAAAAACTTAACTAAAACTAACTCTTCCTTTTAAATAAACTTTTATTCTCTAAGGAGATTGAATAAATAATGTAAGAAAACACCAAAAGCTGAGGCAGAACTTTCCACCCTTGAATTAGTGTCTTAGGAGTGCCTGGCAAATAATCTTGGATTTGAAGCTTAGTTTTTTTGTTTTTTTATGTAAAAATTCCAATTGAATGCGCGGATTGACAGTTTTTCAATTCGCACGGCAGCTTTCTCCGGTTGGGTCGGGGTTGGGTTGTCCAAATTGCTAATTAGCCAAGGTAAATAGCCAACGGCTACTGGCCGGCTCCGCTCTCCGCTCGAGCCTCTTGCACACTTCCGACCGCAGTCAGGGAGAAAAGTATCTGCAACTTCCTTCCATCTTATGTGCATCTAAACGGCAATTTGCCATTATTTACGGCCATCAGGCATTAGTTTCAGTCTGATTTATGGCCAGCACTGGCTGCACTGCATCCAATCCGATACGAATGGCGATGGCCACCCCCTGGCAAGGTCGCTTCGGGTTCAACAACAACAGATATCGGTGAAATTGTGGGAAGCAGGCGGATGGATCAAATATTTCACAAATTGTGGGAACCTATAGCTTGGCATTAAGATATCATAAAATATAAATAAAAAAAGGATTCGATGGATCAAATATTTCTTAAACAGTTCTGAAAATATAGAAGGGGTTTATAGGAAGATTCTTTTGAAGGCTTTATATAAATTTAAAAGTAATATATTTATATAATTATAATCAAGTTCACAAATAGTTGGTAAGGTTTAGTTTTTAAACTTTTAGATGAATCCGATTTTGTATTGATTTATTTAATATTGAAATATGTATCAGTTTTCCTTTAAGACTCTTTTTTATTCTTAGTTTATATAAAAAGAGATCCTTTATTTATATACGTTTATTTATAAACGAAATTGCCTTTCCTTAAGCCCCATTTTTATGGTAATATTTGAACGGCTCAAGCCAGACATTTCTCCTCCAAAGATGACCCAGAGCGGTGTAGTTTCCCAGTTACCCAAACCCGGTCCCAGTCCCCCAGTGAGCGACTAATTATGTGAAAATGAGCTCTCATTAATGCGAGTTATCAATAAAAAAAAAATAAGCAGCCGAAAAAATGGAGACAGCTGAGAGGAGCCAACAATGGGCGTTCACTTTCCCATAATTATTATTATTTTATGCTTTTTATTCAGCGCCTCACTTATTTGGGATACTTCCACGTAGACCTAGACTCTGAGGCTGCGCTGCGACTCAACGTAATTCAATTAAACCTTTATATATATAATATATATATAAGATATCTTTTAATATGTGTGTGTATATAAGTAGGCATCAAAACAAAGGCGATCCGCGGGGGCCACCAAAGCCACTGGCAGTCAATCCCACTCCGCTGGAATCCAACGCGTCCACATGGCGATGTCGCTGGGTTGGCAATAAATCGAGGTCGCCGCAATTTGAAAAGAAAGTGAAATTCTGCAACTGTTGGCAAACAACCGAGCAGCTGACAGATGGAGGAGGCGAATCTTACACTCAGATGCGAGCCTTATACAAAAATATTTCATCCCAAAACTGCATATTAAAAAGAACCCTGGAGAAATGAAGATATTCTAAAGAAGTTAAAGGTCAGAAAAAAGGTTTGAATTTCTGTGATTCTTTTTTGTAGAATGTTATAATGTAGCCTTTAATTTAATCTTTTAAATTTTAGCTTCCTTAACTGCTTCAATATTTAGCTAAGAAATCTTTAAGTTACTGTTTTCCAAACTTGAATAGTTCTTGACTGATCTTAAACGATTAGTTTTTAAGATCAGAGTTCATTATTATATCAGCAACCTATTTAAAGGCCTAAACTGCTTTATTTTTGTTTAATTCAAACGTTTAAAATACGTTTTAATAATAAAGACTTAGTTTACTTATTTAAAAGAATGATCTCATCTTGGGCTTGTTGATTTTTTCCAAGTGAAAAGCCCCAACAGAGCCCGAGTCTGGATCTGGTCTGGCCTGCTCTCGGAACTCTCTGGGAACTCGACGGCGGAGACATGGCCCAAAAACCAGTTTCGTGTCGATAATAAAAGCGCCGCTGGAGAGGATCAGACGACTCGCAAAACAGTGGGCGACATGCAACCTTGGCTTTGCACTTGAAAATGCCTGCACCCAGCGCCATAAGGTTTGACAAATGAGCTTAGGCTGGAGCTGAAGCTGAAGCTGAAGATGGAGCTGAAGCTGAAGCTGGAACTGGGATTGGGTTTTGGCTATTGGGACACGGTTTCAGAGGCGAAAGGGTGAGGGGTATCGCACGCGATCCGACAATGTGCTTGGGAATCTTTTTGGGGACAGAAAAAAAAAATAACCACATCATCATATATGAGAGAGAGACCTCCATTGCATCTTCATCATGCTGCCTTTTGCGGCTGCGCAAAAGTGAAATTGTCGATAAAAAGCCCCGCCGGGAGGAGCAGGGGGTCTGAAAAGCCCATCGGGTAGGTGGAGGCAAAAATAGCCGTGCCGTGCCATGCCGCATCGTGTCGTGCAACAGAAGAAAAACTGTCACAGTGGCAGCGCGGCAGCAGCAGCAGCAGCAGTAGGTTTTCCAAACATTAACAACAAGTACGAGTGCAATATTTCACTTCTGCACAACAAAAGCCAAAGAAATTAATTATGAAAATATACTCATATCGCATGGCCGCCCGTCTGAAAATATATTGCTGGCATTGGCAAAAGGAAAATGCTGCCAGTGGTGAGTTGGTAAGACGGTAAAAACAAAACAAAGTAATGGCATCAACAAATGCTTTTTTTTATGGGCCGCAAGAGTCGTCAACCGCCGGCGGACGTGGATATGGAAATGCAGATGCAGTTGCAGTTGCAGTTGCAGATGGCCATGGATATGAATGGGGCAAAGCGAGGGGGGACAACTGTGGAGATATGCCCCCCGAGGTGACCCCATCAAAAAGATGCATTCAAATTTATTGGGTTTCCAAATAAAACAGCTCTGGACTTAGCTGAGGGAAAAACCAGGAAGGAAATATCGCTGATACTTGAATAATGATTTATATTTTGGAGAAACTATTACCAACTATTATAGCCACTCCTGGTTTTGGTTTTGATTGTAATTTTAAAGGAGGTTTCAAAGGGTCAAAGTTGATGAGGATTTTCTTCATCAAAAAGATTGGTTTCTTAGTACAAAATATTATTGTAGGGAATGCCACATTAAGTAGATGTTGAGAAAAAGATTCTTACAAAGATTCTTAATTTACAAATAATAAAAACCAATTTAACACAAATCTGCATTCATTAAAATCCCTAAACCTCACAGAAAAATGATACATCTCTTGTCTAAATAAGTTATATTAAGTGTAAAGTTGATAAATGTTTAACTTCCATGAAGAAGAGCTCTCAAGTGCAATCGTGACGTCTTTATTAGTTGAAACCTTTTTTAATAACCACAGATAACCGTAGGCTAAAATGCTTTTACAAATTCCTAATAGACTTCATTAATATGAACTCCGATCTCCGTTTTAGTTCGTGTCACTTCTTGACATTTTGATTGGCGCCCTGCGACGCCTTGACAGCCAGCTACCAGACACAAATTGACTGTCTCGCAACCCAGGGAACCCCCAATGGAACCCTTCGGAACAGATCCCAACTGCAATTCTATTGTTTACACAATCTCTCGGGATCGTGACACTCGTCGCCCCCGAGTAACGCCTGGGCCCCATATCGATCCATTTATCTGCAAAGCGGCGACCATCACTTTCGCTTGGCAAATGCAAAGAAAAAATGGTTTTCCGTGTTGACTCTGGCCCAGTCAGTCAGTCGGACTCCGATTCCGACTCTGACGGAAACGTCTGTTGTGGTAAGTTGGGACGGCGACAGGTGGGTCGGCGATCTCGGCCGCTTCTTGGGGGACACTTGCTTTTTGCAAATGAGATGGCACAAAATGCATGCAAATGTGGGACAGGCACCGCGCTGACGACGATGACTATCAATAAATAATTTCACCAATATCAGAGTAACGCTCATATGAGTCTCTCCCTGGGCCATTTACAACTCAAATGATAATTACAAAGACTTTCGCGCAGTGAGTTTTATCGATGAACTTATCTCGCACTCGGCCTGTCATCGTCCCCCCGACAGGTGTGTCTTTCCAATGTTATAGGAATGCCATCAGATATCAGATGGGCAGCGAATAATGCCGAGGTATATACCAAAATTGCCTGATTAGTTTTTGTTGACAATGGGCAGGAAATTGATATGGACAGTGTGGAAAACATTGATGGTTCTATACATAGGATCACTTGGCGACCACTAAAGCAGAGCGTAGAACTTAAAGGCAGACTTGTCTTGTAAATAATATATTTGAATAGGTTTCTTCTCAAAGAAAAATCAATTAAAAAATAAGAAGGAAAAAACAAAAACATAGAACTTCCTGAAATCTATCTCAAATTTGTGCAGGCAATCTTAGTTTACCTTTTCGGGCGACATTATTGTCACACTTGGCGACCGTGACAGCACGTGTCCTAGATTTAAATGAAAGCTTTTCTGTAACGAAGACAAACATCCTGTTTGATTACTCTATCAATGTTTAAGACTCCAAACTATTAATTTATAATAAACATACAACAAAGAAGTTTATAAATTAAAATTTGATAGCCATACAGAGTTGGCTTCATCAAACGAATGGAAACGCCTGATTGGAAATCCTTCTAAATTGGTGATAAAAATCAAGTCAGCAGCTTACTTAGATTTTCTTCGATTATCCTGCCTATTATTGGGGTATTACGTTGGTAAATCCTTGTATTCAAATGATACTCAAAGGTGTATTCTCATGATTAGCCCAGCATGTGTAAAGTTTCCCCTCGATTTATCATTTGTCGGCTTAATCACAATTTGCAGGCCAACCATTAAGCCGGCCAGAAAGTATGATGGCTTCATCCCGTGAGACATGAAAATTGCAGCCGAATAATGAGTCTCACCTCGGACACTCGGGGTGTTGGACATTTCGGACATTGGCCTTGTCGCGATCCACTCGAATGTGGATAATTTATGGAGCTGGCTAATTTGATTAGACGCGCCCCCGTGCGACTGAAGTGGATCTCTGGGAGCGAGAAATGCAGAAGACATTTGCGAAATGCCTGTCACGGTGGTGCAGGCATGCCCATGAGCATGTGTGCCAGACAGACAGATAGACCGACAGACAGACACAATTGAGCGATGAGCGATGGGCAACGAGGATGGCGATGATGAGGATGACGATGTGTACTCCATTCGACGCAATGCGGAATCGCCAGCAATTGTGACAGCACGCGAGCAATTAACAAGTTTCTTCCATCATCCAGCATTTGTCGCATAACACAGCCACCGCGCTCGCCGTTCATTATAAACAAATTAGTGCATTGTTCGGCGATCGATCTGTGTAACCGACTTTGCATAATCGCAGCGACATGCAACAGCATATCATGCATCTTTATCCATATAGCCTGCATTACCCCAATATATATGTATATCCAAGACAAGCCAATCCTCGAGTCCCGGAAGACCGCAGTCGCGGGGCATTCAGCGATCATTAGCTGTTATTGCGGTATTTTTCAGCCCCGTCTGACGGGATCAATTACGACTTTCTGACTTTCAGCTCCCTGGCGTACGCACAGCGTCTCACGGCTATAATGTGGAGCCCAAAACAAGGAAGGATGAAAGTGAAATCCATTGGCTGTCATATATAGGGAGGTCTCTGTGTCATTTACAAGTTCTAGCATTCTGTAGCTTTCTTCATTATAATTATTATTACTTATTTTTTGTTTATTCAATGTCTGGGTAATCAGATCTAAGTATTTCGCGGTCAGATTTATTTACGATTAATACCAAGTGTAAGAGGGAACAAATAGAAATTTATCGAACCGCTAGAAACCGATAGCGACAAGAGAAATGCAGCCCTGCGCATGCGCCTGTTTTTATTTGAACTTCGGTTAACGAATATACATTCTGAAACCCGAATTGAATTAACGGTAATTTTAACCGATCGTTAACCTTGACTGACATGTAGAAGATACTAAACTTTAATGCTCAACAAGAAGTCATAGTTATTTTACATCAACTTAAAAAAGTGTAGCTTTATTCTTATATTTATTATTTATATTTTCACTGAGGCTAACAAGGTGTAGATTATATTACTTTTTGTATTACTTATATAATTATATATTTATTATTTACGGCGAAGAGTTTGAATTTTCAGAAGAGCTACTATAATGAAAAGAATCATAAACAATTAACCATTATCCCATGAGATAATTCTCGTATTCAAACTAGTAATAAACACAGAAAGACAAGTAAAGGTAATAGTTCAATTACAATTAATTCAATTACACAATTACATAGTAAACAATTTCTTTATTATTATTATTATTTAAAAGCGAGATCATTGTTATAATATCAATAAATATCCCACAACAACAGCCTGCCTTAACCATTTAGTACAATCGGAACTGCTGCGGGACAGACACCAATTATCGAAACGCATCTTAAATCAGGTAAGAGAGTACCGTAATTGACCAGGTGACAGTGATATAGGTAGCATTCCCTCACAGGTAACAAAAACGGAGTAGAAACGAAATGGAGACCCGGGGCATGATGATAATAATAATAATAACAGCGGCAATAATGATTCCCAAGATTGCCAGCATAATCGGCGCATTGTGGACTTTATTGCTGCCCCTTTCCATTGTGGGGGCTCCACCTTCCCCCCCTTGAACTCGTACTCCTCCTACACTCTATATATGCACTATATATATATATATATTTGTATGTAGCCCTTAGACTTATATATACGAGCATATCCCCGCCGATCCGATGTGACCGCGCGCGCTGAACAATAAGAAAAGCGAGAAAAGCGAGTTACTGCCCGAGCGAGCGAAAGAAATGCAAAGAGAAAAATCCGAATCGCGGAGAAGATGCTCAGGAAAAAAGTGAAAATTTGTCCGCGTCCAAAAATTATGCGCTTTTCACACGCGCTTCCCTCCAAAGGGGGGTAAAGGGGAGTAAAACAAGAGGGAACCCGCTCTCGACACTTGCGTGTAATTGTCGTGTGACAACGTGAGCTTAACTCCGCTTGGCAACCTTTTCCCCAAAGAACCGGTCTCCTCCGCTCCGGCTTGTACGGATTGCTCGGATTGTGGATTGTGGCCCGGGCCTTGCTTTACTTTACTTTTGCACAAAATAATGGAGGCGGAGTAGGAGCTGGGTACCGGCTGCGTTGGCCGGTATTCCGGCGACGACCTGCCTTGTGGGTTAGCGGGCAATGACGGGCACAGTGGGTCAAGTTTGTCAGGGAGGATTTAGGATCAAGGCTTTAATTTTTATTTATTTTGCATAAAAATGATCTTGCAGATACTTTAACAGCTGCCAAATTAGGTGACAGAGTTCTTATAGGTTGCTGGCAAATCAAGTTGCTTTTAATGCTTAATCAGACCCAGGAAGCGTTCATAAATCGTGTAAGTAACTATTTATATATTAAACCCTAAGATGACCTGAACTTCCCGATATATTAGGAAGAACTTTTAGAATAAGTCGATACTGTGTAGATCTTTGAGGCAAAAGTCGACACATGTATTTAAAAATTGATATCTGAACGTTGCTTTTGTTTATATATTTGAAAAATGCATACTTTAACATTAGATTGGTTATTTCTCGATATATGATTTTGGTTTTATGAAAAGGTACATCCCAATTTAGCTTTGAATACCGGGTATTCTCCCCTGTGGCTTTCTTACTTGCTACATCCACTGCAATTTTCCTCCTGCCCTGCCAAGGCTCGGCCCACTGTGCCGTTGACGCTGAACTTGGCTGTTGAAAATCCGAAATCCCAATAGGAAAGAAGTCGGCGAAAAAATCAAAACTGGCTCGAATGAAAACAAAAGTAAAAGTGGTTGTTGTACCAGTTGGTGTTATTGTTGTTGTTGTCGCCGCTCTCATTGTTGTCTTTTGGACTTGAAGTTCACTTTTGTTTCTAGGCATTTTCCTTTGTTTTTCGTGCGCGCTGCGTGTTGTGCGAGTTTTCTTTGCTCTTTATTTTCTTTTTTTTTTTTTTTTTATTTATATTTTTTTTTTACTATGAGTTCGGGGTGAGGGCGAGCACCTGCCTGTCCCCCCGGCTATATAGTTTTAGTTTTTTTCACCTGGTTTTTTGGTCCATGCGGTAATTAAGATTGTTCGCTGGCCTAAGTGACGCCAATTAAGTTACGACTGACCAGCAGCAGCAGCAGCAGACCTGACTTTTAACAGCGTCTCTTTATTTATCTATTATTTTACATGCATTTTCTCACTGGCGGCGCTTTTCTCGTCTCGTTATGCAAGTTCTGCAAATGAATTCCGGGGGAAATCTGGACACCTACCTTGGGCTGTGTGGGAAACGGAAGGAAAAGCCCATCTGGGCCCATCTGGGCCCATCTTGGGCCATCTTCTGGTCAATTACGAAAGTCTTTGAGGAGGCTGCCGCCGAAAATGAATAAAACTGAAGCTGACACTCGGCGTGAAGTGAAATTGCGACCGAAATATATATTTATTTAAGAGCCAAGCTCGATTTCTTCTACCATAAAGCCGGGCATAATGAGATAGAGATAATATTTTAATTATAATTAAGTGTGGCAGCTGCAAAGCGATGGCCGGTACAGATAATATTGTCTTGGACCGGGCTCGTTAATTGCCAGATATTTGCGCCGGCCATTGGCCTAATTGGCCCACTGTGCATGTAACACATGCCGTATGCGTAATCTGCTATTAATCACATATATCGCACATAAATCTCGTAACTGCTCTCGTTGGCCTCTCTTATACAATTCGCGATCGGTAAACAGTCTTCGGGGAAATGTAAATTTTTGAATTGACTGCAATTTGCATAAAAGCGGTTTCCCTTGTACTTTCCCCAAAAAAATCTAAACGGAAGGAAGCCAATGAGTTGGCAAATTTCGCCAAAGGGGGAAATCGTTGACGAAACACATTTTTAACTCCCACACACTTGAACAAAGAAACCGAAATCAATCCACTAAAAGCATTTGGAGACTCCAATTAAATAGAAACCATACAAAAGATGATTAAATTAATGAGATCTAAGCATAATTAATGTGGAACAAAGATGCTATAAGCCTTAAGGAAGGCGAGTGTAAGTTTCTAACTACTTAAGGAAAATTTTACATCATTAAAGCAAATATTTAAAGAACTTTATATAGGAAACAAGTAGAAGATACTTGTTAAAGTTATTATATCTCGATAGTATCTTAACACCTGATGAATCAAATCAAATAAATATGAACACAAATATATGATATAAACACAATATAGTTAAAGAAAGGAATTATTCCATACTAAATATGTTTTATCATTAACAAAGCTAGGTATTAACTAAAGTGAGCTCTTCAATATACAAAACACCTTGCTAACTGTACTCAAAATGCTCTACAATATTACTTTGAACTACAATTATTATTAGAATTAGAAAAGTAAACATTTTAAGTCTCTAATTTGCCCCAAATCATAATGATTTTGAGACAACTGCTGGGAAATTACGAAAAATATTTCAAGGAAACCCTCTATGTAATAATACGGTGTAATCTTAAATATTAAAGGCGTATTAAACATTATACAATACTTAACACGAATGGCTGGGAATAACAATGTTCGTTAGTGCAAATTGGAGCGTTTTTCGATTGCGTTTTTTATTTCGTGGGGGCTGCATGAAGAGGGAGGGACTGTCTCTGGCTTCCTCCTGAGAAAAGGCTTGGCAAAATGCACTCACTTGCCGTGAATTTAGCAATTACATGAATTATCGCATCGACAAATGACTGCACTTGCCGCCGCCGTCTATTTCACGCCCAGCTAGCCGTTTCTTTCTACTTAAAGCGTTGACAGTTGGCTTTGGTGAATTAAGGTGCCATCATCGCAGGCAAACGCAGGCGATTATGCAACGGTGTGCGTCTGGCGGGAAGCGCATTAAGCAGTCATTGACACCTCAAGTCCCCCCCACAATGGCCCCATGCCCCGGGGCAACACTGCCAGAAAAAAATAAGTTCGAATTAACCATTAAATGGGGATGAGGCAGAGCTATTTAACTCTGGTTATATTACACAGATTTTATAATGAAATCTGTACAAAAATGATTTGTGCAAATAATTAGGCTTTCTATAGAGATTTCAAACCTCTGAAGGAATCCTGAATGAGGTTTTTCAAGGTACGAACTTAATTATATTTTACTTTGATTAGACGTCCTGCTCCTTTAAAGTAAATAAACAAGTAAGAAAGCCAGAATGCAGAGTGTGCTCGACTGTAAGTCCGGTGTCCAAAGTTTGTTCTTTTAATTAATTATTATCCAGTTCCAGTTCCTAAATGTAATATGGCGAAATGCACAAAAAGTAGCAGCATCTTGACACTCACTTTCCTGCTTAATAACTGCCATATCTATATTTTCTAACCCGAGTATACCTTTTTCTCGCCGTGTATGCTTAACCCACGCAGACAGCCAGTCTGCTCCAGTGGTCACCACAACCATGCTTGGCTGCTTATTGGTTTTTATGATGCATGGCACACAAAAAGTGCTAAAGAAAAAATCATAACAATTTGAAAAAAAAGAGACACATGAATCCGAAATCAAGAAATAATCATAAAAAAGGCGGACGAGAGAGTGCCGCCTCATAAAGTGCAATTCAACAATTACACAATGGGAATAGCCATTGCCTTTTCGGCATGGCCGATACATATGATAATATCCATATATATGTATATATATTTTTATTTTTAGGGGGTGCCTAAAGACAATACAATTTCTGCACAATTTTTTGGGGGGACTGTTACAATTACGTGTTCCAACTACCGATCCAAATTCGTTATGCATCTCGCGTGGAAAACAAAGCAAAACCAAAAAAAAAAAAGAAAAAACCCCACGAAAACACTCTCTTTCAATTTTCGATTTCAATTACAATGCGAGTATGGCAATTACAATTGAAATGCACTCAACGCACCTGTTACGCGTGTTACCTGAACTGAACTGAACTGAACTGAACTGAACTGAGCCACCACCCAATGGCAATGGCCATGTCCGATGTGTAATACACTTAGGCGTAATGTTTTCTGGCTCTTACGTAACCCCCTCATCGTTGCCATCGATCTGCCGTGATCGGCATGCCGGAGTTCCCTGAAAACCCAAAGTTGAATTCCAACTCACAGATCCATCAGATCATCCGATGATAAGGAGATATTCAAATCTACACAGGGTACACAGGGGAAACTATTTGTGAGCCACAGAAAAGGTCTATTTAAAACCTATTCAAAATCATTAGTTATGTTTGAGCTGTGATTAAATTATATAGCATTTTATTCACTTTATTTATCTTTTTTCTCACTATATTCTATCCATATATCATACAGAATATTGATTTGTCGCACATACGTAGGTGGCATCTTTATATAATCGATTTATATATTGGCATTAAATATCGCAAAACTATCGATATATCAATATGTTTTGACATCCCTAGTAGCATAAATTAGAGCATTTAAATTAAAGTATTTGTATTATATATTATATTATATTAAATATTATATTAAATATATATTATTTAAATATATTACTTTATATTTATTGTTATATTTTTCCCGCATTTTGCTTGAGTGTAAATATCCCATTTCGGGCCATGGGAAAGGGCAAACAGCGCAATAAATCAATATTTTACTGGATCACTGGGTATCACGATCGCTGTGGGATCAATTTGGTAATTCAATGAGCCAGAGCCAGAGATCAAGTCGAGCAGATTGATTAATTGGGTATTTTGTGGCCAACACAAAACAATTTGCGGGAGTTGGTAATGATCGGCCAAGAGTGCCATAAACTAATTGGGTATTTGTGGATGAATATTAGCGGTTTGTTTTCTAAAATAAATATTTAAATAACGTTTAAAGCCAGGCTCTTTGGAATTATTGTTTTTAAAAGGGAATATATTTCTTTAAGCCTTTAAAATAGTTACTGGCTTTAAGGTTTGTTAAAAACAAAGAGAATTCAATGCATTATTGATAAATGTCGTATTTATTTTTCTTAGTTCAGTATTTAATTAAGCATTAAGCATTTAAAATTGTTAGTTTTTAATTAGCATTCAAAAGATTTCCCTATATTAAATTCAATCTAAAGGTCTTAGTCCCATTATTTATTCGTTAAATTGTTTAAGCTACTTTAAAATAATATAAATATGATATCTTTCAAGATTCCTGCATTGATTTAACTTATCTTTTATATTATTTTCATACAAATTAGCCACTATATATATTTTGTTTACCTCTATTACAGTTATTGCAGTATTTTTTATAATTTATAAATTATAATACAGCTAAGCCGGCAAAAGCCAGACTAGAAAATCCACAATGCGGCTTAAAGCCACATATTTCTAACTAGCTGCTATCTGGGCTGATTTCCCTTTCCATTGTTCTCTCTTGGCTCCCATCGAAAGTGACTATGGCCAAAAACATGCCGAGAGCTGACATAAAAAATAAAAAACTTCTAAATTCGCTCTGGTTCCCTCGCTGCAAACCTGACCTACGAGACCCCTTCGGCGCTCGTAAACCCGATTCAGTGCTCAGGTGTGAAGAGGAGAGTTCTCGGTAATTCGGCGGCTTACTTGGCTCCATTTTTTACTACACACACTTACCATTTTCTGGGGTGTCATTTCCCGGGAAAACTCAGGTGCAACTCGGGGTGTGCACCCCGATTACGATTCCGATTCTCGACGCTGATCGATCTCTCTCTGTCTCGATGTCTCAATCTCAATGGCGGGCAGGTAAGGCCGCTGAGCTGTGGCTACCTGAAATTCCTCAGAATTTCACAGATCAACACACTCGTCGTCAGGCACTCGAACAAAAACCAAATAAAAGATATGATTGTGATTGGGATTTTAGGCAACTTTTTCGGCACTTTTTATATTTTTTTTTCTTTTTATTTATTTTATTTTGTATTTTTTGTCACTGGTCGTTTTCACTTTTATGACTCCAACTGGAGAGGGGATGATGCTGCACACACAACTGGCAAAAATATATCTCTGGAACGCGCGCCTGCAAATCGGGGCCTTAACTTCGCTCGATGCCGCTTTGTATCTTTGCAACTGTATCTGTATCTGAATCTCTGACTGCACATGCGCGCAGGCGCCCACGAACTGAGTGCTGGCCGTGGAAAATGCGGCAGGTAAGGCGGTCTTCGCTTCGTCGCTCGTCAATCTTCGGTCCCCGGAGAGAGTGTCGCTGGAGAGAGTAGCCGAGCAGAGTCTGGGGAAAAGACACAGAAATAGAGAGAGAGAGAGAGCCGCACAATCGTGCGGCTACGTTGGCTACGTGAGCGGCATTCGCTCAAAGGCAACATGCAAAATGTTGCAAATATCTGTGACAACGAGCAGAAATTGTGGCAGCATCGCAGATGAGCTAAGACCAGGCTTTTGGCTATTTCCACCAGATCAAGATGGAGGCAACCTGGGGGCACGGCTGCCTTGCAACACCAAGCTGGGTAATTGGCCAGTTCGACTTTTGGGGGGAAAAGCACCAAGACAAACCAGAGACTCCTGAAATTGTGAAGTTCCCAAGAGTTGCTAGCACAAATTAAAGTTTTCGTTCTTATTTTTAATCATTAACTGTTAATATATTTAAAATATTTAATTTCTCTTTTGATATTTGATAAAAGTAAGCATTCTCTAGATGTAAATGCTGATTTGTATAAGAAGTTATGGAAACATTTAATAAATAGAATTATATATTGGATGAGAAACATAAACAGCTTAAGTTAAGGATAAGTAACTCAGAGATGGTACAGAAAACTGTAGAAGTTCTCAAAAGCAAAGTAGGCAAACCTTCAACTGAGATCGTCTCACTTTATATTAATTATTATTTTTTTCTTTAAGCCAAAACTATATAAATAAATAACAAACAAAAAATGTGCCTATAATAAAACCCTCTTAGGTAACCATTTTTTCGAAATACAATTATAATTTGTAGCAGCTAGAGGTCTAGTTATTAAATTTAGGCTTAATCCCAACAACTTACAGGTCAGAGGGCAAGGACTGGGCAATAAAAACAAATAAAAAGCTTTAAAACAAGAGTTACAATTGTCAATTACACAAGCCCTTACTTATGTATTAATTAGGTTTTGAAGTTAATAAATTGCTTGCATACATATTATTATTTAATCGTGCCAATATAATAAAATAACCTGTTATTTACATAGCCAAGTACATAGCTTAAGTATGCCATTAAACGAACAACGTTAACTCGTATATTTCAGGAATTTTTGTAGCTCCCTTAATTGTCCCTAGGTAACCCCCTGCTCCTCCTTCTTTCACCTGCCAGCTCATCAGCCGCAGATTTCCTCAATTAGCCGAGGCGAGGCGACATTGTTGCCACATTGGCAGATCGATGAATGCAGCGACTGGGTTGACAATTTTCTCAATTTCCAAATCATGATTATTACGCCGCCGTTTATGTTTAGTTACTCAACATCGGCAGCAGCTGGCTCTAGCTCTTCCTAGCGAAGCTGCCACACATAATCTTAATGGGCCACAAGACCATCTCCAGCCCGAGCATCGCATAATTGTTGTACAACATTTAAATGTGATCTTGGCTGGCATGAGATAAACGGAAATTAACGAAATAATAAAACAGAAACGGAGCCGACAACGTGCAAATGTGCAAATGACATAACAAGTGCGCGTCGTCCGCCTAAAGATACAATTGTATCTGCCCCCATTTATCTTCCCCCCCGAAAAACGGAATATTCAACACTAAAACCCAAACACAACACCCAGAAGGGAAAAAACCATAATACCCCAAGAGGCGTCGTCTTCTCTAACCGAAAAAAAAAAACGCAAATAAAAGAAGCAGAAATGTTCGCACGCAAATGTTTGTCGTCGGTTCGTCGATTGTTCCCCCAGTTTGCACAAATGAAAGTGGTCAACAAGAGCGATCCACTGTTCGCGATGCAGAATGGGCCAGGCCAGGGGTATATATGTACCTAAGGTGACCCCGATACCAGCGGCTACACTGTGCGAAAGTAAAAGTGCAACAAGTCAATATTTAAAGTCAATATTTATTCGATATATTAGGCGAGGCGAACCGCAACAATCATAAATAATCTCAGCCTTATCGGTGGCATTACGTACTATTAGCAGTGCAAGAGAGTCAGGGTTGGGCACCGAATATTAAGCTGGGAGCTTAATATCGATAGCTGAAAAATAGATACACTAGTTTATATAGAAACCGACATGCCCCCGAAGGACACAGGGTCAGAAATATGGATTGGGAGACGGACAAACAGACGGACAGAGACTCAATTTATAGGCTTGGAGATCTGTTCACTGCGTTGCAAATATCTTCACAACATTAAAATATTATAATATTACAATATTAAATAACATCTTCCGATATTTTTCGATAACTTCAATATTGTAACGTTAATATCGATATTTGCCAATGGATAAAAACGCAATAAATCAAAGTTTACAATATTTTGCCTATAATATTGATATATGGTTATGGGTTTTCATCCATTCAATTTATATAAACCTTACAAATTCAATAATAAACATTAAAATAGAAAAAATATATGTAAAGATTCAGAAACGATGCTTTTAACACTTTTAATTGTTGAAGATAATTAGTCCTTAGTCTGATATTATTGAAATAATATTTGTTAAATTGTTTTTGGCAGCTAATTCTATTATTTTCAGTTGCTCAGTAGTCAAAATAAGCCCCAAGAAAATACTAACCCCAGGATTCCCAACAATCTTCTTCCTGTGTATGCAAAATCAGTTAAATCTCCATTTGCCTATGACCGTTTAGGGCCAAATGGCGCATCTTGTTCGCCAAATGGCACTAGGCACGTATCCGGGGACTGGCAATTGGGATGGGGATTGGCCGGATACGTGCCGGGACTGCATCCGAGCACCGATTTTTGATGACTACTACGACCAAACCGAAAAACAAAAAACAAGGCATTTTAACGAGCCACGCGCATGCGCAATTGTCCAACGAAGCCTCGAGTTTTATGCAACCTGGCGGCGATCAGCGGAGCAAGTGAGAGACTTTCACTCATTTGAGAATTCATCGGGTTGTGTTAACCTGCACACTTATCGCACTCGTCGCAGATCCCATCCCGGGCCCATCATCATCATCTCCCGCCGACCTGGCCGTCCGTGCTCGCCCATGCGGAAGTCTATTAACCACTGGCCGGCCACCCGGCGGCATCACTGACCCACCAAGTATTAAGTACCACGGAGGCACGGAGCCACCAGATAACACCAACCCGGTACCCTCCGCTCATCATTATCGCCGCCAACTCATCGGCACGTGATCGGCTTGGGTCTTGGCGGCGGGATAAGGGTCCATCATTAAGGCATATATATCATAAAGCATTTAATACAACATATAGTATACTAAATGTTATAATAGATATTTTGAAATAAGGAATTTCATCCTTAATTAGAAAATATAGAGGATTCTTTAGGAATTGATTAATATATAAAACCCGAAACATTTCCGTGTATGAAATGCCAAAAATCCATTAATAAATCAAGTCATAAAAGGGAAAATAAGTGGTAATTATTTATACTCACTTGACAATGATTAGATACCAAACGGGGAATTCTAGATTGAGCAGTCCTACTTGTGCGTAGGGTTTCAATAAATACACCAAATGGTATAGCAAATCACGTCAAATACTGCATAATAATAGATAAAGAATTGGAAATTCATTTCATATATAAATGTAATTAAAAAAAGAAAAGAAAAATCTAGGGAAACCTAAAGAATAACAAATGACCAAAAACATGCTTAACACTCCATTAATCACTTTGCTTTCGTACAGGTCAAGATCAATCAAAATCATGAAGGATAAGATAATATTCCAGGAACTTTTAAAGACTTTGAATTGTTTTCCAGGAAGTATCATTATTATTTGGGGACTGCCCATGTGCTTGCTTCCTAAACGTCATTTAACTTAATTTGAAAGCAGATAAGGACTAAGATAAGGACATTTTAACATCACATAGTCCGACAGCAAGAAAGGAGAAAAGCCCCAGTAAAAGATGAATGAAAGTAGCAAATATATGCACATATTATAGGAGAGATAAGATAACAATGCCTGCAGATTACAATATAAAGGTGTGCAGCATGGTTTCAACAAAGACTATATAATCTATAAGATGCGTAACACACAGATCTAAACATGAAAGTGTGTCTTGCTGTAGATCAGGAGACTCTCACTCTGGCCTTTCTGAAAGCCTACGGCGTCACCGAAGATTTATTATTGCAAAAAAAAACATACAGCGTTACGCATCTTGGTATAATCTTCGGTATAACCACTGAATCCTGCTATACTTCATACTGACGCCTTCGAAAAAGATTTCTGCTGATTTATGATTAGGAAATTGACTTGGCGACATCTTCGACGGCCCAATTATTTATTTATTTAAGTTTCTTTTTTTTGAGTGCGGTCAAGCCTTTAATGACAGGCGATAAGATAGACAGGTTCCTTATCGACGTGATGGATAATGCGAATGAAATTGGAATTAAAGTCGCCCATCATACGCAGCCACTTGACAGCCCATAAAGATGCCAGATACGATTTTCAATAAATTAATAATAATTTAACTAGAATTTATTCACTCCAAAAAAAAAAAACAAGGTAATCACAAAGAAAAAACAAAAAAAAATGTATCAAGGAAACAAAAGGTACGTGTTCGGTTAGTGTTTGCTTAAGGACTCGCAGTGGATTTATTGCTTCATATCCCAGATCCCTTTCTTCGGTCCTACATCTGATAGATCTAAGCGTCGCAATCGTAGAATTCGGTGCAGAACTCCAAAAAGGGATTGAACTTCATTGACCCCGGACACTTGCGAATATATGGCTCCAGCTCTTTGCTCTCCGTGTTGTAGCTGCAGATGATGAACTGCGAACAGTCGTCCGTGGGGAAGAATCCGGTGGTGGCGCACACGTGGTCCGAGGCGGTGGTATCCGAATCATCCTCGGTGGTGGTGGTATTGTCGTCAGTGGTGTCGGTCTCATCAGTTACGGGCTCATCAGTCGCTGGCTCTTCCGTTGCTGGCTTCTCGGTGGTTCCAGGAGCATCTGTGGTTGGTTTCTCAGTGGTTCCAGGAGCATCTGTAGCTGGTTTCTCGGTGGTTCCAGGAGCATCCGTGGCTGGTTTCTCGGTGGTTCCAGGAGCATCCGTGGCTGGCTTCTCAGTGGTTCCAGGAGCATCTGTAGCTGGCTTTTCAGTGGTTCCAGGAGCATCTGTAGCAGGCTTCTCGGTGGTTCCTGGAGCATCCGTTGCTGGCTTCTCAGTGGTTCCAGGAGCATCAGTAGCTGGCTTTTCAGTGGTTCCAGGAGCATCTGTAGCTGGTTTCTCAGTGGTTCCAGGAGCATCCGTGGCTGGTTTCTCAGTGGTTCCAGGTGCCGCAGTGGTAGCAGCAGTGGGTGCCGCGGTGACCGGGGCCTCGGTACTATCATCCAGATTACTGGGCGGTATTGTCGGGTTCTCGATGTTGCCATTTTCGCGAGCCTTAGGTGGCTCAGGCACGGACTTGGCCTGGATGAGGAGAAGGGGAGCCAGGACTAGGGCCAGGCCCAGTAGCATCGATAGCTTAAACATCTCTCGTTCTGTTTTGGTTTCGGTTTCGTTTAGGTTAGGTTATCGGTACTTGATTCGACGGACTAACTGATCGGACAATCGTTTCGGCTCTTTTATAGGCCAGGCCAGGACCGAATGGCCCAAAGGCGGCCAATCGCCGAGATTGCGAGTGATTGGTTGATAAAGACGCGGTGCGTGAATAACTTCTACATACCACTATCAAAGGTGGCCGAAATGTCTGGTGGTGTGACTAAGCCTCCGATAACAGATCCAACCAATATTGTCAAAATAAGCGTTAGTTTGTGTCAAATTCATTTGAAAATAAGAGAGAATACAAACCTGCAAGGTGGTGGTAACTCCGCATCAGTATCCCCACGAATATGGACATTAAAAACGCTTTATAGGTCGGATTTAGTTTAAATAAATGTATATTACTTGTACATATACTTAAGGTATTCTTAAGGTATTCTAGGTATTTGCCTCGTGTCATTAAGATAAAATAATATATGTTATTTGTATTTTCAAGTAGAGACGATAAGTTTATTCTCCAAAGTTTCCAGAGCGTAGATTAGACTAGTTTCTAAATAATATTTATTTAAATTAGAAGCCAGATAAAATGTGTTGGCAACGTGACTTGCTGTATCCTCATAGATCTCCCTTCAAATATTTTTCCCACCCAAAAGATTAAATGAATTGACAAATACAAAAATATTTAAGCTACGTTAAAACAAATCATCCAATAATATTCCTAGAAAAAATAAAGTCTCAAGGAATATATTATGGAACTAAGAGGATTATTTAGAAGGCTTCACACCTATTCAAGCTTACAAATCTCTTCTGCATAAACCATAAACCTTTAGAGAAATGCCACTTCTATATACTTGTTCAGGGTTTATCTGTGGAAGAGCTGTTATCTCCAAAAGCTATTTATGGAGCCATGACCACCTTCTTCTTTTTCAGAACTTTATTCATTCCACGAAACAAAACATACAAAATGCGAGGATAAAAATATAATAAAAAAACAAAAAAAAAAACCGGGAAAAGATAATTTCACTAGACTAGAGCAAGGGACCAACATAGAAGAGGGGATTTTTTAACTGGAATTACTCCTCGGACTCGGGACTCTCGATGGACTGGCCCTTGGCCTTGTCCTTCTCGGCCTTGGCCTGCTGCTTGGCCTGCTCCTTGGCCGCCTTCTTGGCTGCCTTCTCCTCCAGCTTCTGTTGCTTCTTGGCCAGCTTTTCCTGCTGCTTCTGGGCCTTCAGGCGCAGCTTCTCCTCGGCCTTGTATTGCTTCAGCTCCCGCTTGATGGCCGCCAAATCGCTGACCTCCGTCGCCTCCTGCCCGGGCACAATCTGGGTCCAATCGTAACGCCAGCATCCGCCAATTACGGCCTCGAATCGCTGGCCACTGGAGCAGCGTACCACGAACTTATGGAAGCCGCCCTGCAGGCTGGCCATGCAGCTGTAGTAATAGGTATCATCGTGTCCGGCAAATCGTCCCACACTTGGGCACTGGAAGGTATCGTCCTGGCACTCGGCCACATCGCGCACACACCGGCCAAGGCTGGGAGAGAAGACGGTCAGGCTGGGGCAAGTAACCTCGATCTCCTGGAGCTGATGGAGCACCGGATTCAGCAGGCAGTTGTGATAGCGCTGGCAATCGCCGCTGATATGCGGAAAGAGTCCGGCCGTCTGGCACTTGAAGGTGGGCGGTGTGGGTGCAATTGTGGTGTCCGGAGCAGCAGTGGTGGGGCTAGGAGTCTCTGGCTCCACTGTGGTCGTGTCCTCGGGAGCGTCTGAGGAGGTGGAGGAGGAGGCGGACGGTTCAGCGGTTGTCTCGGGCGCTGAGGTGGAGGACGAGCTCTCTGGAGCATCGGTGGTGGTCTCTCCGTCGCCAGAGCTCTCCTGGTCGGCCGAGGTGCTTGTCTCCTCACCAGCGGCCGCTGTAGTGGTCTCCTCTTCGGGCTGAGTCGTTTCCTCGGGCGATAGTGTGGTTGTGGAGGTATCTTCATTGATTGGGGCTTCGGTTGTCTCCTCATTGCCAAGGGTAGTGTCCCAGCCGCTGCCCTCATTGCCGGGCTGAAGTGTTGTGGTGGTGGTATCGCTCCAGGGCTCCGCCTGGACCAAATCCTGGCCCGAGCTGGCGCTGGCTCCGTCGCCGCTGAGCGCCACAATGCCGCAGGACTTGGTCAGCAGCTGCAAGTTAGCAACGGTCAGGTGTCAGCAGATACCGTCTCCATTTACGGATCTCCGCTCATGCGAAGATACTTACCAAGGCGGCGCAGAACAGGAGGACGGTGGAGAGCTTGGAGATGCGGCGGCTCGTCATCCTGCGCACTGTAAAGGTGGTGGTGGTGTTGGTGTTGGTTTCTTGGTTTGTCGTTGTCATCGTCGCCAGTGGCCACGTCGGTCGATCGTTGTGTGAGCTGCCGGCAGGGCCGCCGACGATTATATAGCCCGAACTGGCCGGGATGCTGGAACGTCTTATCTTAGTCGGCTTAGCACCTACACCTGATAGATAGCCGGACAGATAGACGGATATCGTGCAAATAAAGTGGGTCTACTTTCGGAGGGTGTTTTTTTGTTATTTTTTTTTTGTTTCTGCCCCGTTCTGACGTCGTTGCAAAATACAGTTGTAAACCCATAAAGCTACGGGGCCTGGGCACAGAAGCTGCCTCGCGGATCTGAAACGGAAGTGTGTAAAGATAACTCACACATCGCGCCAGATAAATCAGAAAGGGGAGGTCAGGACGCCGGCCGCAGATACAAAATCTACTTAAGCATGTAGATACGTACGTATGTATCTGTTTGTGTATCTGTCCATCTTTGGCGGATTTTTCCAGAGCAGCACCACAACAAAGATCGTGACGCATCGCGGACTGATCTCCGGGTGACATTCCCGAATCTTTGCCTTACTGGAGCCTCAACTGGTATTTTTTTGGCCCTATAATGAAGATACAACCTGAAAAATAAAACAATTACTTGAATTACAAGTCGATAACAATGGAAAAATATCATATATAGCGAAATATCGATATGAAAAGATCTAGAAAATTTAAAAATATTGATATCTAAGCTGTGTCCTCTTTTAAAGCTTTAAATTGAACAAGATATTGTACAAATTCACGAAAAATAATCCCAATTTTGGTTTAATCTTTAAACTGGAGTATATATCCCCTTTTTTGGTAATTATTTGTAGTAGAATTAGTTTATCAATGCTGTCTTTTAGGCAACACAGGATATCGTTAGGGATTGCAGAAAATATCGTAAATGCATCGATATTTAAAGCAAAGACCGATATACAAATCGATTATATATCATTGCGATATAGTTACATATGTAAGATAATCGGTTATTATGATAGAAATAAAGGAGCTTATCAAGAACTTCGATTTTAAGAGATGAGAGATGTTAAATATAATTCTTCGATAATATAGCTATTTTAAAATTAAAAGCGATATTTTTGGGTTGTTTAAATTTGTACATATTTAATTTAACTATATTATACATATGCTTAATATAAATATACAAGAATATATATAATAATATAATATAATATCATTTCCCTGTCTATATATGTACTCGTGTTGTTAATTCCCGTTCGGTATGTCTCTCCAAATATACCTAGCTTTCCTATGGGGAAAATACCTTTATCATCATAGTCACCAAAGGAAAATTTTTTGAGCCAAAAATATGAATATACATTTTGAAAACTTTTCCTTCAAAAAGTAGGCTGCCGAAATCAGCTGTCAGGGTTCCGGCCTAGGCTTCCATCACATCTCACTTACTAACAAACATTCGATGTAACAACTTGACAAAATTTTTAGAAAGAAAAAAAAAACAGAAGGAATTTTTTGTAATTATTTCTACGCGTTTCGAATATGGACCAAGACGAGATACCAAGGGACGACGGTCAACGCGATGTGGATGCCGAACAAGACGATAATGGTGGGTAAAGAAATACTTCAGATATACTCTAAGCCCCTTTGGTAACAACATCAGGTGAAGAAAATGCGGGTGGCGATCGATTTGTGGCACCGCCGGAAGATGTCCAGAATATCGAGCAGAATCTCCAACGGCGCCGTCCGTGCCGTCTGTGTGTGGAATATGCCCGTGAAATTGGACTCGCCAACTATGCTGAACTCATATGTTTCAACTGCCAGGGTCCACGGGCGGTCGAGGGGGTATATGTACTGTGCCCCCGATACATTATTGACCTCATCCGCAATGGCACCATCCACTTGGGTGGAAATATGAACGGGGTTGATCGTCGCGCTGCACCTGCTGCACCTGCACCTGCACCTGGCAACGTGGAGCAATATTACTTGAAGCTGTTCTTGACCTTATTCAGCCAACTGATGGGGCTAATAATTGTGTGCTTTTGGTGTATATTATGCTACTATTACCCCGTGAACTAATGGATTAATTACCCCGGACTTTCCATCATTTGCAACTATATATATATATATATTTCCAAATTTTAGTGACAATTTGAATATGAGCTTTGGAATAATTTCTGTAAAATTAAAAGAACATTTTTGATAGGAAATATGAAATGAAATTGGTTTTTTTTATGAAAGGATTTATCTTTCAGAATAAATATGAAAGCTATTAAGACTTAAATTAAGAAATGGGCAACCTTCTATCTATCTCACTCGCACTTGCTTCTTGTGGTTAGTTTTGGATTAGAAAATGTGGCAATGTAAGAATAAAACTTGTATTTTCATAAGATATTTAGTATATTATCCTTTGTTTTATAATAAATATGAAAGCTATTAAGACTACAAACTGGCAACCTTCCATCTATCTCACTCGCACTTGCCCCTTGTGGTTAGTTCAGATCAGAGAATAAGGCAATGTAAGAATAAAATTTGTTGTATTTTCATAAGATATTTAGTATATTATCCTTGGTTTTTCAAGTTGATCGGGAGTAAATTAAAGCTTGAGAAAACTGTAATTTTACCACTGTAGTTTTCTTAGTTGTTAACTCATTTTTTTTCGCTGTGTACCATATCTGTTGAGAGTGGCGCCCAAAAGTATGCCTGCCACAAACGCAATGCTTTGGTTATTAAAAAAAAGTAACGTATAGAGTTAATCTCTTAAAGAAACCACCACCAGACAAAGGTTTATAAATAAATTAAATTTCTTTTAAGTTTTAATATTGTTCTTTATTATAATTATTATATTAAAGAGTCAAGCAAATGTTAATTAATAAAAACGATCCCATTTATAGACATAACCAGTGACCACGGATAGCGAGGAGGATCCGCCTTTATAGCCGGCCATATTTAGGACTCGCCCTTGGCCATAAACATAATCCGCTGCTGGCTGACAGAATTGCAAACGCAAAACGCAAACGCTTTACATATCTGACGCTAATCTCACGGATACTCGACGGGCCAGATACCCAGATACTCGCTTAGTCAGATACTTAGATACGCAGCTGCGCAGATACACTTGCGCCTCGGTGTGGACACAGATATATCTATCTGGCGATGTGATAAGCGCCCCGATGGTTATCAGTCTCCCTCTCACTCAGCGTATCTCTGTCCATGCCTCCGGCTCTCCGGATCCGTGCCAGTCTTTCTTGTTCGCCATTATATCCAAACGTTTTGGTTTCAGTTTCGGTTTTGGTTTCGGGGTTTGGATGTGGCTTTGATTGGCCCGTGTTGCCTGTTTGCTGGTAGTATGATGAATGCCAGCGGCTAAACGGAGTGTACACACACACACGAGTTCCATAGGGATCAGCCGGAGCAGTCATCAACAAGTTGCGCCACAACCAGGACACCATTGTTGTTAATCATCTGAGCGAGAAAAAAGAGAGAAAGAGAGTGAGAGTGGCAGGTATGGCCACCACAGCAATCGGCGTGAGCATGGGAGTGGCATCCACAGCCGGTGCCGTTCGCCGACCCACAGCCAGGGCCACCGCTGGAATCCAGCGACGCCGTGTGGTCAAGAAGCACATCCAACAGAAGTACATGCTCTGCGGCTTCGCCATACACGTAAATAGCAACTTCTCTTTCGTAACGCGCCAAAGAATTTTCACTCTCCAAAGTTCCCTTTTATAAAATCGTTTTTTCCATATCATTCTGTATCGCAACAGTTGCTTCTTTATTTCCGAAAAGTTACCCTAAATAGGTTTGATTTTAAATTCATCTTTCGCAGGCCTTCCTGGCCACACCCGCCTATCTGTATGGCAACGTGGTGGAGTCGGACAAGGATCTGGTCCTTAGGATCTGGCCCGCCATCGTCTACCAGGCCACCGGAGAGCTATGTCGCTCCATCATGGAGCATTTGGATACGGAATATAGCGGCAGGTCACGAGAGACAACCCAGTATCGAAGGGTCTTTCTGCTGGCCACTCTCATTGCCTGCGTCTCCCTAATGGTAGCCGGTATCCTGTTCTCCTCCGCCTGGATAGTGGTCACCACAACCACCCAGGTGGTGGCTATTGTTTTCTACGGCTGCTTTGCGGGTAAATGTGACTTAATTTAATTTTAATAAACAAAAAAGAGCAATAATTCAAAGCCTACTACGATCAATAATCGGAATTTAATGAAAATGAATGTAAATTACAAGAAAATCCCATAATTTCTTGCAGGCATTGGCTCCAGCCTGTACCTGTGGAAGACGCACGTAATACTGGAGGCAGTGCGTCCGCGGGAGGACAAATATGTGCGCAAGACGATCCACCTGTGCGGCGAGGCCTTCTGCCAGCTCTTCCTGTCGTTCGTCTTCACCAGCCTCCGGACGCTATATGGCACCGCCCAGTCCATTGTCCTGATGTCCGCCCTCTTGGTGAATCTCATACCGCTGAGCCTGATCATCACCAAGCATCGCGAGGATGCCTTCACAACGAAACGGATATCGGTGATCAAGGCGGAGACGGGTTTTGCGGCATTGCCGCTTAGAGCCGCATTGGCCGCCAACTTGGTGGCGGATCAGTTGGACGGTCTGGACACGTTGTCATGGCGAAATCCGGCCAGCGAAATGGGAGCCAGTGCTCCTGGTCCAGCAGCAGTGGCTGCCGCCGTTGTGGATACGCATAGCAACTATATGCTGGCCACCGATGAGGCCTATGTGACATATGTGAATCCCAACGGTGTGGAGATCATGGAGATCATACCCGAGGAGGATGAGACCGTGTCCATGATGCGATCGAGTAACGCGACCATTGACAACTATGCCATGTCTGCCTCGCAGATGTCGCACAAGTCCCTGTCCAATGGACGCCTCTATCCGCTGACGCCACTGAATCCAACAGCCACGGGAGCTGGAACAGGCAGCTCCTCACCCCTGCCGCCCGACTATGCCAATCTGGTGAGTACTGCCACGTCATGCCATTGATGTTTATATTAATTGTGAAAAACCTTGATTTTCCAGCGTCGCATCCGTCGAATGTCGCGGGCGGTCACATCACATTTGTGGTGGAACCTGCTGGATAAGATTGTTATGCCGCTGCATCAGGCATTGCTGGTGCCGCAACTGTATGCCACCACGCTCCTGCTATCGGCGGACATCTTCAGCTATGTGATGTGCCTGACGGTGCTGCCCGGTCTGGCCGTAAGCCATCATGCGTTAAAAAACGCCGAAATACCGTTTCTCTTCTCGCTGCTGGCCTTTCCCTGGATGTGCTTCTCCCTAATGACGCCGCGCTTCGGCACCAGTCTCTACAAACGCAAGCTCCAGTGGCACACACTGGGCAGTCTTTGCAAGTGCCTGGCACTTATCTGTAAGTTTAGTTTCACACAGATCTCGGCGTTATAATGGCAACTCTCTCTCTTCGCCCGCAGTCATTAGCTTCTCCACCTCGAAGCTGCTGCTGAGCGTATCCGCCGTTCTTCTGGGCTTCGGCCAGGTGGTCACCGCCTTCCTGCAGGAGCTCGTCTTTCAGATGGGCATGACGCGTGCCAACTGGACGGCCATCCGTCGACCCGTGCACTTTACCAACGGCCTGCTGGTGCTCCTTTGGGGCGCCCTCGCCCACTGGGTGGTCGAGCGGTACTCGTTCCAGGCCACTGTCGGTCTAGCCGGAGCCCTCTACGGAGCGAGCTCGCTGCTCTGGAACTTCCTCTTCTTCTGCTGCCAGGGCAGGGATTAGAGCGTTTGCGATCTCAGGGCAGCTCAAGCTGGAGGATCTTGGACATCAAAGGGGGATACTAGTCTGTCTATTGTTGTTGTTGTTTTTCTCGGCGGTGTTGTAGTTGTTGTGCTTGTGCAGTGATATTAATAAATAACTTTACAAAACAAAACAAAAAAAAACCTATGCTTATTGCATATTAATTTATTATATAATTTATAAACATTTAGTCAGCACGCTGGTAGTTAATTTCCTCGCAAGCTTTCTCCTATCGCGCCTACTAACACCTAACCCTAACAAGCACGTGCTTGGTGTCGAAAGGGCCACTTGAATGTACTGACCGTAGTGCATCAACGTCCAAAGAAATGACGCACTTTTCCCAGCAAATCTCGTGGAACTCGTGAATCTGCAAGAGAAAAGTACCTTTATTACCATTTAGTGGAGCTCACCTGCACGTTCAACTGCGCCTTCTGTTTCTTTTTGATGAGAAAATTCTGCAGCTCCGTGTCGTTGCCGGCCAGGTTCTCAGGCTGTTTTTTTATCCTAGTAGGCAAGAAACTGGTCAAAACTGAACCTGTCTAGTTGTCAAGCTATTTCATTTCATTTTCTGTGTGCTTCCGTCTCGAACAATACCCAAGTGCTTCGTGCAAAATTAAATATTTTATTTTAAGTGTCGCGCATTTTACCAAGCGGTAAGTGATTAGTTCAGTAGTCCTCGGTGGGGTCCAGAATAGCTGGATAGGCAGAGCACAATGTGGCATATAAGGTCAGGTTTAACAATAATAAATAATAACTATAAGGTTTTCTTCTTTGCAATCCATGCTGTTATTTTTATGAATGATCCTAGTAGGCAAGAAACTGGTCAAAACTGAACCTGTCTAGTTGTCAAGCTATTTCATTTCATTTTCTGTGTGCTACCGTCTCGAACAATACCCAAGTGCTTCGTGCAAAATTAAATATTTTATTTTAAGTGTCGCGCATTATACCAAGCGGTAAGTGCTTAGCTTAGTAGTTCTCTGTGGAGTCCAGAATAGCTGGCGGAGACATTTTCTTGCCGGCCAGAAGCGCTTTTCCACTTTCGTACATTTTCACAAACGCAAAATTTCCTTGCAGGATTTTGACGACAATGGCAGATTCTTCCGATAGCGATGAACCTGTAGTGGTAGACGATGGCCAGGAGGAAAAGAAAGATATCATCGACCCGCTTGTATCCTTGCACAGCAAGGCCCTCGACATAAGACAGAAATTAGTTGACAAAGCTAACCGTTTAATGCGCAAGAGGTGCGAACTCCTGCCAAGTAACTTGGACTTGCAGAAGAACAACGTCAAGTCGCTGATCGCGGAGGTTTCAAATTTGCGCGATGGACTCATTGATTATTGCAAATACCTAATGACCGACCCCGACCCGAGGGCTTGGACCATAATCAAGGAAGCCATTGAGGGCGCTGATCGCGCCTTAGCCCCCTGGAAGCACCTGTTCGACAAGCGTCCGATGGCCTTGGATTTTTTATACCGTCTCAGAAACATTGACGACGGTGACGCACCACCGAGCCCGGACGAGGCTAATCTGAACATTGGTAGTGTTCCTCAGCAGCAAAGGTAAGCATTCTGAGCTTGGCATTCTTTGTTGACCATACAAGAGACCTTCCGAGTATTTTCTTTGTGAATTTTATACGAAATATACAATTTTCCTTGTTTTCTATTTCGCAGCATGGCAGAGCGTCCGTCGCCTTTGGCCAATTCTCACAACCGTGAGACCGTGGACTCCTTCAAAATATCCAGCTCAAATGGACAGGCTTCTGATCTCACGGTCAAACAAATGTGAGTGTTCGCATCCATCCTTGTGATTTCAATGTTCTTCTAATTATTTCCCATCCCAGCATCGAGGAGTACGAACAGAGCCGTCGCGTGGTCAAGACTCCGCGCTCGATAATTCCGCCACAGACGGAATCCAATCCCAGCAACGCCAATGACAAACAGTCCAAGCACAAGAACCGTCGCGTGGTCAAGACTCCGCGCTCGATAATTCCGCCACAGACGGAATCCAATCCCAGCAACGCCAATGACGAACAGTCCAAGCCCAAGAACCGTCGCGTGGTCCAGACTCCGCGCTCGATAACTCCGCCACAGACGGAATCCTATCCCAGCAACGCCAGTGGCGGACAGTCCATGCCCAACAAACGTCGCGTGGACGACACTCTGCGCTCGATAACTCCGCCACAGACGGAATCCAATCCCAGCAACGCCAGTGGCGGACAGTCCATGCTCAAGAACGACAGTCGCGTGGACGACACTCTGCGCTCGATAACTCCGCCACAGACGGAATCCAATCCCAGCAACGCCAGTGGCGGACAGTCCATGCCCAAGAAACGTCGCGTGGACGACACTCTGCCCTCTTTACCGAATATTGCACAGCTCGGACCTGTCAGTGTGTGCGGCAATCAGCTGTTCAATCCTGTCTCTGGCATCCACCTCAGTCTGTCTATGGGACTCCTTCCGCCACAGACGGAATCTCATCGCAGCAACGCGACGGACGAACAACCACAGCCAAAGCACCGTCGCGTGGACAACACTGCGCTCTCGACACCGAATAATGCAGAGCGCGGAGCTGTCGGGGACGGAGTGCGCGGCAATCAGCTGTCCAATCTTGTCTCTGGCATCCGCCTCACTCTGTCTGCCTATACCAGCAACGCGGCAGGCGAAACACTCACTGTAGAAATACCGTTTCGTGAACAAAACTCCGCCCCCGATAACGAATAGGGCAGAGCGCGGCAATCGGCTGCCCAACCTTTGTCTATAGGACGCGGAGGCGCCACAGAAGAAACAACAGATCAGAGATGCCAAGCGCAGAAGAAATAATATACACGGGATTAATGGATGGGCCAAATGGCCTTTTAGTTATAAGTTTAGATATATTTACTAATTTCGCAGCGACGCCGCGTAAAAAAATTGAAATGACATTTAATCCAGATGCAAACATAAGTGTGACCAGAGCACTCCCATTCAAAAATATCATACGATCCACGCATACTGAAACAACTGCTATTTAATGGACGCAAGAATAAATAAAACAGACATGGAAGTCGACGACTGCTAAATACATTTGATTGGTCAATCTGGCAAATATTTGTTACCATACATACAAATGAAAAATAAAATATATCAATAAAATATAGATAATTAAAATATGTATGTATTTTCTGTTTATTATTTTATTTATCTTCAATGTATGGTATGATGTGGAAGGGCTGTTTCAAGCTGATAATATATTTTGAAATTTAGTCTTCTTGATAAAAAAACATTAGATTGAAAGCCTCCTTGTTAAAGGTGGTGTTATTTTATGTGATTTTTCATCGTAGGCAACAATGTGGCAACGCCACGGAGTGCAGTATTAATCTATCGTATTCATTACGGTATTTTTTAAGGTCCCTGCATACGGTCACACCGACACCAGCACGCCAAAAATGAAATTTTGTGGTTGTTAATTTCTGTCATTTTTTGTGCTTGTTCATCTCGGAACGACGTCGAAGTAATTCGGACAACATTCCAAAGTGCCCAGCAGCATATCAAGCGGTAAGTAATTGATTTAATATCATTCGTTGGGCGCCAGCGCCAGTTCGCAGACATTTTTTTGGGGGGGCCCGCAAAGCGGGAACAGGCGTTCGTCTTTCAGCCGGCTTTCTTGCATTTCCGTAAATTTTTCGCGAACGCTCACGACACCGTCGATTCGTTGCAGGTGTTTCTCGTATTATCGGTAATCTAAGACGCATGTCGCTGACTCCCAACCATAACGGCTACACTTCTCCCGAATCCAATAATGGGGTGCATGGATTTGGATCGCTAAGCTACACCCGGCCCTCACTGTCCAGCTCTAGCGACGAGGAACCGCAATTGCTTTCCGAGTCGAGCCCAGCTTCGTCCGACAATGTGCATCAGCATGAACTGTATCTGCCGGTTGAGAGCGAGACGATAGTGATACCCTACCAGCAGGAGGAGGAAGAACAGACACAGACACATCGCGATGAACAACGATTGCAACCCGAGGACTACACCACACGCTTAAACAACGGCCACACCACCACACACTTAAACAACGGCCAGACAGAGCTTCCGTTCAGATTCCCGACCTACAGCGAGAAAGAATTAGCTTTCCAAAAGCAGCTTGGCATTGAGCGGGAGACTCCTTCGCCATCTGTGCCCGGATCAGATCCAGAATTTGAGTTATTCGCGAGAAAGTTTTGCGAGCACGAGATTGCACATGAAGAATTTCTGGAGGAAGAGCGTAAGCTTAAAGAAATTGAGGAGGAGCAGCTGAAGCTTGGGCTAAAAAAAGTTGAGAAGGATCTGCAGGAGCTTGAGCTAGAAGCAGTTGAGGAGGAGGAGCAGGAGCTCGAGCTTGATGAAGTTGAGGAGAAAGAGCCTGAGCCATCACTCCCCTTGCCGCGCATTCAGTCGAAAGTAAAAGGATTTTCTTCAGTGGCCGAGTGCGAACAGGTATTTCGTGACTTATCACGGCATTCCGGCATAGAGCAAGTTGCTAGTTTCACACGCAAAACTCTTGACTTTATACGCACGCGTTGCGACCATTTGGCAACCGAACCTGATCCGCAATCGGACAGAGTTCAGTCGGAGTTCGCCGGGATCTTAGGACTGCGCAAGAAGCTTATCTATGTATGCGCGAAGATAATTTATTGCCGCCACCCGAAATCTTGGTCGCTGATCGAGGATATTTTTGTGGGCACCGAAAGAGTCGTTGCCATCAAAAAGCAACTGCTTAAAGATAGTGCTAAGGAAGCCAATCCGATGGGCTTGGATCTGTTGTACCGTATTCGCAATATCTTAACCGGTTGGTATAAGGGCTGCGACACACGCTCGAATCCGAACGCGGCTGTTGTCGACACTGATGCTGCCGGGGAACGGCAGCAGTTGAACATCTTTCAGGCGTCACGGAAGAGGCGGTGAGTTTCTAATTAGTTGCTTTCCCAACTCCTCCATATATATATATGTCCGTACTATTTTTATTTTAATACAAATCTTTTGGTTTCGGTAGAATTCCGGAAGACGATCCGCCATTAATGAAATACCGTCGCGTGGACAACTCATTTCCACGCATCATAACGAATGAGGTTGCCGAGGAGTCAGCCCCCATCAGATCCATGGAACAACGCGAACGTGAACGTGAACGTGAACGGGAGCGGGAGCGTGAGAACGCCAAGCGTCTGTCCATATTCAATGCACCGAAAATAACACAGCAGCGCATACGTAACCATTTGACAGGCATTCCTGTCGAACTGTCAGATGACGATGAGCCCGACATCTTTCCGGCTGTTGGTGCAGCCTATAAAGCACCCTCGCTGACCACCACCACCACCGGTCTAACTACTAATACAAATCGCGATTCCTCAACAACATCCTCGCGTCCCCAATTGCTATATTCGGATGCGGTACGCCTGGGACAGAACGGCTTTGCAGAGAGCCGCACTAATGGACATGCCAGCAGCTTTGGCCGTTCACAGGCACACTTCGACAACAGCTTGCTTAAATATGAGGGGGAACGTGCTGAGCACGAGAATTATGTGGCATTGATCAATAATCTGTGCACCGACAAGAGTGAGACTAGAACTACGAACAAGACGAATGCACCGCCGCTGGGGCTGTTTAAGAACAGCTCCACCTCGCCCAGCTGGGCCACCATTCTGGAAACCAACAAGGCACTTCCATCGCAGCAGCAGCAGCAGCAACAGCAGCAGCAGAAGCAGAAAGCGAAGCAGTCGTGGCTGCCATTGAGAGCCTTTAACCGTGAGCTCGCCGACTATGCCAAACGTATAGAACGCGAGCAGGATGTGATCTCACCGCTTCCGCCGCCACTTGTTTCCATAAATAGCAAGGAGACCAACAACAGCGATGCCTGTGCAGTATCCAGTTCGGAGAGCAGTTCATCGACTTCGGGTTCACGTTCCTCAAAATCGTCGGGAAGCTCGGCACCACCCGATGAAATTCACACCATAGATGATAGTTCCGATGAAGAGGGTGACTTTCCTCCTATTCCGGCCATGCCCCAGATACCGGCTCGTCCTCCTGCTGCCAGGGCCAACCACACGTGAGTGTTTCGCATGAATCCTGTAGCTTAATTCATATTTTTCTAATTAAACCTTTTGCTATATCTCTTCGTTCCGCCAGCGAGGCCGCTGGAGTGTCGAAAAGCATGCTGAACACTAGTAAAATGTCCATGTTCGAGATCATGCAGCGCCGCTTCGAAAGCAGCCCATTTTTCAAGGACAGCTTCGTCGATGACTACAGAAAGAAAGTTGAGCGCCAGACACGGGAGCTGCAGCATCGTCGCCAATTGGCCGAAGCCGAGTAAGTGTCTCTCTGTGCCCGCCACTCTGTCATGTCCAGCCTGGCTTCTATTATTATTATTTTTAGAGCTGCAAAATCGTGCGAGACACGCCGCGCCTATGAGAGGAATCTACGTGCCCAGATGTATGAGTATCGCCTCTCTCACAAGCCATTCCTGTTCCTCGAACAGATCATCCCGGAGAAAGACGAACAAAAGAAGCCAGAGTTAATTCCAATTACCGAAGAGCAACTGAACCGATTCAATGAATTACCGAATGGAGCGCCTAATCAGGTGAGTTACTAATTTTGATTTTAAATTATAAATGCAATGCATTAAATGCAATATTTGAAATCCGTTTCGGGGTAAATTCGTTAACGATGAAACGCTAAAATGCGACAGGAAACTGAGGGGTAATGTACGAATAAGAACTGGGAGAGAGACAGAGAGAGAGAGAGAGAGGAATAAGCGGCCTAAGGAGGCAGGGGATAGCGGAAGAGGAAAAAGGAAGACTTAGGTTAAAATAAAAACGAAATTACTATAATTACTATTTATTACTTTTCATACTAAAGTGTATAATATAAATTCTATAAACTAAACTCATTTTGAATAAGTAACAATAAGATATTATCATGTTTTGTTTTTATAGGTTTTATAAATATAAAGAACTAAGGATAGTTTACAAAAAGAGTCAAAGAAATCTACCTATAAAGATGCAGAATGTTTGCGTTTTTTACAAAAGTAGAACCAATTTTCGGGCGTTTGATTAGTTCAGAGGGAAAAGAGATCGGTGGTCGGGATTCAAAACCCAACATCTTAAGGCTGGGCATTCGTTCAATATGTGTTTGATTGTTGTGTCCGGGTTTATTACCAAATTGACATTGGTTAGATGGAGGTTAAAGGGAATCTATTTGCATATTATCTTTGTTTGTTCTGCTCTCATTAGTTTAGAGAATACTGAGTTCTTAGTGTAGTGTTAAATATTAAGTTTTCTGTAGTTGATGTATTGTTTATAATATATTTATATCTGTGATGCCCTATCGATAGACTCGCGCAAGCGTACAAGTTTCTCTGCCTGAGCTCTGCTCACACCGACATTCTAAGCAGCACGGTCTTACTTAAATACTAGTCTAACGTGTCAAAGGATGCGTGTGGGCACCACTGATTTACATGTATTACAACTGATATAAAATACTCAAATTTATGGCTATAAACTCCTTAAATTCCATGTTGCCTGCCTTCCTTCCTAACCCTTCTGCTCTCCCTCTTCTTTTTCAGGTGATCGTGCCCAAGTTCGGTCTAATAATCCGTCGCAGCGATATCCGCACTCTGTATGGCAGCAGCTGGCTGAACGACGAAGTAATTAATTTCTATATGAATCTGATTACCGAACGCTCGGAGCTGAATGTCGGGAAGCTGCCCAGCGTTTATGCTATGAACACATTTTTCATCCCTCGTCTACTGCAAAATGGGCATCTTGGAGTTAAGCGTTGGACGCGCAAAGTCGATATCTTCAGTAAGGACATTATTCCAGTGCCGGTGCACTGCAATGGTGTCCATTGGTGTATGGCCATAATTCATATGCGCAACAAGACCATCAAATACTACGACTCGATGGGCAAGCCCAACCAAGTAGTGCTGGACGCTTTGGAGAATTACCTCCGTGAGGAGTCCCTGGACAAACTGAAGAAGCCCTTCGACACAAGTGTCTTCAAAATTGAAAGCGTGGCGAATGTGCCACAGCAGACCAACGGCAGCGATTGCGGCGTCTTCAGCTGCATGTTCGCCGAGTATATAACGCGCGGTGCTGCGATCACCTTCTCGCAGGAGAACATGGATTATTTCCGAAAGAAAATGGTCCTGGAGATAGCCGATGGCCAGCTGTGGAACTAGGCGATCTTACTAACTCTTACACAAATGATTATGGGGGAAATCTTAATTTATTGAATTAGCCACATAAGTGCGATCCGTAACACCACAATAATGTCTAACCCAATAAAAATCACTTAGCAAAGGTGTATGTAAATTAAATCGTAATCCTCTGATGCTTAACAATGTGATCCTCCCGACAATTAGATCGGCAAGAGAGCACATCCATCGAGGAATATTTTTGCATAAATAATCATAGCTTGTAATTACTTATTATAAGTTATAAGTAAGACACCGAAGTTTTCCTATGGGATACGTTTCGTTTCCCATATTGTGTTCTCCTCGAACAACTAACTTCAGATTAAAATACATCCATATTGTAACTTTTCAATAAAACAAACAAACACACAACAACCAAAGCGAATGATGTAATGCTTAATGGCTCCAGGGGCTATGTTTCGGAAATACTAATTATTTGTACATCAAATTACTTGGTTTATCAGCAAAATGTTGATGCATTTTGGCAGGGCTAAAAATAAGCTAAAGAAACGAATAAGTATAAGCGAAACTGTAAGTCTTTCGTTTTTTTTTTATTTGAATCTCTTTCCGCCCACATTATATCCTAATTTGTAAGCTAGTTTGTAGTTAATTCTTATCCTTGGATGTTAAGTTGGATTCTATTAAGGAAAGTATATTTTGTTTTTTTTTTTTCAGCCTAACAACATTATATCAATAGCAATATAAACTATATTATAAAAAATATGAATAAATAGTGTGAGTTAGTTGTGTTTCTTGGAACCGCTGCTTGCTTTCCTTGAACAATTTCCATGTTTAATTTGTCTTCATATCTTAAAGAAACATCGCCTAACATCGTGCATAAGCTATCGATACCATGTATGTCATCGATATTGGCCAAAGCTAACGGTATATGGCTAAAAGTTTCCAGCTGCTGGTGTGACCACAGCTCAGCGAGGAGAAACAGCTAGTGTGACCATCCAGGTGCGCAGTCCGAAGAAGGCGAGAAGAAAAAAGAAGCTGAAGAAAAAACACGGTGAAAAGAAAAGTACACGGAACGGGAAAAGAACGAACGACCGTGGAGGCAGCAGTTGCGAGAGAGGCGCGCGCGCGGTCATAACTCGGTGACGGCGGCGTTTGGGGCATGCAAATTATGCCAAATAGCATTGACGGGCACACGAGCAGCAGCAGCAGCAACGCCAACGTCAACGTCAAAGCCATAGCCAAAGCCGACAAGCGAACGAACGCAGAAAATGCAACGGAACATGGACGGCGCGGCGACGTCATCGGCGTTAGATAGCGGGAAGGGAGCGGAGTCGGAGGCAACGGCGGCGGCGGCGCTTAGGTCCGGCGGAGTCGGCGGCAACAGCTGCTCCTCCGGCGGCCCAGGATCCAGAACCGACGATACAGCAGCGGTGAGAGGAGTAATTGGAAACCCCGTTAAGGATGCCTGAATAGTTCTTTTTTTTAAATTTTTTTTTTGTTCGAGTTGCATGTGTGTGTGTGTGTGTGTGTGTGTGTGTGTGTTTGTTGTGTCTACATATTTACGGTTTGTTTGGCCTGGCCAAAAATTATATAACATTAAGCGGAAGGCAGCGCACGCTTAGTGACCTGACTCCCCGCACCCACGCCCTCATCCCTTTACAATCGTCATGAGCTCACATAAAAAAAAAAAGGAAAAACCTGTGTGTGGGTGTGCGTTTGTGTGTGGGAGTGTGACAGCGTGCGCCTGTGTCTGTGTGTGTGTGTATGCGCGCCTGTTTTATTTGCCATGCTCCTCGGCTCGTTTGTTGTAATTTTCCGCAGCCACCGCGCATGCCACCCCACCACCCCCCCACCCATTTCCAAGCGCCCTGCTCTTGCTCTTTCCCTTCCACAGCGGGAAAATAACTGTTAATAATATTTCACAAACATTCCATAAACCGTTGAGATCTCCAGGAATATAGATCTGTAATATCTCTCAAAAACCAACGGTATTTGTCATATGATACCAAGGTTTACGTTACAATTTATTAAAATGTATCAAAAATATATCTTTTACGTTTTAAATTAATAAAATGTATCAGATACAGTTATCTTTTACGTTTCAATTTATCGAAATGTATCACATACAGTTATCTGATACATTTCGATAAATTGAAACGTAAAACTTTGACTTTTAAGCTTGCCAAGAGTCTGGTAAAAGATCTTTTTCAAATTATATTTCTATTATATTAAAATGTTCATAAATGCGACTTATCACGCGGTATTCAAATTGTTATTCCGAATTTAAGGCACTATATATTCTGTTATTCCGAATTTAAGGCATTATATTTCCTGTTATTCTGAATTTAAGGCATTATTTACTCTGTTATTCCGAATTTAAGGCTTTATTTACTCTGTTATTCCGAATTTAAGGCATTAGGTTTTCTGATATTACGAATTTAAGGCATTAAAAGTCTTAGCTCAAGGTTTTCATGAGAACTAATAATTAATAAAGTTTTTAATGCAGTGTCATGGCTGCATAATGAAGTTATTAATGCAAAGTCATGGCCAATACGATTACATATATGTAAATATATGTACATATATCGAAGAAGGCCTTCTAAAACCTGAAGAACAAGAACAATTCCATTCCGCATTATGCTTATAAACACTTGTTTTTAAAGAACCCAAGAATGTTATCATTAAAAATAGTTTAAAGACAAAAGAAAACCATTATTCCAAATATTATACATTAGCATATCAAGGCTCCTTTTTTTATATACAAATATATATTTATTTTTTGCTGTGCATCTTAACGTTTCACGTGTTGTTTCCTACATTAATTTTCTCTTTTGGCTCTGCCTAATTTTTGGAAATGCGTAATATTTACTTTTGGCGCTTGTTTGTTGTGTTCTTGGCTTTAATCATTTATTCGATTTTGCCAGCCTTACAGGCGGACCTTGTCCTTGTAGCTGCTCTCCGATTTTCTTACCAACTCATACCCGCTTCCGGGGTCCTGCGTCCTGCGTCCGAACTTAATCGCAGCATATTCAATTTCATTCCTGACGCCTGGCCGGCCAACTTGCCATTCATTTTGTACTAATTAATTTTGGCCAGCAGCAGCTGCTGATGATGATGATGATTACGTCAGGCGCAAGCTCATCTATTTTTGGCCCTTAATCCTTCCGCTGGTTCCGCTCCGAACAAGAGAGAGCCATCGAGCTCTGGCTAGCGAGAGAGGCCTTGCCAGGAGCGGAGGCGGCGGCCTTGCCACCCCCACCAGGACCCCATATCAGACCCCTTTCCCCTTAGAGCCAGCTCAAGGACTTGCTTTATTTATAACTCCCCGGCTCATCCAATTTGGGATGCCATGCGGGACCCCATACATTATTCAGCTTTTACTCAGTTTGGCACATTCGCATAGTTTTAGGCCCCCTCATCGTTGTCTTTTTTCTTTATTGATTTATTCACACTTTACCTCTTCTGTTTCTTACCTTTGTTTGTTTCTTTTATTTTTTAGCGCTTTTTAGTTGTTGTTGTTGTGCATTTTAACAATATCGAATAGAGAAGGCCACCAATCAGGTAAGACCGCACTGTTTAGCTTTACAACAAAAGTCTTTCATATCTTAAAGGCTCCTCAAAAGTTAACGAAACCCTTTGTACTTGAATTAGTTAACGTTAGCGTTTGAGAGCCTCCTGCATGGCAGTTAACTCGATTTTAATGGCATGAAATCATTACAGATTAGCACAACGATTAGCTCCACGCAGCAGATGGGCCACAAGGATCCCAAGGAGCCAGCGGAGCCGGTTGCCATTCATTTTTTAGCCAGCTTCCATGAGATTTGCGTCGTCACCGCCCTGCTGCCGCTGGTGACGCTCTTCACGTGCTTTGTGACCGCCTACGTCTTCCAGTACGACGATGTACACGAGACACATTGCCGCGTGAGTTGTGTTTATTTTGTGTCCTTGAAAAGGGCTGCATCCACGGCTAACTAACTGCCTAACAATCTCGGTTAATCCCATGGCCAACAAATCACTGTTATCCCCTAAGGGGGGTGGCCACCTTGGGGGACACTTCATTCTTTTAAACACTGCATAAACGAACAAAAAAAGATATAAAAAACAGCAGTTATTTTCGGTTTTCAGAGCCTCAGTTAGAGCTCTTTTGTTAGAATACAAAACGAAGCTTAATAGCTTAATAAAAGACATTAGTTGTTTCTGCTTTCGACGGAAGTACTTAGTCCAACTTTATGATAAAAGGAATTACCTGAATTAACTACCTTTGTTGGCAGGGGTGGGCCCCAAATGTCAAGCTGGGAGCCTGTCAAACAAAGACTTAAATGCGAGCAAAGCATAACGTCCTTCCTCATGAGGCTTCTTCTTTTATTATTTATATTTTAATTTAGACTTAGTAACGAAATTCTTTTGCTTTCTGCCAGGTTTACAACATAATACCCTCGATAAGTGCAATTACCGGCGTCAGTCCGCAGCGCTACTTTTGGCGGTTCAGCATTGCGCTGCACATCGGACCCCGCATACCCATCGCCTTCGTCTACAAGAACTACTACCGCTCGCAGCTGCAGCGGATCAGTCCAGCCCTGGTACCGAAGACCAGCCTCCTGATTACGGTGATCCTGGTGCTAAACTGCATCGAGATTGCGGCCCTGGGCGGTGTCACCTATATATCGAATCGAGAGAACTATCGTATGTATCCCTACACATCTTTCTTTTTAGATCAGAGATTCTACTTTCTTAATTATATTTATTTACTTAGCTGTTCACGAGCGAATCTTCATCACTTTTATGATATGTTCGCTGTGCTACATGCTGGCCACAATCAAGCTGAATGGCATTCTTAATGCCGGACAATCGCTGAATAACAATCAGCGCCAGTCAATCAAGTGGAAGAAGATTCTCTTTGTCGTCTCCATTCTGAGCACTATCGGACTGCTGGTGTTCTTTGCCAAACACCGTTTCTATTGTCACGACTTGGGTAAGTCGACACCGTTTCGATTGAGTTTTCTCAGTTGAGCGTTTGCATAACTTGTGGAGAGAGTTAGTTATTTAATTCTCATATCTTTCCCTCCTGTTTATAGCCTTCAGTTGGTTCGCGTTCTTCGAGTACTTGATCGCCATCGCCAACATGCTGTTCCATTTCACCATTATCTGGGACTTTCCCTCACAGTTCATGATTATTGTCCAGGGACCCCGTCAGAATCTCGCCCAATACTTGAGCAACCGCCCGAAAAAGGACTAGATCGGGAGTCAGTTAGGCGGTGCACAGAGTGTGTGTGTGTAATTCCCATACGAAACGTACAATTAACGAACTTCTTCAACTTTAAAAACTAAGCGCTTCCATACCAAAAAAAAAAAACAACACCCCAAAAACTTCTATTTACTTCGATTCTCCTCTCTAAACAACCGAACGAAACCAAAGTCACCAAGAGAAAAAACAAAAGAAACGAAAAGTTATAACCTAAGCGAAATGTTCCATAGAGTTCCACAATTTATAATAATTATATAAAGTATACAAAAAGTATGTACACATTCTGAATACACCATATTTTAAGTTAACTAGGTACTAAGTGCACCCAAAAAGAAACCAAACAAACAATAGGATATAGATGCATGCCTATATGTGGATCGCAGCTCGCCAGATCTCATGTCAATTTCGAATCGAATCCCCGAGGACAGGCGCGTCAGAGTGTTTAATTTGTTAGTCAAGTAAAGTAAATGAAGAATACTTACCACTTAGTACATATCGTTTATACAAGATAAAAGAGATAAAGAAACGAGAAAAATGGGGAAATATTGGCCTTATTGGCCCTGTCCTTTCTCCTCACACATCCAATTCAGACAATAGACATTAAGCTGCGACATTAAAGGGCAACGAACATACAAATAAACAAAAAACCAAATAGCTGGGCGAAAAACAGCAGTGATGGGAAGTCTAAAAGGGAGCCTAGGTCTTTAATTCCATTCTCAATTATTCAAATACTCAATCACATAACGCCTTAACGCCCGGTACTTACTTTATATGACCAGAAATAGGATATATCAGTGGAATATCAATATAGAACTCACAGTAAGAAACAAAAGTCTTCAAGTATTTCCATTCTTTTGAAGTGCAACCCAGGCCTAGGCAACAAAACAAAAACACTTACATATATAGAGTACCTTTTCCATCACTGTTTGTGGCATCGGAAAACCCCACAACTCCTTCTGAGGTCCCAAAAGTGTAGCAAATAAAGAATTGTTCTTTTAGCCAATTTGAATAGCAAAACAGAAGTACATACAAACTACAAAATTGAATAACAAATAAATAATTCATGGGCAGCATCCAAGGCAAACCAAAAACTATTTCTAGAGCGATGATCATCGGTCGGGTGCATGTGGCGGACACCGTGTATAATGTATGTAGCTATAGTTAACCGAATTGTAATCCAGATTAGGTTTGCAGAGATAAATATGGTTTTTTTTTTTGTCGAGAAATTGCGTGTTAACTTTGTACTATACACACACTCACACGGGAGCAGCAGAGTTAGGAAGCTTTAATTCCATAAGGTAATATTATTACTATGATTATGATTATATATTTATAACAATTATGCATTGTACAAATCCTGGGTAGCCTTAGCCCGGATGATGGTAGCCTTTGTACCGAAAACCAACGTACGTTCTGTAGCTAAATCAATGAAACAATTGTTAATTCTCACACGATTTATATATATTACTTACTTGAGCGTTACGCTACGCCCCCGTACGGATGATATATATGTTAGGCAATAGTTGAGTTGCCAGCTTGCACCTTGCGATCGAGCAAAAATACAGACAAACTATATACTATACTTGAATTATTGTTAATGTTTACCCTGCCCTCAGTTTTCCCACCCTCTCTAACTCGCATCTTGCTAGCCCCTTCTAATCCGTTCGGATACTTAACTTCCGTTTCTAATCACGTGCCTCTTCCTCAACCCCTCTTTTGCATTCCTTAAAGGCAGAGCTCACTAAGAGATCCCAGGATGCATTGAAGAAATGTTTGAGTTACGCAAAGACAGAACGCTGAGAGACCTTCACAAATTCGGGTCTCTGCGAGACAAGTGAAGGGATCAAACGGGTTGGAGCTCTGCTTAGGAGATGTGTACTTCCAGTTCGGATATATCCATCGACGGCTTCTATTTTCGATTGGTTTTATACAAAGAAATATATGGCGGCGATTAGCAGTTTTTAAAAATGCAACTTTTTACCTTTGCATTAACTTTTTAGGCGACATAACACACACACAACAACGTAAGAGAAAAAACCATTATGGAAACAAGAAATTAACTATGCAAATATGTAAACTTTGTAGCTTCCTAATTTAAATAAAGATTAATACCACAATTGAACCCATTCATGGTTTAGATCATTAATAAGTATGTACGGTGAATGCGGATCAAGAACATAAGTTATATACATATACCCAAAATACTCTCCTCTAAGATATATGTATGTATCGGACAAGATCTTGGATTTAACATCTCTATTGTAGACTTAATATCCAAACATGTTTCAAGAAAAGCTGATGACAAGATTAATAATAAACTTCATCCATCCTGAGCGAATCGTTTGCTATATGTAGTGTTTAATATATAACTATTTTCATTAAGGAAACCGGAAAACTTTAATTTAAATTACCAAAAAGGGAAGTGAGAGAAGTCTAGGAAGTCCGAGAACTGCTGTCCATAAAGTAATAGCAAAGACCATATAACAAACAAGATGCGTAGCGCCATGCAATGCTTATGAACTTGGTGCCAAAGATTGCTTGCACGATATATGCGCGTTACGCATCTTATTATTTATTACTTTGCCTGTTTTCATAATCAAATAGTCGCCGCTTTCATTTTGTTTTTGGAAGCACTTAAGTAGATATTTTTTATTTTGTTTAATAATGTAATTTGTAAATTATTTACACTTTTTCTCGTGGCTTTTTCGATTTAGCTTTAGCGATACTAGCACATAATACGTGTACATGTACATTTACGGGGGTCAGAGGTCAAAAGTGTGCTATGCTGCGAATTTTGTTCTTGTCAAGGTCGTCGATTTTGATTTGGACTTTGCATTTATATATATATATATATATATATATATTTATGTCTATGTACAGGTATTATATGCTAGGAGTGCCTTGCCTGAAGGGAAGGTACGGGATGTGGATGCGGATGGGGGTGGCGGTGTTAGCATTTGGCTTACAATTAAAATTCAGTACGAGTCTAAAAGCTACGGCCGATGTGTGTGTGTCTGTGTGTGCGTGTGTGTGTGTGTGTGGGGGGGGGGAGTATGTTTAATATAAACACCTGAACGAAAGGTGCGCGTGTGTTTGTGCTGAGAGTCTGTCCTTAAGTCTACGTGTTTCTTGCTATTTATTGTTGCTGCTTTTGCTTCGTTTGCAGTGCGTGCTCTCTTGCTGGCTGGCTGGCTGGCTAGTCCGGCAGATCGATGCTAACAAACGGCACCACCGGCTTAAGGATATCATTCTTGGCCGCCTTCTTGGCCTTCTTGTCGTGCCGCCCGAACTCGTGCATCTGCTCACTGCCCGTCCCCGTGCTCGTCGACGATGAGGTGGCATCCAGCGGCACCGACTGCCCGGCATTGCTATGCGTCTCAACATGATAGCTAATGTTGCCGTACTCCTGCAGGAAGGGCATTGCCGACAACAGAAACTGGCTGAACGATTTGCGGATACCAAACCACCATATGTTACCGCCCTTGGCGGTAAAGCTAAGTAAGATTAGCGCCAATATAGAGACAAGCAGCGGTGAGAAGACCACAACGTAGGGGAATTTCAGCTCGCCATCCAGCTTGTCACAGATAACCACCTGGTCAGCGGATTCATTGCGTTAGAGGGAAAGTATTTTATAGGAAAATATATGTGTGAACGCACCTGAAAACAGAGCAGCGGCAGCACCGTGCATATATTGCCGACGGCCGCATTCAGGGCCGCCTTCTTCTGCTGCAGGGACACCTCCGGCGTGCGCATCATGATGCCACAGAAGATGATGTTGTAGAGCACACTGACCAGACTGAGGCAGATCACGATCCACATAGGCACAAACACGACGTCCCAATTCCAGTAGACAAAACGATCCAGCTTCAGGGGCAGCGAGACAAACTGCAGAGCATTGACCGCCAGGAAGAGCTCCAGCTCAAAGGAGCGATCATGCTTGACGGCCCACACACAGGCGCCCACACTGACCACCGAACCAAAGATGAGCGGTATGAAGACCAGGACCCACAGATGGCGATCCGAGGTGAGCTTATCGCAGGCCAGCAGCTCGAACATTAACAGGATTAGGTGCAGGGCCAGTGATATTAGCATGGCCTTGAATTGTGTGTAGGCATCGCCTTCTAGCCGATAATGGGGATATCGGCACCAGACAATGGCGCCCACAATGGCGCCTAGGATGGCGGTGCTCTTCCATATCCATAGCGGTGTAAAAATGGCCCAATAAGGCCAATCTGTGCCAAAGGAAATTGGATTAGATGCATTAGAAGGTAGTGGCAAACCAGTGTTGCCGAGGAACTCACCGATAAAGTTATCCAGACGAAGGGCAAAGAGCGCCACAAAGGTGAACAGGCTGCAGTGTACGACGAATTTGCTGCATGAAAACGAAAACATCGAGAAAGAGATAGAGAGAGACTTCCAGATTTGTGGGTAGCTCCGCTGAGGAAGATAGTTCTGTTCAGGACGGTATCTCACCAGGGATTGAAGTCGCGGAACAGCGATTCCAGGTTCATGTTGCTGGCGACAGCATAGAGAGATGGAAGCGGATGGAAACGGGGATACGGTAACTGGACACTAGTTGCTCACGCTTTTTCAGCGCACTGCCTGTGTGTGTCCACTCCACACTTCCGTTCCCTCACCGGACACCACCACACTTACCCCCGCCCCCTCTCGCTCTAACAATGATGTCTGGCTGGCACAAAGAACTCGCCGCCTGGAGCCAATTCTGCTGAATCGCCAGTTTCTTTCTTTTTGTAATTCTCTTTTCAAGTTTTCCTCCTCTTTCTTTACGTTATTTACACACTTTTCGTGTTGTTTTGTTGTGCTGTGCTCCAATTCGATAACAATGACAACGATACCGATGCCATTTTCGATAGGTCCGTTGTTAGTGTTGGCAAGCAGACGGCTGGTTTTTTTTTTGTACCTCGATATTAACGAATATTATAATTAAATGTTTTTGTTTTGTATTTGTTTAATCGTAAAACATTCTGTTAGTGCCAACGTTATGGATCTAGATTATATATTGCATACATCTTGCATAATTTAAATAGTGTTCACAATGTTAACTAGCTAGTTCTGGCTAACTCGACAGTTGTATTGGGCAACACTAGCGCCATGGTAGCCGGCGAGGAGCAGCGGGAAAATCTCCTTAATCAGGAGCAGCAGCTGGGCACCGTCCAGGAATCCGACTGCTGTGGCAATGGCTGTACCAACTGCATCCTGGACAATAAACCCAAGCCAAGCAAGCGCGTCCTGTTGGCCGGCAAGCAGAACATAATCTTGACTTACACGAAATTCCGGTTAATCCGAAAAGAAAGTCACCGATTCGATGATCAAGTGCTGCTCCTGCACTTCACTGATGCCAATGAAGGCGACGAAGCGCAGGACACCGTACTGGACATTCCCGCCGGACATCATATAATGCTGCGAGTGGGCTCCATTCTACGTCCATACTCTCCTTACTGGACCGATTTCCAGCGACGTGAGTTTCTGATTCTGGTGAAGCTGCAGCCGGAGGGACCAATGTCCCGCCACTTGGCCGCCGTGCAAACCAACGATTTGCTCGAGTTCCGAGGTCCCATTGGAAACTATACACACGATCCCAGCCTGACCAAGTGCATCTTTATCGTGGCCCAAGGCGTGGCCATTGCACCCACAATGCCGTTGGTTCGGGACGTGCTGGAGAACGAGGAGGACATGAGTCGCATCTGGCACTTGGTATGCGCCCAGGATCTGGATCATTTATTTTTCCGCGAGGAGCTGCTGGAATTCGGACAGAACTGGAACTACCGGTGCTGTCTCTATCTGCCCCACCAGCAATGCGGCTCCCCTGCCTGCCAGGATGCGGGTCACTGCGGTCAAGATTGCCAGGAATTCAAACGAAGTCTGCGTTACCAGGAGGTGGCCCGGGTGGCCCGATTGGATGCCTCCGAGTTAGCCAGTCACGCTAAGGCCAACATTCCTGGAAAGCGAATCCTTATCGTGGCAGGAGATTCGGGATTCCAGAAAGCGATCAAGGATATGGCGTCCCATTCCTTAGCAGTAGATCCGGCCAATGTTTATTTGCTGTGAATTCTTCCCTTTATTGGACCAGGTGGCAACTCTCAACGAGGCCTGATTGAAACAAGTTGGCAGCCCTGCTGCCAAAAGCCGCTTTCCTCTTAAGATATTAAATACATTAATTAACTAAATAGAAGTTCTTAGTTGATGTCTTTTTATTAAAAAAAAAAAGGGTAGAATTACTAAATGTTTACGATCTCTGCAATCGGTTATAGATTGGTCTTTGGCCATGCGGCCGCTGCGTTTATAAGCTCGGCGTCTGACTTTCCCGGCAATTGTGGTGGCGGTGGCATCATCTGTGCATACTTGGCCAGGTACGGCGTCAGCAGTTCCATGGGCAGCGGGAACACAATCGTTGAGTTCTTCTCCGCCGAGATGCTGCTCAGGGTTTGCAGGTAGCGCAGCTAAAAATGAAAACTTCTATATTATTCAATGTCCAAGAGTATGAGGCGCCGTCGCCGTATGACCAACCTGCAGAGCTGAGGGGCTGGAGGATATGACATCGGAGGCCTCCTTCAGTGCGGTGGCGGACTTCTTCTCACCCTCGGCGGCGATCACCTTGGCGCGGGCATCGCGTGCTGCTTCGGCCTCGGCGGCCATTGCTCGCTGCATGGACACGGGCAGGGATACGTCCTTGCTGAAAAACGGATTAGGATCTTCGATTAAGAATTAAGCTTTTCCAGCTACAACTTACATCTCCACGCGCTCCACCATAACGCCCCAGGGCTCGGTGGCATCATCCAGTGTGGACTGCATGTGATGTGCTAGGATTTCGCGCTCGGTGAGCAGCTCCGAGAGATTCCGGGTGCCGACAATGTTTCGCAGCGTTGTGGCCGCCAGCAAGCGTGTGGACAGGCTGTAGTCCTCCACTTGGATAACCGCGTAAAGGGGATCGCTGATGCGATAGTAGACCACCGCGTCCACTGTAACCGTCACCGAGTCCTTGGTCAACATCTCCTGCTGCGGCACATTAAAGGTGACCGTGCGTAGGTCCACCTTGCGATACTCATCGATGCAGGGCAGGATGAAGAACATGCCCGGACCGCGGGCGCCGCCACTCAGCCGTCCCAGCCGGAAGATAATCGCCCGCTCGTACTCGGCCACCACTTTGAAGCAGATGAAGATGGCGATGGGCGAGGTGATGATGAAGACCAGCACGGAGAGGATAGTGACCAACCACTCCATGCAGCCACGCGGTTCGTTCTCCGCTGTAAATGGCAAGAAAGAACTTGGCTTAAAGCGTGGATAAGGGGTTGATTAAGAGGACAGATCTCTTGAGTTTATTAAGTGGTCTACAGTATGTCTCCTTTATGGTTCTGTATGTTTATTTAATATTATTGTACCGCCTGCCCAGGGCAAACGGATAAACATTTTAAACATGAGATAAGACACCTTTAGACAAAGTCCCCATTGGAGCGTTCACTGGGCGAAAAAAAAGAGCCACAATAAAATAAAGTTCGATAGCAAATTATATTGATATTCACATGATTGAGAGTTGATCGATAAGATTTGTTCTCTGGCTCCCACTTTCTTTGTTTACTTGGCCAAGCTCGTGTCTTTTCAAGTACTTCCGTTGCGACGTAATTTGGTAATTCTGGGAAGTCTCTCCACACTCCTGTCTCCTACTTGAGCTAACTTATCTTTCAGTCATTGAGGAATTCAGTTAAAAGTAGCCTTTTGAGTTAGCACTCAGGACACACCAATATCCCAATATATTTATTCAATTAAATCAACTTGAAGACTTTCTTCAGTGTTCAGCATTATTACTGATTGCTGTTACTCATTATTTATTTATTATGTGAGCAGAGTTCAATGAGCTACGATAAAATCACTTTATAATATAATTATAATAAATAAATAGGCAGCAAGTGTGTCAATATAAGCAACTTCAATTGGCAATAAAAATTGCAACTGATAGTAGTCAGTATGCCGAAAATAAACTAAAAAAACAAAACTAATTATGTGTTATCTTTGTGTGATTAAAAAAATTATTCCTAACGTCACTCGTTCAGGTCATCAGGCCTTAATAATTAAATTAGCTTATTTGGTCTTTATATATTCACCCCTTTACCTTGTTCCGATCGGATAAGGTTATTGATTTACGATTTGGCGTGTCTGAAATATTTGTTCATTTTATGCAAGTACCAAAAAAGGAATCGAACTTCACACACACCTTTTGTTTGACCGCAATCTAATCTAAAGCTGCGATTCCAAAGAAATTTCCACGAAATATGTATCTGGCATTGGCCGATTTCCACTGATAAAGGCATTCAAAATATATATGGAGTCCATGTTATAATATTAAAAGCTTTTCGATTTACTCTCTAAACGTATGATTGTTAAATAGTTTATTAACTAACTTATTTGTCAATTTATAATAGATTTAGATTGTGAATATGCCACCTAATCTTATCTTTAAACACAATATGTTGCAGCTTGGGGATCTAATTATAAAGCTGATATCATATACTCCATTATCCCTCTAATTATGATCGTTTACGATATATATATTCAATTTACGACACAGGATGCTTACATGTCTTGAAGCCACGATATTGCTGAGTGGGTCCAGATCGCTTACGCTGCGGCTGTTCGGGCGGCACTGCACCGGGCCCCATGTTGATCATGTAGGCCGTCGAACTCGTAGGACCGGAGTTCCGCATGTCCTCGTAATTGGCGTACACCGGAGAATCTTGTTGCTGGGACTCCATCGCTGGCTGATCGTTCTCGTGTACTCGTTCGCGTTCCTCTCCGGTCAGCGAAGCAATCGAAACTGTCGACGGCTTTACCCGCTAAAGCCCATACTGCCAGCAAAAAGCACACAATAATGTGATAAGAGCCACCACAAGCGCCCACACAGCCCAGAACTGTTTCGGTTCTCTGAGATACCGAGTATCTCGCTTGGTATTACCGCTTCGCCGAGCTAGCCAGCGAGCATTGAGAGAAATTATTGCCAATAAGTTCGGTTTAGGAAAAACCTACTCAACTTAAGATCACTTTTTTAGAAAGATATAGTAGTTACTACCCTGACCTAGTCACGTTTTGCTTAAACACATATTTTAGACGAAGATTTAGAAGAGAAACTGTGCAATTTGCTTGGAATTAACTTAAGCTTGACTCTGGTTTTTCATTCAGTGTAAATATCGGGGGAATAACACACCAACAAAGACCGGGCACTGTAGATCGGAAATGTATAGCCAGTGATTCATTACTGTGCACATCTGCAGAGGTTAAAGAAATATGAACCGATTGAACTATCAGTGCTAAAAATCCGATCACATTTCAATAATCTTATAAAATCAACAAGAGTGTAGACGCTGCCGTACTTGGGGTCCCGATGAGTCACATTGGAACTCTGATTTTAGTATCTGCATTCGCTCTGGAATTAAAACTGTAGCTCAAATAATACGAGCTATTTATATCGTGTATTTTCTAAGCACTTGTATGAGTTACTCTATTTTTTTTTCTTTTTCCACGTCGAAGCCTTCTCCTGAAAGAAATCAATTGAAATACAATATGTATCCATTGGTTTGTTTGTTTATAACACCGAAACCTAGCAAGCACGTGCTTGGTGCCGCGCGGGCCACTTGAGTGTAAAGAAAATAAATAAATAGGAAGCCCATTTCGGCCACCTGGCCAAAATATAATTTATTTTGAAGAATTTTCCGTATTTTTGTACAATGCAGAAAGTTTTTTCCATCTTGGTTAATATTAAACTAACGTCTCGGCTTAAAAACTAAAGTGAAACATTTCTTTTTACAACAATAAAAGACAACAAAAGCTAGAAAAAAAATTGCTAAAATGCCCTTGCAGAGAAATAATTAAATTTATTTGTAACTATGTTTAGTTTTCAATAAACAATTACCGAAAATTACCATTTTAATCGGAAGACTGTTGGGGAAAATTCTAAAATTGAGAATTAAATAAAAATATGACTTGTAGAGACTTGTATACATTTCTCTCTCTTTTTAGTGCTGCCAAAGAGTAACTTTAAGGATCAATCCTATTGACAATATATATTATTTAATTAATTCATTTATTGAAATCCTAAAAGCCCAGCAAAATCTGCATTAATATTAAGTGAACCCTCGGCAAGAGCATTACTACAAAGACTGCTGAATCATTTTCCGGGGTTTTCCCCGCGAGTTTCGCTGACTGCCGCTGCTGCCGCCGTCGTTCCGCTACAGCAGATAGCCGACGATGTCATCATCGTCATCCGGCGCTGGCACTGCATCTCCGCCGCCCATCAGCTGCCGCTGCTGGCGCCGCAGTTCGCAGCGATGCAGTGCCTCCAGATATGGCTGCAGCACCGACATTGAGCGTCACTGATGGTGCTGGTGCTGGTGCCGGTGGAGGGGCGTGCCAGGCGCCGCATGTTGCTGGTGTTGATGTTGCTGCTGTTGCTGCTGCTGTTGTTGCTGTTGCTGCTGCTGATGTTGCAGCTGCAACTGCTGCGAGTGGGCGTGGGTGTTGAGAAAAGGCGTGAGCAGCTCCATGGGCAGCGGGAAGATAATGGTCGAGTTCTTTTCGGTGGAAATGCTGCTCAGGGTTTGCAGATATCGCAACTGAAAATGCGTATAAATTAAATATTATATATAATAAATATTGCAAATATTACTCACCTGCAAGGCAGACGGACTGGCCGATATGATCTCGGAGGCTTCGCGGAGAGCTCGAGATGATTTCATCTCACCCTCGGCGGCAATGACCTTGGCTCGGGCCTCCCTTGCCGCCTCTGCCTCGGCGGCCATCGCTCGCTGTAGGGCCGTCGGCAGGGAGACGTCCTTGCTGCAAGGAAGAAAGTCCAAATCATAAGGAATATTCGCCACCCCTTCAAGGCCAACAACTCACATCTCCACGCGCTCCACCTTGACGCCCCAGGGATCGGTTGCCTCGTCCAGGGACATTTGCATGGTGTGCGATATGGTCTCACGTTCGGTTAGCAATTCGGAGAGATTCCTAGTGCCCAGGACATTGCGCAACGTGGTGGCCGCCAGCAGGCTGGTCGAGTGGCTGTAGTTATACACCTGGATAACCGCCTTGAGGGGATCGCTGATGCGATAATAAACCACAGCATCCACTGTAACCGTCACCGAGTCCTTGGAGAGCACCTCTTGAGGCGGCACATCGAAGGAGACGGTACGCAGATCCACCGGATAGTAATCGTCCACGCAGGGCAGAACGAAGAAGACACCAGGACCACGGGCTCCGCCGCTACGCAGACGTCCCATCCGGAAGATCACCGCTCGCTCGTATTCGGAGACGACCTTGAAGCAGATGAACACCGAGATTGGGAAGGTGAGGACCATGATCAGCACGGAGACCACTGTGGCCAGGATCTCCACGCAGCCCATGTCATCGTTTTCAGCTGCAACCCAGGAAATAATACCAATCAATTTCGCTTATTGTTCTGATCATAATCATACGATATTTGGGACATTAAAGCAATTTTTTCTATCATGAAGATATATTTATTTAAGATCTAAATACTTATTATATTTTATTTGCAATATTTCCCCTTAATTTTGATGAATTTCGTCAGTGTAAAAGTGGAAAGCGAGCCGCTTCATCGATTGTTTATCGCGAATTTCACAAGCAATTGAACGGCTATCGAAGGCAACATCTGGCAAATAGACTCTGGGACGAACATATATATATCTATATACATATACCGCCTGGCACGCTCCAGCCCCAAATCACTTGCGATTCCGTTTCGGATTCCAACTCGAGCACTTGTTGCTATATGAAATTAAATTCGAATGAATTTCACTTCCGTTCCGATGATTTAATATGAGATTTTCTAGCGAATTTGTTGTGGTTAATGTTTGAATCCTATTTGTACGTGGAAATCGTTATTAATATTTTGTACATTGGATAGCCAAGGGGTATTATAATCATATAAACTTAGTGTGGGGTGATTCTACATTCAATTTAAGTGGAATTGAATGATAAACTTGAACGTTTTGAGGTAATAAGTTTGCTGTGTTCCTAGCCAAAGTGTGCTAGCAATATTTTCGTGGTAATTCAGTTGAAATTATGTTAAAGTTTTCATAAATAACATTATTTATATTATAATAATAATAATACTTTTTTTTATAGAGCAAAGGTTGTTATATTTTCGATAATTTGGTCGATAAATCATATCAGATATTTTCTCTCGATTTAGGTACATCCCTAGTTACGCTTTCTTCTTATGATTTCTATTTCGTTATTCGTATAAACATGGAATTATTATCTCAGCTTCCAATGTAATATTTAATTTGTGTTATTAACAATAATCAATCTGTCAAAGCATTCTTTAGTCAAAGATCTATGATTTTTCCTTCTGCCTATTCCAGGTGTTTTAGTTAGTTATAAGCAATATATATTTATAGTATACTTCCTAAGATAAATCGATTTTATATGAAAAAATAGCAATAAGCCTCAATAAACAATATATCTTATATAATATGGCAATAAACATGATTGTGAAATACCAAAAGTCACTGACCTAACTATTTTCGTTTTTAATTGCCTTCTTTAACAGTTTTTCCAGCTTTTATTATAAATACTGTGTTTGTTTGTTTATTTCGATGGTGTTAATACATTTGGTATTATGAAAAGTAGTTTTCAGGGGGCATGGCGTTCGTTCTTTCAATTGCCCGAGCATATTCCACGGCAATTAATTTGTACAAATTGCTTTTGATCTGCTACGAAATGTACTAGAAAGAATTCCATAAATACCCCCAACAGGAACGCTATGGATTTCTTCAGTCTGAACATTTCTTTTTATGCTCGACTAGTTTGGATTTCGAATTGAATTTGTATTTTTTTTTTATTTTTTGTTTATGGGTACAGACCTCGTTCGTGAATATGATCTCTGAAATTGTTTAGCTTCTCCCTTATTGCCTGGCCATGTTCAACCAACACTGGAACTATTTATTTCCCATGTTTACGTACGGCTGAGTATGTATCTTGCCTTCCGCCTGTGTTTATCTAGAGCTAGTTTCGACAATACGATTTATATCACGGATACAGGTCGGTTCATATGGCCAGGCCACAGCCTCGATGGGGGGCATTTCGATCTGGATCTGGATCTGGTGTCTGCTGTGCTCTCGATAATCTCTATTTATTTACATACATGTCGGCGCACAGTTTATATTGCATACTTCATAGGTGGTCGCGATCGATACGATTCAATATGCTTCCATTCAGTTTCGGATCGAGATCGAGATCCACAGATACTGCCTTCATTTTTCCGTTCAATGGCATGATTCATTGCTCACCTCGCGCAGCGATTATGATTTTATATCGCATTTTACTTTTATAAATTATGAATTATTCTGGGGGCACATGGAGGTCTTGGTGGGAAAAGCCTGTATGTGAGGTCATGCGGGAAAACTATTTGTATCTGGCAGTCAATGTGCGTGTAGTTTTTATGAGCTAATCAAAGCGCCGAGCGAATATATTCGTTATGTGTATGTGCAACTGGAAATCCGGTCCAGAAAACTGTCCGAGAACCGGCGATATATTATTTTTGGTACTACCAAAAATATCCTAGGCCAACTAATAATATCTTGAGGTTTAAAAAAGGATACAAAGGCAATTTATATCTGACCTTGGGAAGTTACACTTTATTGGATAAATAATACGGGGTATAGGGAGTTTTAGGGAAAATACCCTAAAAGATAAATAAAACTTTAAAGCCTTTTATGCTAAATATATATTATTTGGTCGGAAATATTGTATAACTTTTCTTGGACTCTGTACCAAATATAGATGGGATTGTAAGCATTGTTTAAGCAACCGTGTCCTTTTCACTTTTGTATTCATATTATCTTTAATTTTTATGGATATACTGCTGTTATTTTATATTATGTTTTTGACTTTAAATAATAGTATTTAAATAAAATGCACTTCCAGATGGTTATTCTTATTTCCATGGAACCAAATAAATTAGAATAAACAAATTATAAACGAAACAAATAAAAAATAAATATAACTGAATGAATTTTGCACGAATACTTGATAATGTTTTTGTTTTATGTGTATTCCTTAAAGGATACATAATGATTTGGTAAGTAGCCAAGTAGTCCTTTATGTTTCTGTAGCTTACAGGTCTTGAGTCCCTGATAGGGCAGCGACGTGGCGGGCGGTATATGAACCGTATGCTGATGCTGTGGGGTCAGCGGAAAGGTCTCCGTCGAGGAGGAGGCCTGCACATTTCCCGAACCCGATCCTGAACCCGGCGATCCGACATTTAGACGCGAGCGATGCTGGTGCGGCGAAGCTGGATGCATGATCTTCCAAGGATCGACCTGAGTGAAGTCGCGATACCGTTATTTTGAGAAACCACGACGGATCGAACGATAGAACAGCCAGCGTCCAGCGCACGTTTTCGAATGAGCACGAGCCAAAAAGAGGAATCCAGCAGAACGGAGAATCCGAGAAGTAAATTTGGAAAATAGCGAGCAGCGTACCAACGGTTCGAATACCATTTCTATAATAGACACAGCCAGCAGCATCATAAGGAATGGCTTTTAAAAAACCAGAGATATGATTTTGAAAAAATATTCAAACAGCTAGGAAAATATTTGAATCCTTCATATATATTACGTATTTATTTAAATTCAAACACCTTTTCCCATTTTTCTTTTTATAAAAGTTAGTAAATAAATGCAATAAAGACATTTAAAAAAGACTACTTCTTTATTAAACTTATAATCTCTTATAATAGCTTATTCATTTTTTTTTTATTGCATTTATAGGTTGGCCAATATACCTTTCTTTCCCATTAACTTAATGGGCATGATAAACTGCATCCTAGACAAAAGTAGCAGCGGCACACATTCTCATAATCGAAAGTTGTTTTTGTTTTTTCCTATTCCCAATTTCACCCACTTTTACTTTACACACACATAAACACACGCACAATAGGTCGCGGATCGTTTTGTTGTTAATTTAGCTTTTGTTTAAATTATTGAAACGAACTACGAACAACTTCGGCGATGCAGATCATTTATAAGGCACTTCATTGAGAGAGCGAGCGCTCAGTAGTTCCTCCTTAGTTTATTCTATTTTTTTTTTTGTTCGATTCCGGGCGGAATGGGAGTGAGGTGAGATATGGGATAGCACATATGGGAGAGGATGGGGACGCCTTGTGTTGTTGCTCATTTGTCTAAATCAAGAATGGAGAAGCAGGCGCTGGTGATCTGTTATCGCCAAAGGTCACAGGCGGAGAAGCAGGAGGAGAATCTCCGACAATTGCTTAGTTCTCCATATTCCGGGAACACAAATCACAGCAGGGATCAGGCTCCAGGGAGAATATCTGGTTGGGGATATCTCTCTCTTTCTGTTCCCGCACATAAACCATAAATGCTGACATTAATGGGTTAACCAAAAGATTTACTACCAACAATTTAAATACGGGCGACAGCGCCCTATTAATCATGTTCGCACTCGAGTCAAAGAAGTTCCACAATCCGGTAGACTCAAGTTTGCACTTTCACAAGTTTCTGCCGAATTGAAAAACGAGGAAGTTTGTCTTGTCGGTGTGAAAAGTAAATGCCACTATGTTCAGTAAATCGGATCTTATTTGCAAAAGAATGAAAAATATAGATTATTTGTAAATTAGATTAGATATTTAGATATTTTTTTTTTACACTCGATGTTCGCCTGTTACACGAAATGAGAGAAACAGAAACTTTCTTGGAATGGTTAGGGAAAAATGTTGTTGTTGTAAATACATATGTTGTTGTACAACTATTGTTGTTGTAGGCAAAATCCCGACTGCAATTTTAACAATTTATCTGTACAAATTCATTTTTGCACCAGGCGCTCAGAAGGCTGCAGTAGGCTTTGTTCCATTGTACATTATAACAGTTTCCCAATGCCGTCATCGAATTGACAATCATCGAAAATTTCGAAGTTCTCAGCCAAGGTTTGAGTCTATGCTAAGTATCTTCCCAAGCTGTCGCCTAGATGGCGCAAATAATTTATTAGTTGTCAGCTACCTAAGCGCCACCTAGCGGATTATAGCCGTTAGCGAAGTTCTCAGCCAAGGTTTGAGTCTATGCTAAGTATCTTCCCAAGCTGTCGCCTAGATGGCGCAAATAATTTATTAGTTGTCAGCTACCTGAGCGCCACCTAGCGGATAATCGCCGTTAGCGAATCGATAATCATCGAAAATTTCGAAGTTCTCAACCAAGGTTTGAGTCTATGCTAAGTATCTTCCCAAGCTGCCGCCTAGATGGCGCAAATAATTTATTAGTTGTCAGCTACCTAAGCGCCACCTAGCGGATTATAGCCGTTAGCGAAGTTCTCAGCCAAGGTTTGAGTCTATGCTAAGTATCTTCACAAGCTGCCGCCTAGATGGCGCAAATA
>VNJM01000284.1:0-11417 GCA_008042475.1 Drosophila kanapiae | reverse complement strand
CTCATAAAACAATAACGGATAGCCTCTTCGCCCTTATCAAGGGCATTAACAATACTAAATAAAATAGTATTATAGAAATTTTTTAATATGGCAACTGCTGAGATTATTGTCTGAATTGTGATAAAAAGTAAAAACCTCCCAACAAGAATTATAACATTCAAAATTATTTATATATTTATTTTAAGTTAAAATAAAAACGGACGCACATAAATAAATAACCGGCACCTTCCCATAGTCCAAAAAATTACAAGAGGCTGTTATAATGTATGTACATATGTATGTATATGAATAGCCGCCAAATTCCCCTGACGTGTATGTAGGTATTTTCTATTGATTGTTTTCCGTCCCTCTTTATAGTTCTTGCTGGCCACGAGCGGCGGTTGTCTGTGCCGACTATTGCTGTCTCGCCCTCTCTTCATGGTACGGTGGGCACGAGCGACGATCGCATACACCGACACACTGGTGCCCGGTGCGTCATAAAAAAATAACGGATAGCCCCTTCCCCCTTTTTAAGGGTGTCAACAAAGTTAAATAAAAGGGTATAATAGAAATATTTTAATTGGGCACTTTCTGATTATTTCCAGAATGGTGTTTAATAATAAATAAACCTTCCAAAATATAACTATAAAATTCAGAACGTATTTATTAATTTTAAATAAAATAAATAACAGACGCACTTTCACACATATGTAAATGAATAGATGGCACCTTCGCAGAGAGCCAACAAAAAAAAAGAAGAGGCTCGCAAGAGGCTGTTTGAATGTATGTATATACATAAGTATGTAAACAACAAACATACAAGTACAAAAATCAAGTATACATACATACATATACATATGTATGTCAGTGTAAGACAACCAAATGATGGATGGAAGACACTCAAAATCACACAGTCACGGGCTTGAGCCGCACAAATATTTTTTCCATTGCACAAACAGCAAAGCCAAAAAAAGGCAAACACACACACGCTCCCATGGACAAATTAAAATCCATAGAGATAATAGCAAAAGCAGAACATAATAACACAAACAAAAGCAAGTGCACAGCAGTTGAATGCATGTTTATGTATGTATGTATGTACGCTTAATCTTTTGGGCGTGATTGTTTTTTGCCTGTAAAGAAATTAAATGTTAATGTTACCTCTGTAATGTCGTGCTTAGAGTTAACAGCTAACATAAAGTCATGTAAACTAAACTTTTAACATTTATCTAGTATTAATTTAGTATTAAGCTTGTCTTTCAATGTTTTAGACATGTTATTTAAAATAGCTATTAAAGCGCCATTTAATGGCGCTGCCATTTGGGCTGCGAATGACGAGTACACACTGTTCATGAGAAGCCCACGCCATGTGACGTTCTCCTGCACCTGCGCTGTCCTTTTCCTGGAGTACTGTGGCAGCCCCAGAGCCATCCAGTGCTTGGCAATTTCTGTGGCGTGATTGTTTTTTGCCTGTAAAGAAATTAAATGTTAATGTTACCTCTGTAATGTCGTGCTTAGAGTTAACCGCTAACATAAAGTCATGTAAACTAAACTTTTAACATTTATCTAGTATTAATTTAGTATTAAGCTTGTCTTTCAATGTTTTAGACATGTTATTTAAAATAGCTATTAAAGCGCCATTTAATGTAATTATAATCTGCTAAAAAAGTAGCAAGAATTGCAATAAAAATAAGGTCCCACTGACAATCTTTAAACGAGTCAGCGGTCCTGCTAAAAGTAAAAAAAACCTTTGATGACATTAAAGAAAATAAATGGAATTCATATGAGATTAGGATTGAAAAATTTGATTTTTTTTTGAAGAAGCTTGTTGCTTTAAAGGAAGTCAAAATGACTGATGTCACAGATAGGAGGTTTGATGAAATTATAGATGAACTAGAATTTGATATTGTTACAGGCACGAATAATATGAAAAAGAAAATTCTTAATGTGCCTAGTAAAGTAGAAGGCACAAGTAAAAAAATTGACGAGTTGCCGACTCTACCTAAAATACAAGTACTCACAGAGTACCCCAGCAGAGTTTTACGTCTTTATGTCGCAAGTTTGTTACCTTCGACAAATTTAAAAATGTTGGCTAATTTCATTATAAAAAGTTTATATACCGATGTATTTTAATGTCAATTTGTTTAATTTGGTGGTATATGGCAGTAAACTTTTATTTAATTTTATTCAATCAACGCAATTTTTACCAAAAAATCTGAGAGAAATTGTAAACAAAGCAATCCAAAACAATGCATTCTTCGCCCATACAGAAAATATTTTGTTAACAATGATGCCCACGCTATGTGATGTCCCTTCCTACCTGTGCAGTGCTGTTCCTGGAGTCCTGTGGCAGCTCCAAAACTATCCAGTGCATGACAATTCCTGTGTCGTGATTGGTATTGCCTACAAAGAAATTAAATGTTGTTAACTTCGTAATATTGTGCTTAGAGTTACCAGCTAGCATTAAGCTATTTATACTAAATTTGTAACATTTGTATTTAGTATTAAGCTTGTCTTACTATGTTATAGATATGTTATTTAAAACAGCTATTAAAGCGCCATTTAATGTAAATATAAGCTGCTAAAAAAGTAGCAAGAATTGCAATAAAGTTAAGGTCACACTGACAATCTTTAAATGAAAGTTAACGGTCCTGCATCAAAGTTAAAACGTTACAAGTCTATTACGTAGTAAGACCTGCTTAATACTAAATACAAAAGTCCGATTTGGTATACGTAACTTAATGCTAGTTGGTCACACAAGGCATATAACCCACTCGGCCACACCCCCGAAACCTCTAAAATCGCACTGATCCACTATCTTACTTACCCGCTAAGATTTGGGTAGTGTTTCCTACCGCAGCTCCCATTTTCTGCCAATGACACTCATTTGTGTAAACTAATTTGTGCAGCCGTGCTGTGTCCGCCTCGGTGACCAAACTGTGACTGGTCCACCGCTCTTATCAACTCACTATTTATAACCTTTTCGTTGCCGAGACCCGCTACAATGGACCACGACAGCTCTCACGACATAGAGCGAAGATCCCGTGGCTGCTGTTCCGATGTCTCGACTCTTCATTCAGCACTAGCTTAAGGGAAAGAGAGAGCGATAGCTGAAGGGGAAATGACGTAACCAGTGCACGCTCCAACGGCCCGGCTTCTTCACCCAGCCGCAGGAGCGGTAGCCTAACCAAGGCACCACAGCCGCACAGATTTTTTTCGTATGCCGCCATCCGCTGCAATAACCAACGACTGATCCCACGACATAGGGCGAAGATCCCGAGGCCGCTGTTGTCTTCTACGGCTGCGCTTTTTTACCCAGCCGCAGGAGTGGTAGCCTACGGAAAAGCATCGCAGCCGCAATCATTAAACACAATGCTGGCGGTGTCTTATTTTTGACGTTCATTTTTAATCGATTTTATTGTTGTGTTTTATTATGGTTTGGTGGCAAGACCAACCGTTACCGATTTGCTGGCAACTTCTAAAAAGAGCAACCTATTTATTTTAAATTTAAAAGCCCAAAATTCAAGCACAAAAAAATGTATCCACCTTTGCTTTATTTTTGTTTTTTGTCTCGTCGCTTTTAACAATTACATTTATATTTATTCATTATGGGTATGTAAGTATATATATATAGCATATGCGTATGTATTGCCGTATTGAAATATATTTTTATCATTGTTTTTGTAAGTAGATTACGCCCAATAAACTCGCTTAGGACCCAATAGAGGTTGAGTCAAGAAATATTAACGATTTTTACAGCGTTCAAGAGTAAAAACATAACAGATCACGAGTTAAGGACCAGGAAGTGGAAACCGGGAGTTAAATTGGAAACGAATATACCAGATACAACCATGGGCCCAAGAAAAAAAAAGAAGTGTTTTACGCAAACAGTAACTGCCTCAATTTGCGACGGTCTGCGTAGGGCTGTATAGTTAACACCTTATCTATTCTATGTGGCTTTGCTTTCGTTTTGTTAACTAACGCACTGTGTCTTTAAACTAAACTAAAATTGAAACTAAATGTCACTTTTGAAAAGGCTCCTTAATCAAAGAGGACGGGACTATTATTGTATTACCAGGGATCAGCCACAGTGCGTCGCTTAACTAAATCAATCGTCATGCGATCTATCACTATTCTCTAAATAATGCTCATACCCCTAGTTCTAAGTAACTCGTCTGGCAATTCAGTGGTACGCGTTCTTAGGCTTAAACTTTTGAAATGTTATAGCTTTAGTATGTTTATTTATTGTATTTAAACAGACAACATAAATAATTATGTATTTAACTCATACAAATAATTTTATTCTGCAAGAGTTTATTGGATTCTAGCCCGCCAACGTTAGATTATAATTTGTTTACAAATCTAGCTTTGTTCAACGTTTGAGCAACAACTTAAACATGCAAACACATTTATATATATGCGTTCTTCATATCGTATGATTTGTTTTTGTTGGAAGTAAATAATTACATAAATTCATAAATTTTTTTCTTTGTTTTTGTTTTGCTTGCAACACATCAATATACAATATCCAATGTATGATTAATCTTTACCTAGGTATTTGCGCAAGTTGTCCGTTCATATTTAAACAATAATGAAGTATATTAGACTTCTAAGTATTATTTGTAGCTATAAATATAATACTTTGTATTTCATCTGTGGATTTGAGGAGTTTTTAAGTTTATTGAACAATAAATAAAAAATGGATGATTTTTTTATAGGTGATACTAGTTGGGTTTTGCATTGGTCCGTTTTTCAGGATCCAGGACTATTCTTAACGCATTATATGGAAAGTTCTTTATTTCAATATATATTTAATATTTTGTTGCATTTTTGTTTGCTTTTTATTTTAAATTTCGTTTTTTTCTTTGGTGTTTTCATTTCGTTATCAATCTTAACCATTTGATTTGTTAATCGTTCTGTTATTATGCTTTCCTGTCTCACACAATTACCCACATTATTTAGCTAACAATAAACGGTAAGCAATTAACAAAACATGAAACTAAAATTACAAACAATCCATTTTAATGTACAGGTATATTTTAATTTAATATGCTGAGCAAAGAGCTGATTTTTAAGAAACCAGGGACTTTAAAAAGGTACTCAGTTTATTGGAGTTATACTAGGCAAAGGATTGGTTCTCTCCTGGCTTATTTAGTTTACATATATTACTGTGACAGCGAAAGTGGCACAGTATATTATTGTTTACTGTTTCTGTTTAAAGAAACAATAGAGAGGTACATTTGAGTCGAGATTGCTCCGCTATGTGGGTAAGATGGTAATATAACCATGACTACTTTACACGAAAACTAAAACTATATTTAAAACTAAAATGTATTATTTTTGTTATTTACCCATGATATACGCCGTGACCAAATATTTTCCAGTAACAAAGCGTTCTTCACAGGTTTGTAGATGTTTGGTTTTCCGTTTCTGAAGAAGTGCTGAGAACCGTTTGTAGGAGACCGTTTAGTTTAGCTTCAGTGAGACACTTTTAACCCAATCCTTAGGAAATGCTGCATGAATTGCGCTTAGAGCCTAGGCTCCGCTCTTGGATGCGCTGCAGGTGTTGCAGTTGGGCGGGTGTGGGGGTATGGGAACCATGCCCCCCGGTGCCAGAACCGGAACCAGACGCTGCAGAAGCTGCCGCCGCAGAAGTGGATGCTGATCCACCACCGGCGTTGTGGTGCTGCTGCGTCTGGTGCGGATGATGGTGGTGTTGATGCAGTGGTGTTCCCGGCCCATTATTACCGATCTGCTGTGGCAACGACTGTCGGCGACGCCGCAGCGCCGGGCTCAGGTTGTACGTTATCTTCGCCTGAGCCAGCAATTCCTTGAACACCTGCAAAGAATACATAAAAGTTATAAGTGATCAGGTTCAAAACTTTTTCGCCGGTTTAGTTGCTCACCTGCGTAATGTTCTCGTTAATAGCAGCGGACGCCTCTACAAAACCGTTTTCCCAGTCCACCGTGACTACAGACTCCGTAGTGGCATACTCAACCTGCAATCAAGAGGTTAAATATAATTATAAACTTATACACATTTACTACCTCAGTAAAATTGATATTTGTGCATCATATTTTGTTGGTTTATTTTTTAACTTTTACTTGGCGGAATTTTTATCAATATTTTTTTTAAATAGGTATTTGGTATTGAAATTTGATAAACATGATTTTTATTAAATTATAAAATTTTTAATACATAGACAATTTAATTGAAAAAACTCTTCAGCGAAAGTTGATATTTGTGCAAAATTCAAAAAGCGCAAAATGTCGAGGAACTAAATAATATTTTTTAACAAAATGACTTAAGATTAATATTTTAATATGGTATAGAACCTCCGTTTTCTTGTAAGACCAATTCCAAGCGATGGGGCATTGAGTTTACCAAGTTTTGGAGCGTGTTTGTGTCGATTGCATCCCATTCTTTAACAATGGCTTCCTTCAAGGCTTTCAATGACTCAAACTGTCTTCCACTCTTGTAGACTTTTGCTGACAGGATGCCCCAAAGGTTCTCAATTGGTTTCAAGTCCGGACTTATTGCTGGCCACTGCAGTAGGGGTATATTTTTTGATTCCAGGAACGACATCGTATACCTCGCAACGTGTATAGATACGTGCGTAGCAGGCACAGCATGTACTACCTGAGCCAGACGGTACAAGCGTGGATACGTGAATTTTTTCGACTCCCAATAGCTCATGATATTCACGCTTGGATCTATGGGCTTTGGTGAATATTCATTTATTTCCGTTGCCGCCAATTTGAGCTCGGGTTCATCATCGTCCTCAGAGTCTTCGCTTCCCGAGCTCACCGCAAATGAATTTAAATATTCATTTAATAATGAGCATGTACTATGGGACGTTAGTTCAGGGCCATCGTTCGGTTGTGAAAACGATGCTTCAGACGTACCAGTATCAGCTGCTATTCGGTCTTCATTGATTGGGTTTTCCTAGTAAACGAGAAAAAGAGTGTAATTAATTATAAAGTAAATATGAGAAAGATCATTCAGCTTACTTGTCTACTTATTGCAAGTATTTGTCGCATCAGTCCCAACAAATGATTCCTCGCGGCCGCCTGCTGAATCGGATTTTTAACTATAATCCGCCCAAGTCTGGGATCCAAATTAATTGCAGAGAGAATAACCTAATTCGTTATAAGAATATTCTCTCGACTCTCTAAGCTTTTGACAAGATCTTCCCTATGAATATTGCTGCTCATAGAATTAATCATTAGTTTCGTCTCCAACCAAAGCTTGAAAAAGTCGCCAAAATAAAGCTGTTCGCTCTGCAATTTTTTGGTAGCCACGGATATCGGCTCCAGCACAGACAGCAGTGCTTTGATGTCAGTCCATTGCTGCTCCGTTAGTTGGCGAATTGGTGGCAAGTGTTGGTGTATGAATTCCTCGTAAATGCATACACTTTTCAGCATCTCGTACGTCGAGATCCACCTTGTTGGCACATCATTTATAGGCAGCGGTACCGATGTTGCAGCAATTGCTAACCTAAATGTAGTATATGTTTTATTATTTATTTATTATTAAAATAATTAATCTTTTGGAAATCTTACCTGAAAGTCGGTGTTTGCAATGTCTTCACCAGTTTTCGCGCGTTTTCCACAATTTCGCTCCTCTCATCGTTATTTAAAAAATCCTTGACGGCCAGTTGCAAGGAAAGAGCAGCACATAGTATAGAAGCGATGGAAAAAATTCTTATTTCTTGCACTAGCTCCTCATTTTCATTCTCGGAGCTTAGCGCACTTTCGGGGTTTTCATTTAAATGCTCTATTGCCTTCAAAATATTTTTGCCATTGTCGGACGTGATCGTATAGATTTGCTGCTTAGAAATTGAAAAATCTGCCAACATATTTTCTATTGCAATGCTCAAATTGAGCCCAATATGTTTTTGATGCAGCTCAATAACACCTAACGTCTTGATCTCAATGGCTTTATTATGATAATACTGCACGTTTAAGCCCAATATGCCTTTGGAATGCCGTGAAGCGATGTCAATTTTCAGCGAAACGACCTTTTTTTTTTAGTCGCCTTATTAACAAGGCATTTTCGCGTTCATACTTTTCCGACACATCACCATCGGCATCGGCATCAGCATCCTCCTTGGCGTCCACTGCGGAGGAGCGGGAGTTGCCCAAAGATCCTATCGTGGCCTTTCGTACTGCATCAGCCTGCTGCGCGCCCAATCCATAGCTCCACATTTTGTATTGTTTCACTTCACTTTGTTTTATTTAATTGAATTTAACTTCTTTTAACTTTGATTTGTTTTTAACTATTTTACTTTGATTTTATTTTACTTTTTTTTACTTTGATAGCAGGACCCCTGACTTTCTTAAAGATTGTCAGTGGGACCTTCTTCACCCAGCCGCAGGGGCGGTAGCCTAAGAAAAGTATTGCGGCACCCTCTGCAATGGAAAGAGAGATCGCTAGCCGAAGGGGAAACGCCGTAGCCAGTGCTCTCTCCCACGGCTCGGCTTCTTCATCCAGCCAAATTTTTTATTTTGTGAGCAGGAGCCCGCTGGCATTCTTATAGATTGTCAGAGGGATCTTAACTTTATTGTCTTTCTTACTACTGTTTTTTAGCAGCTTTTAAATACATTAATGGCGCTTTTATAGCGAAAAATTAATACTAAACTAAAACTAGATACAAAAGTCATATTTTGGTATACATAACTTAATGCTTGTTGGTAACACAACCAAACATAAATATGTAAACAATAACATTTAATTACATTTAATCGTTTAATTCAGGTCTAGCTAAGGGGAACAGCCGAACCGAATGAGAGTGCGCGCTCCTCGTGAAGAGGAGAAGGCCGACCGCGGGAGTAAGCGCAATGCTCGTGAAAAGGAGAGGGCCAGTCGAGCGCAGTGCCGGCGATCGGCAAGGAGGACCTAAAAAAAACGATGGGCCAACAGAAGCAGCGCTTGCCGAAGGGGAAACGCCGCAGCTCGTGCCCTATTCCTGCAGCTGGTCCGCTCTCTCCCACGGATCAGCTTCTTCATCCAGCCAAAGTTTGGTGGAAAGGCCGCCCTCTCTCTCCGAGAGGATGGTGTTGCTGACTCCCCTCTTTCACCGAGATGCTGTTGTCGTACCTGGCACTCTTACACTGGTCTTATAGCTACCTCCATGGTCCTTATGTTAGGACCCTTTCGTAATACTGGTGCGCTTTAACGCTAGGGCCGCCCTTCCGCGGGTCTTACGCAGCTTTTGGCAAGCACAAACTATTCCAATTTGCAGACGACCATAGTAGGCTGTGGGACCCATATAAGAACTTTTCCTTCGTCCCATTTCATTGACAGGTGGTCATTATTTGTCAGACGCTTTTAACATTTAGATCAAACACGAAAAAAAAAATATAAAAAAAATTATACAAAAAAGGGTAAGTTTGAAAACGAGAAAACCACACAAAAAGTTAAAAGCGATTGAGTATTACAAAACTTGTCTCTATTCTTCTACTACTGTGGGCAAACGGTGCAGTATGCAGTAGTGATGCACAAATTTCGTTTCGAAAGGAAAATTTTATGGCTCTTCTCTGCTAAAGTAAATCAGACATTGTAAAAATAGTTTGGTAAACACAAGCGTAAATACATATATTACTTATAATGACATTGAGATTAAATTTGGGCCAGAAATCATTAGCAGTCTTGCCAACACAAGAACAAGCCCGAAATGTTAGGGCAGCGAAGTTTATATTGAATATTCAAATTATATTTTGCCCACAGAAGTACCCTTGTAGAGAGGGTATTATAATTTGATTCATATGTTACATTCAACGGGTTCTTTCCTACCTTATAAACTCTATAACTATAAACTTTAATAATTCCCACAGAAGGATAAGAGAGCAAAGAGGGCCATTATGTTTACGATTCCAGCAGCAAATGAAGACAAGAGACGCCAACAAGCACCTATAGGTTCAGAGCGGGCAGCCCGTCTGGCAGCTATGGAAAGGCGCGGTCACGGCCATATCATAGCACCTCAAAACAACTTGACTCATAACCTTTCATTCGGCGGTTATTGGACAAACTCCGGTGGAGGAGAGACTCCTGAACCGACGCGTATGCTGGCGGCCATTGGGTCGGAGAGGGCTGCCCGCCTAGCAGCTGTGGAGAATCTCGATCTGAGACAGATGTCGGCAGCTCGGCAGTTGCAGTCGTCGATGCCCTCATTACCGTTGCGCGGTGACGACGAAGATTTGTCCTTTTGCTTGAACTCCGCCGCCCTCTGGGCGTGCACGAGCGTGCTGCCGGGCTGGCAGGAGGTGTTTCAGGAGGAACGAGTGCCCCATCCGGATAGGAATCCACTACCGACACCCACTCCGAGTCCGACTCCGACTTCCACGCCAGAAGGATTGTACCTCCTGTTTGACAAGACTCCAGTTAAATTCGACAGCACATGGTTGACCATGCTACCGGGGTGGAAGGGGAAGGGAGAGCTGCCGTTGCCACTTTACGATGAACAGGTATTAGATGACCTACGCTGCGCTCAGGCTAGGAATCACAGGTTGATAGAGCGCATACTCAACCAGATGCCCGACGAGCAGCGTCGCCAGCAACTCCAGTGCGAATTGCTGCGCCTCCAGCTCCGCAGCGAGCAGCAACTGACGATTTTTTTGGAGGGGATGCTGAGCCAGGGCGCGCCCGAGCCCGAGCCCAAGCCCGAGTCCGAGCCTCAATGCCTCTGGATGTCTTGGTTCGGAAATGAAGAGGATACAGAAATTGCAGGGGGAGAAGGTCATAAACTTCCTGAACCTTTGCCATAGCTGCACGTAAGGAGCAGAGCAGTAGACGCAGCAAGTTTAATAATGGGAAGCACAGCTAGCCCTCGGCTAGGCACTGGATCAAACAGCTGCATTCAATAAAACCGATCCCCAACCCGCGTAATACCTAAATTAAATAGGCTTCTAGTTGATTTGGGTTAGATTATATTTCGGGGCATATTTCTAGTCCCACTAGGATACAAATCAATTCTACATAGAAAAGGAAGGCGAAATGGAAATTCAAATCCAAATCCCACTCCGTGTGGAAAACTGAAGACGAACTTTATTTTTTTTATCGACAGCCGAAAACCCTTATAGACATCTAAATTGTGACGATAAATTAGAACAAAAAACGGCAACAAAAAGAAAGTTGAAACAAAATAATAAAGGTACACAGAGCAGAGCCTTAAGACGTCGAACCAAACTGAACATCGCAGCTTAATTTTTCCAAATGAACAAACTCGAAGAGCGGCAATGGGCAACTTCAGCTCCCCAACCACCCAAACCTAAAAGTAAATTTAAAGCGACCTAAGCCCAACCAGACCTTTTTTGTGTTGCTTTTTGCCCAAGTAACACATAAAGGCGACAACAAAAAGTTGATTTCACTTCGTTGAACAAAGAAAAAACAAAAAATTGGCCCGAAAAGTGAAAAAATAAATTGGGAATGGGCAGAT
>VNJM01000285.1:0-324828 GCA_008042475.1 Drosophila kanapiae | reverse complement strand
GCATACTCGCTTGGCACTTATTACATTGGCATCTGCGTATGGTTTTGGCGTTTATTGATGCAAATTCGGCCCGCTGCCGCCCCTGATCTTTTAACCGGGTGGCAGGTGGGTGGGGCAGGGGGTTTGTTAGCCCGATGTTGATGGGTAAACGGGGCCCACCTAATTGACGGCTAACGTCGAACACAAGTGCGCCGCTCGCTGATTAGGGTTGCCGACGCTCCACTCTTTCACTTTATATATTTTTTCCAAGACGACCCTAGTCCTGTTCTCCTGTCAATTTGTTGTCAGAAAAAGTTTTTTGGCAGCGAAACCTTTTTATTCTTGGAGCACTTGCACGGCTACCCGTTTTTTTAATCGCCTTATTGTTGTGCGCATCTTTTTGTATTTCGCATTCGCCTCATTGATTGAGTTGACATTAAGGGGCACTTGGAGGTGTCAGCGAATGGCAGCAATTGGCAAACAGTTGGCATCATTTAGCATACTAAATGCTGTTTATACCCATAACAAAAATAATAATAAATAAATTAAGACAGAAAAGTGAGTGGGGGCCGCAGCGAAAATGAGAAATGAAATTGACAGCAAAGCGGGGAAATAATTGAAATTCGAAAAGAGTTCTCCATTCTAATTTAAATGTCTGCAATTAAGTTATTTACCATTTACATTTTCAGCATAATGATTACTTATTATAGATGTTAAAAATAATTAATAAGAAATGTTTTTCCTTTAGTTTAATTACAGTTTATAATTTTTTCCGCAAGCAACTTCAATCGCTTCAACATCAAACAAATATTTTCACGAGCTTCATTGAAATCTGCATAAGATTTATGACTCTTATAATCCATGTCAAGACGACAGCTTTAGCCAGGCTTTCTTCTCCTGGAGCCATCAGGCTCATAATTATGTGGGTGTTTCCCCCGATCTGTGTGTGTGTCTTTCCGGGCCTCTCCCCGATTTTCTAGTTGGTGCCCACTCGTCGTCATCAACATCGTGGCAGTGGGCGTTCGCCGGCATTCCTCGTTCATGTGATCCACTTGGCAAAAGATTTTCAGCAACTGACATCGCCTGCAATTCAGTGGAGTGTGGGCGATATACTATGGTATTCCACTGGCAGACCTTGCCTTACCCAAGTATACATATAATTCTCTTCTCTGGCCATACCCCTTAATGAACAAAGGAGTATGATGGGATTTTCGGAACTTTGTTCTTTCTTCTTGGATTTTTGAAAAAAATAAAACTCTCACAGCCATGTTTGTATAATTCATATGGAATATTTAGGATCTACATTTGCATCGAAAAAATTGAAATTGTTTTGATCTTTTAAGTTACATATACTTTTTTAAGCGGGATTGGCACAACTTCAGTATCCTTAAGCAATGATATTGACTGGAAATCGGTGCTTTTTCATTGTCAACAGCATTTATATCCGGTTTATGTACTCACTTTTTATTATATATACTTGCAGTCGATGGACATATGTTGAAAAACAACAAATCTATGTTTTCTAAACATTTTTTGATAATAACAGCCTGGGCGATATCTCCTTAATGGTTATAATAATTATAATTGTCTTTATGTATAAGTAAATTATTATATAATTAAAGTTACTGAAAATGTTCTCAATTGATTCTTCCGTTGTCTTATTTCCTTTGTTGTTTTGTTTTTATGGCCTTACTTAAGTTACTGTGCAAAATGCACATCCTGCGGCGATTTAATTCATGACGCTGCAACCAGTTAAGTGTGTCCCTGGGAGCAGTAATTATAATAACCAAACCGAACTTCCGCAGAACCCAAGGCCCCATCCCAATGGCGATCTCAACCGAAAATTGTACGGAGTTAGTCTCCATTTCAGAGCCAAAGTCAGAGTCGGAGTTGGTTCTATTTCGCACTGAGAGAGAGCCAGAGCCAGAGCCAGCCAGTTGAGCTGGCAATGAAAACCGCAAAGTCATCTCCGGTTTATTTACTGGCCAGCAGAAAATAAACCAGAAAGCGAAGATGAGACCAAAGGAATCAACATAAAAACAAAAAGGGCCAGAACCAAGGAAGTTTGGGCTTAACAGAAAGTCAACGAGTTGATACTCTTGAAAGGGGTGTGTAATATAAAAATAAACTTCTTTTATGTTGTAGAGCCTTTAAATATTAGTTTATTTCATTGGAAAGAGTGTTAAATATATTAATTTTTGGAATATAAATTATATTATATTTATCTGTTTTTATGTATATATTGCTTATAAGTATTTTTTAAAATTTTAAAGGTATAAACACCCTTATGTTCCCCTTCTTTTTAATTTAATTAAACCATTTTCAACTGCCTGGTTGAGCTGGAGCTTAAGTTATACATGCTCTTTGTGAAGGGTACCATACATAAACTGAAGCCGCATGAATTTCCAGTTGGCAAAAGGCTCTTCTCCGTTGCCAAGAAGCGCACAAAAAAACAAAAGCCCAGCCGAGCTGGGCTCCCAAGCCTCTGTTTCCTTCCATTTCTTCCCCACCTTGGGCGATACATCGAATTTAATTTCCTGCCAAAATCGACAGAGACCAAAACATTTCTGCACCGCTCGGCCCTGGCCTGGCGTTGCGGTGTGGGGCCCAGTCGAGCGTTAAGAATTCGCTCGGTTACTAAAACTTAATTTTGCGGCTTGCGTTTCAGGGAATCCAGCACGGCGATGAATGAAATTTCACACAATTAGCCGGCCCGGCCCGGCCAGATCCTGTCTCATCTGGAGGAGGGCCACCAACTGACGCCGTCGGCACGTGATCGAGGCAGGCAAAAAAAAAAATATAGCCGAGACTTTGACAGACGACAGTTGCCGGCGAAGTTTTTGGCCAACATGTGGCACTTTCGGCCCGGAGTCCCCGTCATATTTCAGAGCCAACTGGCGTCCAACTTATTAGACGGCTTCCTCTCACTCTCGGCATCGATTCCTAGGGCCTTGGAGTTTTATTTTTGGCCATCCAAACAGTAACACCAGCCAAGGTCCAAGCTGAGCCTTTAAGCTGGTTTTGAATACCCTCTAGTTGCGAGGATTTGTTAATTGATTTGATTGGGATATTGAAAAAGAAAATACATTTGTTAGAATTGAATAATGTATTATTTTTAGCACAGAAGTTATTAAATAAAGTGATTTTATAAATGGTTAAGTTAAATGGTTAGTTAATTCTCAATGTATTAACAAAATAAATAAAGAGTTCCAAGACCTTTCCTTCCTCAAATCCCTGTCCTAATTTTTTAAATCAATTGAGTTCGGTGTTCAAATAATTTGATAACTTCCGTTTATTTTCCTATTAATAAAACGTAAGCCCTGGGTAACTTCTTGTCGAAATTATCCCATTTATATTGTTATTGGATGGACATTGAAAAATATTGTTTGCCCGAAAAGAAATCTGGCCAAAACGAATGTGAGCCTAGGCGAAAATCATAAAAATAAATGGCAAGTGATTTCAAGTTTTCGACGCAACATGTGTAATTAATAGACTCCCCGTATATATGTATATATATAGTATATATATATAACCTTGATATCCCGGGGAGGAATGATGAATGCCTCGTAAAACGTTAAAGCTGTGCGGGGACTCTAGGTGTCTATTGTATTATTTACGTCTGCATTGCTCCGTCATTCCCATTCCCTATGTCCTGTAATCCAACCCTCCTGAACCCTCCCACCATTTGAGATCCATAAAATGGGCTTCCCATGGTTTTTGCGACCCCATCTCGTGTAGAAGTGTCACACATGTCCTTGTGCGGCTTTGACTTTGGCCCCAGCCGAAAATAGCCAGCTGAGAGGGCGGAGGCACACACAGTAGTGGCTGTTACTGTTGCCGCTGTTGGTCCTGTTTTTGTTGCAACAGAGCAGAGTGTGTGTGTGCTGCCTACCAAGTGTGTCACTGTCACACACTTGACGATTTTTCGGAACGGCAATAGGCACTACTACCGCACCAGATGGCAACACAACAAAAAAAGGGACACTCAGGTGTCGGCCAGAGTCGCAAGTTATGTCACCCTACGGAGTACGAATAGTCGTTATTTAATAGCAAATAGCTGTGGAAATTCTCCATATATTATAGATATTTAATTGAATGATTTAAAACAAAAGCTCAAGACAGTAACTTGTTGTAAATATTTCTTTAAATATTTTTAGGCATTCCCTAGCCCTTATTAAGGAACAAAACTAGCTGCATTTAACATTGAAAATGTATTAAACGAATGAAAAAGACTTAAACCCTCCTAGGGATGGCCAGGACACCATGGCGTAACAGTAAGGATCACACTCGATGTCATAGAAATACGGGGACGGCCTGCGGCAAGGAGAAAGAGAAAGAGCGTCGCCTCTGTTCTCCGGCACTGCTCAAGTGTTTGTTATATCTGCCCCGTGTCCATGTCGGAACTCGCATCCACTCTGGTGTCCTGCTCCATGTGTCCATGCTGCCTTGCCAAGGACATTGTTCTGCTCGGGCTGCTAGGGGGTTTTTCGAGACCACTGGCAGCTGCGTTCACGCAAATAGAAAAGATACTCAAGGCACTCGTTCGAATTGGGCTGACGGCGAGGGGGTGGAGAAAAACTGCCTGTTGGGGGTGTGGAAAAACTGTTACGTGATGAGTGCGCATCATGCGGGTCCAGGAACCGCAATGCCACCAGTGAGGAGGGGGGCAGGCATGGGAAAAAGCGGCCCTTAGCCCAACCACTGGGAAAATCAGGCATCAATGGGCGTTTAAGCCAGCTCGCTTGATGTCCGCAATGAGATTTAAATAGAATCAAATTAGTCTGGCATTTTCCGACTATCGTTCGCCCAGTGCCAGGCCAGAGCCAGCCCCAATCCGGTGACGCCACCAGCGGTTCAATGGACGCTTTCCAGCTGCATGAGGAACTGTTTGCTTTGGCAGCTTAAATCGTTTACCTAAAAACATAAATCCGTTGTATATACACAAACGTTCGCCCTAGTCGTCGTCGAACGGTTACGTTTACCTTTGTCAACGGTTTTTGCTTACTCCAATCCCTACCTGCCTGCACCTGTACATCTACCTGTACCTGTAGCCACCCCAAAATATCTTTCTAGTCAGGTGCACAAATACAAACAAGTGGAGCGCCAGACGGACGAGCTACGGTTCCATGTTCCCTGTTCCATGTAAAGTTGAGTTCGGCCCAAGCATTGACAGTTTGAGCTTAAAAATCCAATTAGTCTTTGATTTGCATACAAACATACAACGCACACACACATATACATAGGGAAAAAAACCAGGCCGGAATCGTGGAAATCAATATATCGACTAAGGAATGCTCTTTAATTGGGTTAGCTTTAAAGAGATTTGGCAGAAGAGCATATCTAAAAGGGGTAGCATTTGTTGATCTCTAGATACTTCTTTTTCATAATTAAATCTTGAAAAGGTCTTTAAAATAATACACCCAGTATCTATGTACATTTATCTCTTGAATAAATGATTATATTATAATATATTTTGTACCAAATGTAGATTTTGTCAGCTTGGTTTAAAACTCATAAATAAATCAAGACTCGTCTATAGGTTAGAATTTGTATGAAAAGAAAACTGCAACAGGTTGTTTTAACAGGCTGTTTCGTTTCTAGTACGATCCCCCTTTATTAATAGTTATATACTCTCCTGTAAATATTTTAATAATAAGAATATAATAAGAAACAGCAGCAAGTAACAAATTTATATTCCAAAATAATAAATCCTTTAGCCTAAATGTGTTAAGCACTTCTACAACTTAATTTCCTTCTATGTTCCTTTTTATATTTATATATTCTTTTATAATAATGTTAACAAATATAACTAAAAACAAACCAACTCGTACTTTTCCCTATTACCCCGTATTAAAAGAAAAAGCGAATCAAACACACGTCGAGGGGCCAGGGAGCCCAGGGAAGATGCAGATAAAGAGAAAGCGACACACAAAACAGTCGCAGAATTTCTTGCTAAATATTTTAAGACCATTCCCCGAATGTGAACGGAGCGAATTTGTATTTTGGCTTTGATTTCGGCCCTAGCTTTGAGCTGTTGCTTTTTACCACCCCGATGAAAACCCCTAAGCATCCTTCCTTCCGTTTCGTTATTTCGGCTTTCTCCGTCTTTCTGCGACTTTCACCGGCCCTTCTCTCGATTTCTCCATCGCTTTTCTCAGCAGTGGCACCACAATAGACAATTGGATTTTTGCGGTTTCTAATCCAATTTATTTCGTCTTAAATACAAAAACTTGAAGCTACGTCCTTTTTGCCATCGCTACAAAGTGTCCTCAATGCGCACCTGTGTATGTGTGCTGTGACTGTGTGTGTTAAAGTCCTGGGTGCGGTTCAATGTAATTTAATGGCTGGCCAGCACACACACACACATCCGGCAACAGTGAGTCGGCAAGTTAAGCCCTCAAAGGAGGCGAGATCCCTACTCACCGGGCCCCACCTGCGCTCACTCAAAATCAACGAGCAGAGGACAGCTCTCAACAAACTAATTTAAATATTTCAACAATTAAGGAGCCCAGGCAATTAAAATAAACCAACGCCACCTTTAACCTCCCCCCGGAAAACAATGGGTAAATCGGGGATTATTTTGCAGCCGGAAAGTCGAAATTTGTATGCACTATTTATGAGAGCAGAGAGAGAGAGAGCTTAAGAGTGGCTGCCATCTACTACATAGCAAGGATATTGTTTGGACTAAGCCGGACTACTTCTGGATTATGATGGCATTTAAGAAGCACTGAAAGGATGCCACTTATAGTAATAGGTTTATGATTGTGTGTGCCGCATGTTGGGGAAATTAAATGGAAACAAGTTCATTGTTTTGTCATTGCAGCTTAATTTCTAATCAATGATTTAGCTATACAGTCTGGTTTTGTCTTAACTTCATACTAATTTAAGGTTGGATTCGATGGCTATTCATTTACTTTTGTTGGCTTATTATTTACTTAATATTACTAAGAATAATTTAATTGGGAATATTTAAGCAAGCCTTGTTTATATTTCATGTATTAACAATTTAAAATTGATTGGATATATATTATATATTATATATATGGATGAGTAATTAAATCCACAATTAATTCTTATCATATGTATGATAGTTTGAAATATGAGAACATTTTTAAAACAATACAAATTCTGTCACAATTAAGGCAAGCTAATGATTAATTTATATTAAATCGTTTTTATTTTACCAATTTGCTTACGAATTGTTAATATGATTTAAATGCTAAGAAGCATATTCTTTAATTCTAAAGCTTATAAAATGTTCTCTTTCTTTTCATGGACTTTCCTTGCCAATTAATACCACTGATCATTCCATCAGGCTTGAATGATACCCCGATGATTGGCTAGAGTAGAACAATCAACACCGTGTGACTAACGGCAAGCCATTTTATCCTTTTATTTCCTATTTCCTTTACCCCAAACCAATCCTATCCTGCACCCTCACTTAGCGAGGCAGTGTGTGTGTCTTGTTGTGGACAACGTTCAATCAATGTCAACGTCATTGTCCTGCTACCACCTGCCCGATCCTGTTGCTTCATTTCTCTCGATTTCCGCCTGCCTTTACCCACCTTTACTTCACATATTTTTTCACCTTCAGTTTGTTCACAATCAAAGTCCAAGATTCTTTCACATTTGCCTACCATAATTTCTTACGATTTCACTTCTACTTTGGTTGAATTTCTAATGCCACGCGCTAGAGAAAGGTGGAATGGGGAATCTGCACTGCAAGAAACGTAAGATTTGGGAGAACATTTGATGGAAAGAAAATATTTCTAATTTAGAAATATAAAATAATCGTAATATTTTTTTTCGAATACTTTTTGATACCCAAACATTGCATTTATTCTACAATTCAATCGAAACTTGATCTCCTCTGAATGAAATCGAAATGTGAATGTAAGGCAGCTATCTTTTTGCCACTTCACTGATTTCTCCGTGTGCCTGCACTGGACCTTCAATGGCGGTTAGGACTTCCTTTGCTGCTGCTGCGACTGCTGCTTCCTTGCGTCCGCCGAAGCGATTCAAAGGCGATCCCGTGCAACTGTCAATATCACACGTAGAGCTGGACACATGAGCGACACATTGACACATGGCGTACAAAGGCAAAAGGACAGACTAGCACAGCACACAGGACACAGGACACACTGGCTCTCACTCGGCACATCCTTCCTGTGTTGCTACGACTCAACCTGTCTGTCTCTGTGTGTGTGCGTGAGTCGATGTATTAAGTGGAAACACCTTGTAAAATGGCTGACAGGTGTTAGAAGACTTTGCAAGATTTATGCGCTGACATTAACATGAATATGTATGACTGCAGTCGGGTGTGTGTGTGTGTGTGTCTCTGCCACTATGTGTGTGTGAATCGCCCAAGCAGTTAAAGGATAACAGCGCATTAACTTAAGCATTACATCTGTGAAGGGGCAGGGACGCACACAGGTGCCAGGACACGCTGTGGTTGCAACAATTAAAGTTTATTTGCTCCCCCACATAGACAGTGCCATTGGCACACACACACGCGCTCTCGCTCGCTAGTAAATGTGTATTTATAGCCACCTTGCCACAAAATTAAATAAAAGCAAAAGTCAACAAGGAACATAGATTTGCTAGCCAGCTTTACTTGCTTTGCTTTTGGTCAACTACACAACAAATACCACCAGCTACAGCTAAAGACAACAACAACAGGACCAATGGCAATGGCAATATGAGGCAACACAATATGAGGCAACATGTTAGCCATCATCGTTATAACGCTCGACAGGATCCCGTAGAGGGAAACCCACACACATACACCGGACATTTTGGCCCGACCAACAAGCGGCAATGGTTTTGTTATTCCTCGAAAAAGAAGAGCGAGCGAGAGAGACGGTTGCGTGAGGCACGCGTGAGTGGTCAAAAATTGATTAATTAATTCTCATTTTAATTGGATTATATACAATTGGGATAAACAATAATATATTACAAGAAATATACATATAATTGTGGAAAATTGTGAGCCAGAGACCCTGTAATAACAAGATGCATAAACGCCCATAGATTTAAATCAAGTCGAAAAGATCAAGCAAGTGGCTATGTGTGTGTACAGATCAGAAGGCTGAGAATTCCTACAAGTGAGCGGCTGCCTATAGAGCGCTCTCTCTATACATTTTGATCCTTTGGCGTTACTCATCTTGCTCTTACCTAAGAGAAATCACCTTTAAACACACTTTAGAAGACCTATTCCATATGAAAGGCACTAATTACCCTGCAGTTTTATTTTAAGCTTTCAAACTGGTTCTTAAATTCTTAGCTCTACATTCTGAGACTATCTTTCTACTAACGAGGAACCCCATTGATTGCACCAACAAGCTCAGATTTTATTTTTGGTCCGTAAAAAAAAAAAACGGACAGTATCTAGGTACATATACCGGTAGCTGCCACTTGCAGGGCCATCTCTAACTGGGTCAGGGTGTCAGTGTCCTGCAGTCAGCTTTGCTGCTGTCAGCCATTTTGGTATTTGCCGTAGACTTTGTTGCCTTACCGGCTGCCTTGCTACCTTGGCTCGCTTATTGTTGTTGCCTCATTATGATTGTCAAAGTGACGGACTGGTCATGCAAAGGTAAACACAAAATGTGTAAATACAATGAGACATGGACAAGCCAGGCAGCCAGGCAGCCAGCGGACGGTTGATGGGTGAGTGTGCCTGTGTGTGTTTGTGTGTGTGAGCGTGTGTGTGTGCATCGGGGATATTACAATATTGTTCGGCTCACCTGCTGACTCTCGGTGTTGGTATTGTAATTATCATTGCGACACTATTTGCTGTTTGGCTTAAGTGCTTTGTATGACCAGCCAAGCAAATCAATAAGCCCAGTTACAGCCCCTATCTCTTTCTTCCAACCCCTACCTATGCCTTTGTCAATCTGCAACCTCAACCTGCCCCATCCCAAACCCAAGTCACACTCAAAGAATACCATAAAACCATAGAGATTGATTGAGTTTAGGGGTTATATTAATCCATTTCTAGGAACTAGAAACCATTGATTGGTTAAGGATCTTTCTTGATTTAATTTCAAGTTTTCTTCATAATGCTGGTTGGTTAATATTACCTACGTAATAATATATTTAAAATTAGAGGGAGTTTTGTTAATATTAACTATAACATTACCTATTTCAATATATATTTAAACTTAAAGGAAGTAAAGTGTAACCTTCCTTGCAAAAGTTCAGTTTAATTAACCCACAGTCTAAGATCTTTTTCTAATTAAGGCATGTTCCATTTTATATATTTTTTAGGGTATTAAAGGAGGGTGTTTTTATGTTAAATTTGTTTACTAAATTTAGGGGTGCTTAATTTCTTTAAGTGCGCCATATCATTGCATACTTGATGGCTTTAAGGCGCTGCGGAAATTGGTTTCTTATGCGCCTTTAAGTAGGCTAAACGCTTCATTTTTATGTCATTTCGCTGTCATCGCTCACAGGGCATTTTACACCACTCGGGAGGTTCCGCCCCCTCGATTTCACCCCCATCCCCCGGGACACGCAGTGTCCCTTCCTTGTCCGTCATTCATTATTTGCACGTTTTTCTGTATTTTTTTTTTGCTGTTCTCTCGCTGTTGTTCCTTTGTTTGTTTTGTTTTTGTTTGAGCTTCTTTCCGCTCATGAATTTTTTATTATATTTCGACACCTGCCCCGCCGAGTCGTCCCTGCCCCTACGCCTTCGACTTTGGCTGTTGTTTCATTTTTAAATTATTAAATTTTATTGGCGTATCACTTTTTATGTGCGACCGCCGCCAGAAACATTATATTTCGATTAGCACCTGTTTGCTGACTTCCCACCCATCCACTCACCTTTCCTTCTTTCTCATTTCTGCTTTTTTTGGTTGGTTTATTTTTCAATTGCAGCCGATTCCCCCGGATTGTTTTGGTTTCGCTTTTGTGGGACAACAGGTGTGACCCGTAAATTTTTTTTTTGGGCCCCCAACCACTTTTGCCATTTCTATTTCTCATTTATTTTTATGCTTTTTATGGAAATTTCATCCGTCGTCGTTCTCCGTTTGATTTCCAGTAAATTAAATGCGATTTGTGTTTCGCATCAAAATCATCGAAGCGAACAGCGCGTGTTCAACGCCAGACGCTAAGTCGAAGACAAGGTGAACAAACCAGGCGGGGAAAATCGATTTGGATGCGGAGAACACCTGGTGATCTCATTAAATGTTTGCTCTAAAATTAACTATTCGTGTTCGAGTTTAAAGTTTGCAGCCAGCCTTGTGTGCCTGACATGTTCCTTAGCGCGGATTATGTGGGGCGATGGATGGTGGTGTTTGCAAACTTCTAATCAAGTTAGATAATGATAATGTGTGTGTTTAGGTATAATTACGAATTTAATTCATACCAATGAGTGGTAGAGGAAAGATTCAAGAAAATATTGATATTAACTTAAATATTCACAGGAGTGAGCTATTTTGTATAGCAAATTGGAATGTCGAAGCCTTTTATTCCTTTATTTATTTAATAAAGATCTGATTACCTTTTGAAACTATGCCTAAAAATCTCCCTTTTGTCTAAGAAATGAAATAACATCAAGACTATGTATTAATAATATTAATATTATTTAGCAAATACTTATATTTATATACATTTTGAATAGGGAAAGTTATTATGTTTATCTTTGTAGGTAACTGAATGTAACAAAACATTTCCAGCACAAGCATTTCTTTATTAAATTAACAAATGCGGTTTAAGCCATTTAGCAGTATGTTTCGGGCTACAATTAAAAACTGAAGCAGTTTCGTTGGGTGGCCCCGTTGCGGAGTGGTAAAAGTTTTTGTCCTGTCGCCGCGGCCTTTGTCTTGTCCGATCCGCCTGGAAATTACCCCCAGGGAAAATCGCCCGACATTGTCCACTGCAATCCAATGGCGACTAATTAATGTGCCCATTTAATGGGCCATCCCGAAGCCCAGAAATCTCCGCTTGGCTACGCCGTGCTCCGCCCCCTTCGGTCGTTGGTTGCGTGTGTGGGCTGTCAAGAATATTTCGTGCTCGGTCAGTTAATATACTGTCAACGTGTTGGCGTCGATGGCATTTATACGCACACATGCACACTCCACTCGAAATAATTCTATTTTGTATTTAATCTTCAGATTGATTTTTGGTTAACTAAAAAGAAGATAAAACAATGGGCAGCAAACTAAATTTGGAAGATAGAATAACATTCATTCTATAATATATAAAAAGAGGTTTCGGCGTAAAAATGCATTTACAATTAGGTTAAAAATAAACTTATATTCCTGTCAAACTTATTTATATATTTTTTAGAATTAAAAGAAGCTTATGCCCCTGTTAAATATATAAGCATTTTATTCCTGTTGTCAAACTTTAATATTTTAATGTATATTTCAACAAGTAATCCTTTCGGAATAAGCAAGGGCTTTTTTATTTAAATTAATTTGTAAATTTCTTTTTATTTATATTATATATTTATATATTTATTTATTTATATATTCCATATGCTTATTGTGTCATTTCTTTATGTGCACCGTGGAGATACTCTTTTGCGCAATTGAAGTGTATGTAGATATGTTCGTTAGTGGTCGAGAGGCGTTGACTGCATGCGATGAAATTGATTTTGGTGCGCGGCATCAATGAGCCTGTCTGTCAGGTTGCCGGCTCCATTCCTATATGGCCCCAACTCTGTCATCCGTCCAACTGTCGGCAATCCTCGCATCGCCCCATGCGTATTTTAATTGAATAAACATCCCCGCCGCAGTTCGCGGGCATCGAAGAGCAAAAAAAAATAATAATAAAAAAAGAAAATTAAGAATCCCCGTGACGCCTCCTGCTGCTGCTGTTGCAATCGAGCCGAAGACAAACAAGCGGCCAATGCCAATTAAATGGGAATTTTAATTAGCGCAAGTTTCCCGGGATGACGTCACAACATTGTGAAAGACAGAGAGAGAAGCCAGTGGCAGGTGCAATGCAATAAAAAAATAATATTAATATTACTTATCAATAAAAATGGGTACAGAGTGCGTGTTTGCCAGCACAAGTTTATGCTTCTGCCCAACGGTTTAAGACAGGGCCAACAGATTAAACAAATAAAGGGGTTTCAGGAGCTGGGAAATATTACCTTATATTCGGGTTAAATAGTTTTAGATATTTGCTGAGTTTCCTAAGAAAAATAATATTTATTTATCCAATTTAAATACATTTAAAGCCTTGTATTAAGACTAATTGAAAAAGGCTTTAACTCCTTGTTATATTTATAGTTATAACAATTATTTTTACATTTCTCTAAAAGGTTGAAAAAAAATAGTTATTATAGGAGCTCTGTATATTTTAAATTCCCCCCCAATTCTCCGGCAAAAGCTGCTTAACTTCCCCCAAAATGCTTTCAAATAAATGGATTTAATGAATAACAAATATTACCATAACAATGTAGATTGCTATAAGCCCTCTAATTATTTTTGTAATACTTCTCTGGATTTGTGAACACAAAAATTGTTCTTTGTAGCGATTTTGGGAATTAAATTCGCACTCGTTTCCATGCTTCCCGTTTATACTTTATTTTTTTTTTTGTTAACTATAACAAAACCTAATCAAACAACAATTAAATGGCATACCCATACACATCCCGGCACGAGAATTTATTTCAAATATTTACCAACCCAATTTGATTTGACCCCATACATTTGCCATATATATTTTGAATATTTCCACCAATCCTATCCCCCTAGTTGGCCAGAGATGAATCCAGCGAGCGAGCGAGCAAATATAAAAATGCACATTCGATTTGGTCGACAACCGGGGCGCACACTTTTAACAATTTCAAATGCCGCTCTTCATTTGTTTAAGCAGACTATATCCTCTTTTTTTTTGGATTATCATCACTATTCGAATCCTTTTTGGCAGCTTCACCGTTCACACTCTCTCTCTCGCTGGCGGAGAGTAAATAAATAAAAATTTCAAATTCAAATTTCTGCAGATTGGCCGAGTTGAGTTGAGTTCCCTGGTGACCGACAGAATGAACGGGCAGACGAGGAGGATAGAATCAAGGCCGGGAAGGGACTGGACCGGAGGGCTGGACTAGTTAGTCGTTCATCAAACATGGCCAGAGAATACAGTTGGGTTTGCCAACGAATGGTTTTTAGGCTATTCAATATTTTACAATATTTTGCTTACATATTATGAGTGTGAATATGGGTAAAACAATTCAGACAGCCTTTTGTATTCTGAAACTTAGGCGTATTAGCTTATAATTCCATCAGAGCATAAATAATAATACTTCTAACTTTATCAATATTATTTTCAGGGAAAAGTCTAATCATTCCAAGTCAGACTGTTCCATATACATGTGTAAGTCCCCACTTTATCCAGTGGAAACTATATATCCGAACTGCTTTGGTCTACTGTTCCTGACGCTGCTGGTGCTTCCGCTTCTGTTTGATTTCATTACATCATTTGGCGTCTGACTATTTGCCGGCCGGTTGGGCTGGCTTTTGCTTTTGCTTTTGGTCTGGGGACCGGCACTGGGACTGGGCACTGGATTGGTTTCGTTTCGTTTTTGGGGGGGAATGGAGACCAGAGACCAGTCGCAGAAATGCTGACGGGGTTTGGGTGACAATTCCCCCGAGCACTTGCCGTGTGAAAATTGTGCGCTATGATTTTTGTAATTTGATTTGCAGATTTTCGCCACTCCATCCTGTCTGTTCCTCTATCCATCCATCCATCGGCATATAGCACATAAATTGCTCGCTTCGTTTCGTACATACTATATACATATATATAGTGTGTGTATATGCGGCATTCCCTGGAACTGATGAGAGTCCTGGACACTCCTGGGACCTGGGACCTTGTTCCATCCTTTTTTTTCTCGTGTTAGCTGCGAGTGGCTGGGACTTTTTATGATGATGTTCCTCCGTCCTTATTTTGTGTTTGATCAATTTGTATTCTTGTGCCACATAGTTTATTTTGCTTTCATGCATTTCAATTTGAATGGCTTGGGCCCCCCGTCTGAGAACCGGGCATCCTTGTCATGTGTCAATTGCAAGGCTGGAATTAAAATTCAATTCTGTTTTCATATGCACAAAACGGAAATTGAAAACTAGTGAGTAGCAGCAGCCGCATCAGGGAAAACTTGTCGCTGCCACTGACTCTGAAGTTGATGTTGCCTCGCTTCCCCTTTTCTGCGCTTTTCTTTGTCAAACTTGGCTTGGAAAATGTCATCAAAACTGAGCAGAAAGCTGCAAGACAGCTCTTCCCTTTGACAATCTCCGACGGAACGAAACGATCTTCCCCGTCCCTCTGCGGTTTTTGGCTATTAAGTCAAGACCCGCCTCGAGACATTGTCTCAATCGGCATCGAGTAGCGATAACCTGGAACTGCTTAAAAATTCTTTTGTCCTCGACTGCAGCTGTCAGTGAGGCAGCATCCTTAATCTTTCGATCTGACGGATCCTTGGCCTGACTCGTTTAGGGATCGCTTTGCCCTCGATGAAACGACACTCGATGGTAATTTATATGCAGGAATGCACATCCAGTTTTGCGCAAAAAAAAGGCCCCTTAACTGGTTTTCGATTTATTTTTTCTGGTTATGGATAACCAGCTGCGTTAACTTTACTGAGTTTGTGGTGTTGGATTGGTATCTGAGTAAGTGAACGCTTTTATAAAGGTTTATTCCACTCCAAGTCGAAGTTAAATCAGTGGTAAAATTAAACAAGAGTTTAATTTCACAAAAAAACCCTTAAATGGCATTCAGGTAAGCTTTTTCCTGTGAGGTAAATCGATAGAGACACACTTCCGCTGCCGCTTCCATATACAAATCCACATCTACGTCCATTAGGGGCGTCAATTATTTTATGATGGCCATGCGTCCATTATCATCAGGCCAGAGAGAAAAGAGATATAGCCGAGAGACATAGAGACATAGAGACAGAGAGTGAGAGAGAGGGCTGAGATTGCATGGATCGCTCGGATGGTGTATCAGAATGAGCCATAAGTGGAACAAAGCTTGGAAACGTGACCAAATCAAATTTAATGTTTATTCCCATCAAAGCGACAGGGATAACATGCGGCGGCGGGGCTGGACTGGGAGATTGATAGAAACAGTCAGCGGGCGGGGAGGGGCGAGAAAGGGGGAAAATGGTAAAGGGAAATGAAAGCGTCAGGGAAAGCGAAAATGAAAATGAAAACAGATGCAAAAGCTGCTGTCAAAAATGAACAATAGCAGAGCAGAGAATGAAAACGAAAGGATTTCAGCGAAGGGTGATGTTGCAAAATGACCTACAGGAAAACTATTAATTTATAACAATAAAATAAGTATGGAAAATACAGGAAAACTATTAATTTATTGCAATAAAATAAACATGGAAAATGGGGAATACATATAGAGCTAATATCGATTGAAATAAATTTATGAAAGAGATATTTCAATGAATGGTAAAAGAGAAATATTTTGACAGTGAACCGAATTATTTTAGAAGTTATTTTCGGTTTCTATATTCAAAATTGTGTAAGGTATTAAGGAAAATATTGTTTGTTTCATTTATTCTTTTCTATTTATCGATTGTATTTTAATATTTATCATCTAAATAAAGTTGCTTAAAGTTTAAATTAAGGAAAGATGTTTTTCAGCTTATGTGTACTTTAAACATGCGTTTTAAATATTATTAATTAAATATAATTAGGTTTTCTTTATCAAGATTATGTATTTGTTGTATATAGTACCTTTCAGACCATTATTTCTTAATAATTATTACCGATTTGACTGTTAAAACATAATCCACTAATTAAACAAACCTAAACATTCCTTCAATGTGTAAAAAAATACCTTAAACTTAAAAAAGGAGTTTTAACTCTTTAAATATAATTAATTTAGTTTGAAACATTTCCCCTGCAACCATTTATCTTGAAAATAACTCAAGTAAAATCCATTTTATTGTAATATTTTATACGTTTAATTTTCTCCCTGATTGTTTATTATGTTTTCCCCCAAAAATGAAAGAAGATTAACTGTATTCTGCATTGTTGGTCCTCTTGTAATTGGTTCCCTTTCGGGCTGCTGTTTATTTTATTTTCTTTTTGTGTTGGGAGCCCAGATTGTTTGAGTAAATGATTTATGCCTGTCTGCACAGTTTCACCCGGAGTTCGTTCGGGAATGGGCAGGGAATCAGTTTGGATTCGCATTTGAAATATCCATATAAATATTTAAAGAGCACGTGGCCATTGTAAATGGTATGTCATGTTAGATGGCAAACAATTAATCAAAGATTTGTATTTCCCTAACTCCGAATCTCGCTCTCTCCTCTGACGGCTCTGGCGGCAGCAAAGCAATCGCCCGAGTTCGGCCCCAAAGGAGCAGCAGCTGAAATCATTATTTTCTCTGGAGTTCTTTTTTGCTGGCTTTTCTCCCTCCATCCTTGGGATACTTTGTGCCTTTGATTTTGTGCTTGGCAACATTTGTTCGATGTTGCTGGCCACATTTACCCGATGGTTCTCTTCGGGGGAAAACTGGTTTTTGCTGAATCTCTGCAAAACGCTCTCTTTCGGCGCTCGCAAGTCAGCGCTTTGACGCCAAATACACAGGAAACGAAGGAAGAGAATTTCGACGCATGTCCGACGATGGGAAATTTCTTGGGGACAAGCACAGGGTGCCCTGTGTACGGTCATGTCAAGTGTGTTTCATCATAATTTGGCCATTAATACACACACACACACACACACACACGCTCAGTTGGGCGCACACACAGAATCCTTGGCAGGGAAGGTGCCTGGCGGTGGCGTGCCTCTGCCCCTTCGCACTCGCATTATTAAATATTTAATAACAACAAAAAATTTAATGCGTGGTTTTTTCGGGTCCTTCGGCTTCTGGTTTGCTTTCTTTTTTTTTTTTATTGCCACCGCTTTCGTCATTGATAAATATTGTAGGAGTCGCACGTGTCTGGTCGAAAGGTGTCAGGCTCTTTGTGCCACATCCTTGCCGGCTTTCGTTTATTAAAAATTATTTATAAACCGCATGACACCTTCTTGGCCGAAATACATACATGTCCACCTCAACAAGTAACTAAAAATAGAGTCTGGTAAGCTCTTAAGTTCTTTTTGGGGGCGAAAAGCAGTTCAAATCCTCTTTTTGACTTCCTTAGATATTCATTTGACTTAAAAAAAACTTGTTTAACAAGAAACATTAATTCAAGGCGGTTTCTTTGGCATTTTAAGGCATTGAACGTTAAACTTGGCTAAAGTTTAAGGTGAACTTCAAATAACTAGCTTTATAAGTAGTAATTATGTGAACAATTAATGAGAAATTTGACACTTCAAATGTATTTTGTAAAGTTCGGAACAATGTCTATATTAAGGCATTTAATTGAAAGCAAATATACGTAGTTAACTTACAAAAACACATATATTTATTAACACATTTCAACACTCTTCAAAACAACATTTAAAACCAAATTATTCTTTGAATTTCTTTACTAAAATGCACAGAGACGACCTTAAAAAAGAAGGAATGCAAAAATAAGAGACCACCGCCCAAAAGTAAACTGTTATATTATTTTTTATGCAATTATTTTAAATTTCTGTCGTGGCAGTTGGTTTGTTTGCTTCTAAGAAGCAGCCTCGAAGCAGAACTTTGAAGTGGCAAACTCGGCCTAAAGGAGGGCTATCTGCTTGGCTCAATCAAACAGTCAACAAAACATGGCACACTTTAAGGGCCAACTCTGCCAAAAAACCGGCAAGCCGGCAAACAGCAACAAAACATAAAAAAAAAACAGAGAATGTTGCAGGCAAATAAAAAAGTCGTAAACTGTCCGGAAAAAAAAAATTTGAGCATCATTTTTCGGAAGGAGAAATGCCGGATTTTTAGCCCTGCGGTCAGTTTGCTTATATTTCTTATTTAATTTTACACTTCCAGCTGCGAAGGAATGAAGAAGCATTTATTTTTTTCGTCTCTCTCACATTTCGTACTTTTATTTGCATAGCTGGAAGTCGTTCTTGGACTTGGTCACGTTTTGTCGAAAAAAAATTGTGTGTGTGTGTGGCCCAAAAAATGTTATTTAATATTTTAGTTTTGTTGCATCGAGGCGAGGGTCGTCGTCGGAGCAATTTAGTGAAATATTTTGATTGCCAAACATGGCAAGCGTTTGCATATGAATAACCGGCGACTGCACTTAGGACCCCCAGCACAGATACAAATGCGACAGGGTCTGTGTGTAGGAGTGTGTGTGTAGGAGTGAGTGTGTCTAAACGGAAGTGGCAACATTGGCGCCACAAGCAAAAGTTTTTGTCGCTGACAGGAAGTTGCAATTTTGTTTGCAATTTCCTTCAGCGCACATTTCGGGATACTGGAGAGGCGAGCGCGGTGGCAAACGGGTGGAAAAGCACAACAAACGAGGCGGTGCCACGCCTCCAGCCCGCTGTCAGCATGTTTAGTTAACTAAGTTGCGGTTATTACAAGTGAGAGGTGCGAGCATTCGAGTTACTCCACTGTGCGGTGCAAGGGGCAGCCGCAGACGGAGATGCGGTTCAAGTGGAGTCCTGTCAGTGCTGAATTAGCTTTTTCCCAGTCGAAAGGAGCAAAAAAAATACAAATAAAATTTAGTGTTGTTTTATCAATAAAATATTAGGATAACTCCCAAAAAAAGGGGCTTAAAAATATAGCTTAAAGTGGGTAATTTTAGATTCTTATTAGGGGCCTGTCATTTTATTACATTTTATCGTTTTTGATCATTTATGCGCTCTCCCCCCATATATAATAATGCGTATTCATTGAGAGAACCCCTTTTTCTGTGATTACGAAAGATTAACTACAAAATATTTATAAGCAGAGTGGTTTTAATATATTTTGGTATACAAAATAACAAAACTTAACCATTTAGATCCCACCAGACCCTGATAGAGTTTTTATTGCATTAAAATGGTTCCCTAATATAAACCAAATTAATATTATTTATATTCCACTCTGGCTATTTCTGTAATACACATTTTTAAAACAAACTTCTCTATTTTTTTTAGCTTTTTAGAAAAGAATTCCTAATTGGTAGCACTGTTGTTGCCATGGAGTTACACGTGCGTTCTGCTGCTGCGCCGTTGCATCGCCTCTGCCCTGTCTCTACCTATACCTCTGCCACCGACTTTGGCCATATTTCAGCAGTCAACTTTCGTGGCAAATTAATTTGCAACAAAAGTTGCATAGAGCATTACACAAATTGAAATATGCAGAACACGCATTGCGCTTTCTCTCTCTCTCTCTTTATCTCTATCTCGGCTTTCCGTTTTTTAGTTTTTCAGTTTTTAATATTTATTCCCTCGTAATTTTCAGATTAAAGGGGTATTATGAAAATGACAATGTAAGCTGATGGCGCCGCAAATGAGCCAAAAAAAACTAGGAAAAAACATTGTTACGCCAGCAAATTTCAATTAGTTTTCTGCGATTTTTGTAATGACTTTTAATTCATATATATGTTATGCGAATTAATGCTGGCTTACGTTCTGCTAATCGTGCTTATGACAGCTTAATTAACCAACACACACGGCTACAGTTGCACTTTTTGCTCTCAACTTTTCGATAATAATAATACGGAATGAGTGTTTATCGGTTATAAACTTCAAACAAGTGACTTTCAGTGACCAATATGGGCGTGTGTGTGGTAAGTGTTTAAATATTTAAGCTGGCAGCACTAAAGGTTCATTAATTAAATGCCACTCGGGTCCACTTGTCACCCCTGTGCTGTTTCCCCAATTAGCGGGACCTTAGGCCAGGTGGAGTCCCGGGAAAAACAACAACAACAACTGACACCATTTTCATACATAATTTCATTCACAAATAAATTAATGCCGATGCCGAGAGAAGGAAAATATTTTGCCAAAATGTTTTCTTCAAATCATTTTTGTTGCGTTTTTTTTCTCGCTTTGTTGTTGTTTTTTCTGCCGTTTGCTTTTTGTTTACCAACTTTTCAATTGACGGCATTTGCTGCCATGGACATGGCTCAAAGGTCAGCGGCAAATATACAGATAGAGATACAGATATACGTACGCGTATATAAATGCCGCTCTGACATAATTTGCTCAATCATTTGCATAATTTTTAACAGTCCACAGCCCTTGGCAGGCGGCCCCGACACCCTCTTTAGCATTTTTCGGGTCCCTCACTGATTTATTTTATTTTTTATTTATATATATATTTCGGTTGTGTTGCGCATCTCGTTAACAGAAGGAGACGAGGCGCAAAAAAACAAGAAAAATGAAAAATATTCAACACCAAAACAAACACACAAACGAATACAAAAACCCGCTGGTGTTGGTTGGTGTTATTGGTGTTTTTTTGTTTTTATTTTTTTTGCTGTTGGTGTCTGTGTGTGATAAGAGGACATTTTTGCGTAGCATACTTTGCGGCGGAAGACCGAATGGCTGACCGAAAAAAAAAAAAAAATGGCAAGGAGAAGGGGAAGTGAAAAAATGCGACACGTGTTGCCGCAGCAGTTAAAAAATTGCCATTGCCGGCTTCCATTTGCCATTTGCCACATTTTGCACATAAAAATAATTGTGTTTACTTTGTTTAATGCGATCGAAATGCGGCATAAAGAGCGTGTCCCCATCGAATGGCATGGCTTTGATGTAAGCGTATCTGCAAGATACACAAGCCCAAATGAGTGTATCTCCTGCTGTGCTCTGTTTAGTTGGGGAGGGCGTTTTGTTTGCCTAAAATGCCAAAATGTGCTGGAAATCGATTGCAAATTCGATGAGTGCGTATGTGCCCCGCACGACGACTCTCCATGCCTCGCCCCTTTCGATTCCAACAGGTTTCTGGTGTGACATCCTTTCTCGATTCCCCGAAATTTCCCATGTTGATTTTATCTGAGCTGGCAAGTGGCTGGGTCCTTAATTGAAACTCTTTACTGATTGCACAACGTTTTTGAATTTTGATTTGCGATTTCGATGGCCTGAATGGAATTATAAAAGGCCTCCGCTGGCAAAGGGACATTTAACTAAAATGCAGGTCGTTCTCTGACTTTAATCTACACGTTTTTATGAAGGTTTTGGATGAAGGAGCCTTTGAATTATTTTATTTTCATATAAATTATTTTAAGCTAAGCAGACTTTAAAGTTTGCGGTTAAATTTGCCATAGTCCGGAGATTAATTTCCAACTTTTATCCTTAAATCTTTACTCTCTAAAAGCCGTCTATGTCACTTGTCAATTAAGATCCCGCATTTTTTTGAAACAAAAAAAAAAACAAGAAGTTCTCCTTTATTATCGTGGCAAAAGAATTTTTTGCGTAGACGAATAATTTTCTTTTTCGCTATAATCTCCTTCTGGGAGCATCAGTTCCGTTGTGATCCATCCGACTGACTCTATCCCCTCGGCACTCGTCACTGTCACCTGGTCCAAATTAGGTGCAATACGGAACGTTATGGTCAACAAAAAAAAATCTTCTTCTTGGCCAAATAAAAACAAACAAAAAACACAGATGCCTTCAACTATTGACGGGTGTGACTGTCACGGCCACAGGATGTCAGGTGTTGTTGTTGGCTTCTAGTTTCAGCAAAGGCAAACAAGCAGGAGACAAAAAACGTTCCACGTTTCGAAAGCCACTGCACCTGTAATGCCTGAAGGACATGTCCGAACATTTCAATCAGAGTCCAGTTGGCAGGACGCCGCCTCCTGCCTTATTTTTCATGGAATCCCGAGACCAGAGTCCTCCTGGCATGTGAATGCAAATGCCTAGGCTCTATTCCAACGCCATCGTTATTGGCCCTGGACTCGGCCAATTCGCATCCCCTGTTTTCCTGGCCAGGCCTGGGCCTTTCCCCCTTAGCCTTACTCGCTGGCTTCTTGGCCACGAATCGATTTAAAGTTTAACTTTTAGCTGGCCCCGCATCTGGATTGGGCTGTGAGTGCCTGTTTCCTGTTTTTAGCAGCCGTAAAAATGTTTTGTGCATCAATATTTAACCAGGACAGGAATTTCAGGCATTTTCGCTTTTTGTATTGTGCATTTTTCCCAGCCACTCGAGTCATTTGCCATGCAAACTTAATTACGATTTTATTCGGTTTGCTATGTAATACTACACCCACATCGACTCTAAGCTAGTTTTGCATTTCCTCCTCCCTTCTTTTATTTATTTTTATTTTTTTTGTTTTGTAAAGCGAAACTAATTCACTTTGCAGCCTAAATATTTAAAGGGCTCTGCAGAGATATGCAGCACTTTAAGTGAGGGGCGGCCTTTTGTGCAAATTAAGTTGTCACTTCGTTGGCATAAAATCAAATTGAAATTTATTACAACAAAATGATTATTTAATAACAATGCAGCAGCATCTACTCATCCCCGAGGACTTGACAAGACTCGACTGCACTTTTCATAAATATGCATAAGACAGGGACGGGGATAAAGCCGATGTCTGCATCTCTCGTTCTCGTTCTCGTTCTCCATCTCGGTCTCGACATGATTTGTGGCATTTTCCGACTGCTGCCTGATGTCCCCATTTTCCAACAGTAATTGTAACTGTCATGTTGTGCGTGTGTAACGTCCCCCCACTTTTACCGAGTGTGTGTGTGTGTGTATGTCGTCTGCAAGTTAGAAATTGAAATTTATTTGCATTTTTGATTTGTCAGTCATCATAAATATGCAAAGACCAAGGCGAGCAGCAGAGGGAAAAAGGAAGCGAGCAAGCGAGCGGCAGCAAGTGGCATTTGCTTTTTGATGAGATTTTTTAATGAACTTCTCTCTCTGGCCAGCCCTGTAAACCCAACCCAAACCAAACCACCCCTGACCGACCCAGACCTCTAGTCAGCCCTATTACAAGTACAACACGAACCCCACATCTGCTATGCCTGAAACTGAAAGAAATTTCTACAATTTTCACAATATATACAACAATTTAAACCCTAATAACAACTTGTTAACATTTCCAAAGTACATTTTAAACATTTAAGTAATTTAATTCAACAGAAATATATATAAATACATTAGTTCACATTTCTTTTAAAATATTTTTGCACACCTTTTCATTTTATAAATATTTTAATCTGTTTGGGTCAGAGGTATATATTATATTATATATATTATTATCTGTTCATACCTTTCATAGGTTAGTACAAAGTTTATTATCTGTGATTAAGTATGTATTTTATACAAATGAAATTAACCATTAAACAACACTCCGAAAAAAAGGAAATGATTATAATTAAGAAATAGCTCGATCGGCTGATCTAAACAAGAATTTGAAGTGTTTTCCAAGCAAAGAGTTGGCGTCACTGCGAGCCTTCTAAACGGGAAGCATTGAATACGCTATTAAAATCGGACAAAAACGTGAGGGACTTGGAAAACATTTCAAAACGAGTTACTTTTTCTGGTTTCTCTTGTTGTGCGCCTCCTCTTTCTCCTTCTCGATTATCTTCACGTAATCGGCAACATCTTTTTTGTCCAACATTTTAAGGGGCATGCCATTCTCCATTATGGCCACCTCCAAGTTCTTCTGGCCCAACTGGGCGACTTCGAGGAGAGCGCGTATGGTCAGCTTGACGGCTCCGGTTTCGGAGCTCACCTCATCCACTTGATAGTTCTTCTCAAGGAACTCGAGCACAGTCTTCGAAGAGCGGCCGATGGCCTTGGCCTTGACCCCGTAGAAAGTTCCAGATGGGTCAGTCTCGAACAGGTGGGGAGAGCCATCCGAGTCAAAGCCGCCGATGAGGCACGAGATGCCGAAGGGACGGCGGCCTTTGCCCTGCGTGTACTTCTGTTTCAGCTGGGCGATAAATCTGAGGAAAAAAAGATCAAAACAAGTGGACGCAGCTTGTAATGTGGTGTAATGTCTTATTTACCTGGTGATGTACTCAATTTTCACCGGATCCTCGACATTCAAACGGTGACTCTGACACTCAACATGTGCACGATTGATCATGATGCGTGCGTCGGCTGTCAAGCCGGAAAAGGCCATCACAACGTGGTGGTCCAGCATGCAGATCTTGCGGACAGTGCGATCCACATGCATTTTGGAAACAGACTTCATCTCGACGCCCAGCACAACGCAGTTCGTACCACGGACGCCGACCTGTCAAACTCTGTTAAATTTTGCTCAGAACGCATATCGCTTTCGTGAAACTTACCGCCGTTGAGCCCATGTTGGCGGCTTCCCGAGCGTACTCCACCTGCAGCAGGCGGCCGTCGGGCGAGAAGATGGTAACGGCACGATCGTAGCGTGAGGACATCTTTTACTTTAGTTTCAAGGAAATTTAAACAAAGAAAATCGACTTTGTTTTGACTTGTACGCCGCCAGGCAATGGTGATGCTTTTTTTTAAGGAAGTTGCACAGTGTGACCGTAGCTGAGATGCTATGAAATGCTTTCGTGAAAGAGTGACCAAAGTTTTTGTTGTCATTAGTGTGACCAAGCAAGAAATTGTAAACTCTAAATATAACGGCAATATATTGGTTTTTATTTAAAAGTGTAATTATAATACAAAAGAAAACATAATATTCAAAACCAATTTGTTTCCAGTGTCATGATGCTTGTAATTAATTGCAGCACAATTACAAGATACCTTTTTTTAATGATTTTTTTTCTGAGTGCAAGAGCAAAGGTCCTACTAGAGCGGAAGCCACAAGAAGTCGCATTAATTGTTCTGATCTTTGCTTTGCGTTGCCGCTCCTGCAGTGCCAAGTTCAAAGCTAATGACGAGAAGCCCCTCTGACTGGCCCCTTCGAAAAGGGAAATGAGAAGAAGGTAGGACCCAGTCCCCGGAACGGCCACGCAATCCAACGATTTCAGCTTTGATTGAAATGGAAACCGAAAAGGATTTTACTTGGCTGCAGACTCGACATCGAACTCGACTCGGACTCGGACTCGGACTCGAACTCTCGGACCTTGGGCTTAAAAGTTCAATGCATCTAGGCTTACTGGAAGGCCAAGAAGGCCAGGGCAAAGTCCTCGCAATCCGTTCGCTGAGCTTTGCTTTAGACCCTCTATGCGAAGTCCTCATCCTTCTCCATCCCCCTTGGGCCATATTCCCTCAACTTTTTGTTTCTATTTATCTTATCCTGTTATCCCATTTCGTCCTCTCTAGACAATCGAATGTGGTTCCATTTCCATTTCCAGCTCTCTTCTCACACACAAAAACTTGCACGTCACTAAACATCATTTGTATTGCTTTTTGCTGTCGGATGGGGTGGCTTTCCCCCTGCCTTGGCTGCCACCCACCCTTCGGGGCATGTGCTTGGAAATCATAAATTACCCCAAAAAGTATGCAACATAATACCAGAAATTTGTGTAAGCGCATTCTCAACGCACATTCCTTCCCCCTGGTGATCCAGTGGGTGGTTAGGGGTAGTTAAGACAACAACCCTAAGCGCATTTTGGCTTGCACTCGGCGTGACCCATACAAACACACAGAAAGAGTGGGGAAAGATAGACGGACACAGCTGTCAGGATTCGCAGGTCCTTCGTCCCCACCAAACCGAAGGCGGTTAACTAACGTTTTGCTCTAAATGTTATAAATAAATAAATAAAATAAATATACAAATACACACGTAGCAGCCCTCGTCTATAACGGAATTCTGCTTTTGTTTAGCTTCTCCCCCTCCAGGTTCTTGCACAACCACATACAGACCCAGAGTGCACACAGAAATGAAAAAAGTAAATAAAGAAAGAAACCGGAGCAGCAGAAAATATCTTTCTTTAGCTCTAATGAAAGTTGCAGCTGTATTTCGGTCAGCCTTTGGGCATTGATACAAAAAACCAGCAGCTCCCCCATGTCCTGCAACCGAAATGTAAATGTTTTTTTGTTTATGCTTAAATGCGCTTTTGTTTTCCTTCCCTCTGCACATTATTTTTGCTTCAATTAAACATTGTATGTATTTACGTGAAGGCACTTTATTAGATTACATTTTCAATTGTTGAAACGTGGAATTATATAGTTCAATATTCAGCTGTTGGCTGGTAATTGGAGCTTAAAGCTACGACGCATTCGAAAAATAAATAATATAACAATTGGTTTTTGTGTAATAAATGCAAATAACAATTAGAAGAAACAAAATATATATTGATTTTTCGGGTATTGTCTTTAATTAACACTTATTTTTATAAGGAAATCTTGGTGTTGTTCTTGGTCTATGTTTTTGCAAGTTTTTATATACGTATTTATTTATTTTAGATGTTGAATGAATGTCTTCATTTTTGCTTAAAATTATTGTTTATATCATAACGTAGCAACTTTATAAATCAGAATTAAATATAAAAATAAATACAAGTCCTGATAAACTATCGATTTCTTTTCCATGCCATCTAAAGATGCTTCAATGTTCGGCTAGCATTATGTAGTACTTATTTACTTGACAATTTTTTCATATTTAGTTTACTTCTTTTCTGCATTTATTGAATGCCGGATTGCCAGCACCATAAATGCAACATGAAGCTACATGGCACTCATGTGAGTATCTGTGGCATTGCGGCTTCATAATATAATCTATCACATGCCCCAGCTATCTGTCTCTGTCCAAATGGATGGGGCAGAACGGCCTTTTGGGGGCATTTCGGGGCCGTGGCCCTGCCACGGCACACGAGCTCACTAATTGCAAGCGGTGCGTGCAGCGGGCAAAAAAGAAAAAAAAACTGAACTGAGAAGCGGAGAGATGAAATAATAACCCAATGGCACTCAAATGAAGACCGCTCCAAGGGGGATTAAGTGAAAGAGCGGGCGCGGGCGGTCTGGGAATTGGGGGTTGGGAAAGCTGGCAAAGCTGGGAAAGCAGAGGAACGCCGCAAATTGTGGGAGGTTGTGGGAGCCTGGGACAGCACTCATTTAAATTTCATGCTTATTGCCACAAAATAGCTCAGTTGGTGGCAGCCAGCGAAGCTCCAGCAACGGAATATACAGTTTTATATATACATACTTTACATATATCACTGACAAGCGACGACGGATCAGGAAATGGCCAGAAGAGTGGAAGGAAGAGGGGCATGGCCACGGCCAGCCAACCAAAAAACAAGCTTGGGGAAGCACCAAAATAACACACCGAGGGACCCCATCATGTGTGTGCCTGTGTGTGTGCTCGCCGGGCTGTATGTGCTTGGTTAAGCTTTCAAGTAAAAATAGCAAAAATGCTGTCAACATAATAACGAAATTTTAACGCGCCGAGCGCAACGAGAACCAACTCTACTCTGGTCTGGCAACGCCATTTCAACGCATCAAGTGATTCTTTTCCTTTTTTTTTTTTTTTTTTAAATACCCTTAGGGAGGGTATGTTCACTAGATAATGGCGGCACATATCCATGGGAAATTAACAAGTTGTTTGGGGGGTTTTTATCCTACAAAATCTCTTGAGAGATTCCTTAAGTTAGATTCCTTAAAAATATCAAATTTAATGCTAACTTCTTTTTGCTTATGCAATATATTTTTATATGAAATAATTCAATATTCTAATAATATTTTAAGCCTTTTTTTTAAATATTATTGGGAATATTTATTATACAGATAATAAGAAAATGTACTTCCAGAATTGTTAACTTAAAACAAAACTATTTTCCTTGAATAAAACCATTTTAACATAAATTACAGAATTAATGCAGAAACTCTTTAAGAGCTTACTCTCCTGTAAAACTTTTTAAATCCAAACTAAGACACTCAAAATGCTTTGCCGAATTTTAATGCAGCTTAAAGTTAAACATAAAAATTCCTTTAATAGTTATACAGTTATTGCATTATTGCGTTGTCCCCCAGCAGGGCATTTTTGACTTCGTGCTGAATTAACCTGGTCTACTGCAATTTTTTCATTCTCTTCATTTTTTTTTTGTTGCTTCCCTGCTGCCTTAACCCTGTGTTGGCACCCATTGCCACCCAAAAGACGACCACTGTGGATATATTCTGTGGAAAAACGTACGGCAAACTAAAAACTGAAATCCAGAAATAAATAAATTGACGTGGCTATGACGCTTACACGGTTCAGATGCGCAGGGCGGGGCAGGGACAGGGACAAATGGGAGCTGGGATCGGGGTACTGGGAGTGGAGGATGAGAATATGGGGTTTTCTGGGATTGCAGGATGTGCAAGGACACAATCATCCGCGGCAAACCGAGCCCAGCTCCGAGCTGAGCTCCGCTGCAGCAGCAGCTCCTGCACTCGCTCGTAAATTCGGCATGAAAAAGTTGCACGAATAAATTAAATTTGTTTGCAGAGGGAAAAGACCGAAAATGTATAAAAAAAAAAACATAGAGGAAGGAGAGTAGAAGAAACGAGCAGGAAAATCTCCACTCTTTACTGCTGGCACCGCTGCCACTGGAAATTGTCTGGCTAGCATGTGAGTGCATCTGTATTTAATTTTGCCATTTTAAACGAAATTTTCACGCTGCCTGCATTCGGATTTTAATTTATACATTCGTATACCTCGACACGATGACGATGAGCGGAGGCGTCTGAGGAATCCATTAGGAATTTCACTTAGCCGGTAATGAAAGCCCGACAATGGTAGCTAGAAATAATAAAGGCGCTGGCATTTGTTTTGGCCAAAATGCTGAATTATTCGGTTAGTTTAATTAGAGAGCGTTTGCTGCAAGCTCTCCAAATTGGTTAATCTTGGCTAGCTTTTCATTTTCTTCGGCTTTCTTTAGTCTCGGGAAGCTAATTCAGAGGTTAACCCGGCCAAAATAGGTTGCATTAGAAACAGGATTTGGCCTTTAGGCTTGGAGAAAACCCTAAAGAATCAGAATTTGCCTTTAGCTTGGAGAAAACCCTAAAACAAGAGATTATTTAACATTACAACTAAAAACTCCATGGATCTTAAAACTGAAAATTAATATTAACAAGCCACTTAGGAATTTAAAAATCCATTTAAATGTTTAACTTGAAAGAAGCCTTATCCTTGGCAGACCTCTTCATATTTCTTTTGCGTAAAACACCTCTTGGCATCCAATTGATACAGACAGACATCTCCAGAAATTTAAATGGAATTTCATACTGATTTGGATTGCAAATAACATTTGAGCTATAAGTCTTTTCCATCTCATCTCTATTCTCTTTTCACCTGGCTTATTGAGACCGACAAGTGTTAGGGTAAAAAAGGCCATTCTCGGGGCCCAATCAGGCGTGCATCTCACGCAGAGCTCCGCGCCAGCTGTTGCCCAGGTGATGAGCAGGTGAAAGGCAGCTCCCGGTCCTTCTACCGAACCCATCCCATCCCTTTTGGGGTGATAATGCGCCACAACCATTTCCAATCCCGGGTGATGCCAACAAAGCGCCCGTGCACTTGCTCGATTTCCATAGACTTTTCATTCCCCGCTTTTGACGCTGTCTCGCCACTTGAGCGTGCAATTGGCCATGCAACGAGTCCTGCAATGGCGACACAAACAAGGGCCAATGTCCTCGTTGTGACTGCCAGATACCCTCTAAACTATGAAGATTTTTCTTTGATATCTATCCCACAATTTACCATAAAAAAAAATAAATCTCAACTACAATTAATTCTTTGTAGACACCCTGATTAAGTTGAACAATTTCCCAATAACCCCTTAAATCCTCCAGCAATGGGCACAACAATCAGGCAATGATTTGGCACTTGAGTAAAGCGAACGATGCTCGAGTGGCAAGTGGCAAGTGGCGTGTCCCTGAGGGATGCAGGGGAATAAGTGGAGTGCTAAGATACAAAGCAATTTTAGGCAAAATACAATTCAAAGGACAAGAGCATCATCCCCGGACGCTTTTCTAAATTGCAAAATAGAAATTAAATAAACCAGAGGAGGACGATGACCACCTGGATTAGCCACGTCTGGTGAGCATTGCCACCAGTACTGCCATTGCCATTGCCATTGCCATTGCCATTTGCCATCGTCATAGACTCCGCAGCACACAATGGCCGGCCTAACGACAGTCAAATATAATTATGGCCGTAACAAGATGGAGACATTGTTGGCCCAAGGAGCACCGCAATGAGTTGAATGTCAGCGACGGCGGTGCGAAGGGGGATTGCAAAACAGCCGCAGAGCAAGTGTCACTAACATCCCGCTCCAGGGGATGAACTACAAATGAGAGTGCGGGGAATACACTGTCAGATATTGTGGGTTTCACTGAGCAGGAACTATAAACAAGTGGTTAATTATATAAATTACAAAAGGTATTAGCTGGAATAAATTTATGAGGGATTTAACTCGAAGCTTGAAAGCCTTGAATGCCAATGTAAGAATACTGAATTCGTTTTGTACAATAATAAGTAACAATTAACGATTTTCTTGAGGTCCTTTGATTTTGTATAATTTTTCTCAGTACCCACAAGCCATGGCCACGAAACCCCGCTCTCGCTGGGGGTAAAAGCAAATTATTATCATTTTTAAAAGTTGGCGAACTCATCCGGCTGCGGCCTTCCTCCAGCTTTTCTCGCATCTGTCCCGTTGTTGAGGTGACGCTGCGCTTGTTTAATTAAGCCAGAAGCAGTTGAGCAGCTGAAAAGGATCTGAAAGAGGGATGGAATGGACTGGGAGCGGAAGGAACTCTGGCCGACGAGGTCATTGGGATGGCAATGCCCCCACCAACCGGAGTGTAGTGGTGCGAGGACTGTAGGACTGGTTCTGGTACTGATTCTGGCTCTGCTTTGATTGCCACTCAACTGGGGATTTAAAATATGCGACCGGCGTAGCGCAGAAAGCAATCGAGATGAGTTTTATGGATAGAGGGCGGACGCTGATGGGTGGATCGGGGGATAAACGGGCAACTCAGGGCACTTAAACTATATACACGTGTTGTTTGCCCCATTTTTTTCATTTTGGCGGGGTGGAAAATCAAAGTTCTGCCGCTTCCACCTTTAGATAGTTGTTCAAATATGTCAACAGTGACGATGGCGAAGGCAACAAGAACAACAATACCTATGGCGGCAAAAAAAAGTGTTGGGAAAATTTGCCAGACTGACGCAATTTATGGCCCTCGGTTGACATTTTGTTGCAATAACCCGAAGGAAAGAAAGTTGGCAAAGAAAGCTGAGAGGAAGCCCCAGCATGTTTCATATTTTGTCAACTGCGAGCGGGATACGCCAGAGTTTCCTTACGCTTTTCCAACATCTTTCCCACATCTTCTCTTTTACTCTTTCTAGAGGAGGATTTTTCGGAGGGAAAAAGGTGAAAAGGTTAACAGGTTTTTAGCTGTTAAAGTACTATATGGTTTGATATTTTAAATTTGTAATCTATGTTGTTTTTTATTGGTTTCTAAATTAGATAGCTCTCTAATAAAGTAAGCTTTCTAATTCCTTAGTGATTCTGTGATATTTTCTTCTATTTTTTATATAGTAAAGAGTTTTTCAAAGAGTATCATAGTGTTTCGTCTTGACTTTAACCCCCCATCTCTCACAACTTATCTGAGACATGTTGACGGTAAAAATAAATGGAAAATTGTTGTTACTGCTGCTGCAGTCGCGCTTGCAGTTGCATATTATTGTTTAGTTACCAACTGAACATGTGTTAGGATGACCCAAAAAAAAGTAGAAACAAGGAAAATATACAGAATAAGGGAAAAGCAGCGTAGGGATTTCCAATTTCTCTGCTCGAGATAAGTATGGGAAATCCTCATGGCGTTACATGTGCACAGCAAGAAAGTTGCGTTATTATTTAGAGCACTTATAAATATGATATTATCTTATATTTATATATTTATTATATTGTGATATTTACTAAGTTAAAAATAGATTTGAATTTTGTAGGATTTCTATTGCAAAAATGAATAGAAGAGGTATGTATTAATCATATTTTAATGGTTAATTCACTAAGTACCGAGACTTAACTTTATTTAGTCTTATTTTTGTGTTACTTAGTTTTCCATAATAAGTTTTCTGTTTTGATATATATTTAATAAGATATTCTTATTTAAAAATTCAACTTAATTTAATTTTTTTGCCTTCCTAACATTAACTTTTATTCATTCAATACAATTTTAAAATTTTCTTAAGGCTATCACTTATTATTTGTTATTCTTTTTATGATTTTAATTCATTCCTCTTAAGATTTGCCTAATATATATATACTTATTAAAATGCGTTACTGCCAACCCTTTTTTTCTCCCTTAAACTGACTTATTATCCCTCGGTATCTCTGTTTTGTGGGTCAGGTCGTGACCCACTGATGCTGGTACGCTGGTTCGGTGCCTTGGAGGTTCTGTTCGTGGCTCTTGGCCCTTGGTTCGGGGGTACAGCCCGTGGCACAACCTTGAGTGAAAAATATTGTATGCGACCAAAGTTAATGTCTGTTTACGTTTACCGTTGTGTTGGCTTTTGCGCGCTGTAAACATGTATTTTTCCTCCACCCTCCCCCCCACTCCAACCCCAACGGCCTCGAGGGGGCGTGGCACAGTGCACACGCATCTCGGGGCCGAAAACTGTGGGGCGTTAACAAAGACACTTCGTGCGGGGACTTTGGCTCGGAATGAGCAGCGCGGAGAGAGAGACAGAAGTTTGGACATTTGTTTGCCTGATGAGGGGGGAAGCAGTTCTCCAAGGGGGGCTTGGGACTTGGACTGGGGAAATACCTGGGGTCACCCAGGTGAGCAAATGACAAATGGCAAACGTTTAACTCGGAATTGGCTGGAACTGCTGCACTGCAGTCAAAGGAGCAAAAAAGTTTCCATTTGCGGGCGAATAAGTTCAACTCGAAATGTCAGATGTCGTGGAATTCTCTTTGACCCGAGTTGATATCGTTCTCCTGTAGTTTTTTCTTCTTTTTTTTCTGCATTGAAATTTCAATTTCAATTTCAATTTGATTCGCCAAAAATGTTCAAGTTTGTTAGACAGTTTAGTTTCTTGTAATATCCGGCAAGTAATGGAATTTCTTTAAGTTCGAATGCCTGATCGTGGCACTTCAAATGATTTTTTGAAGATATAAAAGGGATTTTACAAAAAGTATTTATTTCTTATAATTAAAGAAAGAAAATTGGTAATTTTTCAAGGATAGGTAATCATTTATTTCATGTCAAATAAATACCAATAGAGCGCAATAATAATTTGCTAATTATAATAGTAAATACAATTCTCTTAAACTTTTAATCAAACTCGCTAAGAAAACAACTTAGTAAATACTTGTTCTTATTGTTTTCTCCAACTTCCTTGCTCTCTTACTAAAATAATAAACAAATGATTCAGTCTCCTCTTATTATTGTAAAACATTTTCCATCTTCAATTAAAAAAGTTGCAGTTACCCATTTTCAATTTATTCCAAGCCGTAACGGCTCCCATTTACGTAATGGAAGTCCGGCTTAAAGGACTTGACACCTCGTGTCCTTGGCAGGCACCGCCCTGTGGCTGCTTTTAATGGCTTGCTCCAATTGCCTCAAAAGCAACTTTGAAATGCAAAAATAAATGCGCTGCGATAAAATGCAAAAACAATACCAGGCACCAGGGGTAGGAGCGGCGTAAAGATATGCCAGGATCTACAACAACCATAATTTAAAGGCAACACAACAAGGACAACTTCATTACGCGTGATTTAAGGACAATCGTAGGCAACACACCTAAGAGTCGTGGTGGCGAGGGGCGTGGGGCCCCCGCCTTCGGTGCGTTTTATTTATTTAAACGCATTTGTGTAAATTATCATTTTAAATTGCCGCCAGAAGAGTGCCGAGTAGCTGGCGGAGTGTTGGCAAGAGCGGGGTGCCGGTGCCGAGTAATATATAAATAAATGAATGTTGCTTATACGCACAACAAGGACACAAAACAGAGTCATCTCCAGAGTCGAGCCTGCCACCGAAGGCTCTGCCTCTGATGGCTCTGCCTTAGATCCCTGCCCCCTCGCTCCGGCGGCATCTCTTCTCTTCCCTTACCCATTTGACTTACTTTACAATGACATTTGCAATGTAATTTAATGAGTCACAATCTTGTTTCTCCAACTGCCTGACACTTCCTGCCGCCAGCCACGCCCCATTCTCCCTCGCCCCAACCAGCCAGGGTAAAGTTCCGTCGTTCACTTTCCCTGCTGCCAGGACTTCCCGCTCCCCATCCCACCCCCCTGGAGCAAAAAGGCAGCCATATATAACAGCTTCTGTCAGTCATTCCCGGGGCCAAGATTGATGTTTCGCCTTTACAAACTTTAAATGGAATTCAAAAATGAGGAGAAAATAATAAAATGCAGAAAGAGGGTCTCCGATGGAGGAACAGATATCGCAGTTACCCTGGAAGAGCATCAGAATAGCATAGAGTGAAGAAATCTTGGTGTAAATATATATTTAAATATATTCTTATTCATATCTTAGCTGATCTTTCTTTATATCATATTCTTAAACCTACGTTTTGGATTTATTCTTACAATTTAATAGTATACTTTACTAAGACTTTCATAGTCATCAAGTTTATCAAGAAAACTTGTCTCTTAATAGATAAACTATAATTAATACGATCTCGATATATGGTTTTCTACTTTAAAATATTAAAGAAAGCACTGCTTACAGGTAGCCTTCGGAAAATCTTCTTCAAATATCCTTTCTCTTGGCGCCTACATATTTATAATTACAATTTAATCAACAATTACCCTGAAAGTGTTTAATTATGTGAAAAAATATATAAATTAAGGGATAGCCAGCATATCCTTGAGCCCGCACAAAGGGTGTAAAAAATTAAAAGGAAAAATATTCCGAGACCCCTCGCATCGCTTTTGTGGTAATAAAGATGGAGCTGAGGACTTTATTCTGTTGCTGTTGGCTCATTTTTTGTGCTGACCATGTCTATATTATGATTTTCCCCTATTCCGTTTTTTTCTTTCTCCTCAGTTAATTTGTGGGCACACGCCACTTGCTACTTGCCACTTGTGCCACATGTGAGCTGGGTGTCCTTTGCTGGCACCGCCACTGAAGAAGAAGGACTGCAAATTTTTGCGCACGAGCGAAGCAAACGGAGCTTCCAAGTGGACCGGACCCGCTGAAATATCCAATTTGTGAAGGCGGCACGGCACGGCACGGTCGCCGGTCCCGGGGTCGATGGGGGTCCTGGTTCCTGGTCATGAATGCCAACTAAGGCGGCTAAAGGAGTCGTCCTTGTCGTCAGTCGCCTTCAAAGTAAATCACTTGAGAGCGGACAGCAACGGAACGCGTTGAGCTGCTGCCATTTTGATTTGGCGCAAAAGACGCAAAAAGGTAACTAACAAAGGGCCAGCCAAGGACCTTGGACCACCACCACAGCCCCTGCCAGTCTGCCACTCTGCCGCTGTGCCACCTCGACCATTTTTTTCGCCGCAGACTTTTTGCTTGGACCGCACAATTTTTCTTACTTCTTCTGTAGATTTGCTTGAGCGTTGCGTTTGAAAAATTGGCTGCCGTTGGCTGAGTCTTTGCCTCTTTCGTTGTCACGTCACGTCAGGATGTCGGGAGTCCACCTTGAGAAACGGGATGCACTGAAGTAAAGATATATATGGAAATCGGAGGAGAATTGTCTATAAGATTATTTAGGGTACTCCAGAAATCACTAGTGTTATTTAAACACTGAAAAGGAAGTCTTAGGGAGGGAAAGAAATATTTTAGGTATCAAATTCAATTCAAATTTGTTTTGTTTACGATGAAAAATATTGAAGTTTTTTTTTAGATATATTTTGAATAATTTTAAAGCCCGAAATGAGTTCAGTAGCCCCTCCGCATATTAAAAATATATTTGCTAAAGGAAATACAATCATTTTCCATATAAACAATGACATTTCTCCTTGACAAATCTTTTTTAAATGTTTTTAAGTATATTTTTCATAGAGAATGTCTTTCAACCTGTATAATTTTTATGCCCACAACGATCCTACATATTTTTTTCGGTCAGTGCACCGCCTTACACCTTGACGAACTATTTTGCTAACGCCATAATGATGATGTCACCTTCAGCAGACGTCACCTCACATAATGATGAGCTCTCGCCTGGGTTCAGTTCGGTTCGGGATTGGTCTAGTCCGGAAAGTCTGGAATTGGGATGGATTTATTTGCGGCTGACGTTGGCCAACTTATCTCCATCAGCACAGCGGCGCACAGATTGATCAACTAAAGCGGCTCTGTGCGGCGTTGCAAAACTTTTACCCCGGCGCTTAATGAGCTTTTAATAAAAGTCAAGCCGGCTGACGGCGAGCGGCCAAGGAATCTGCCCCACTCCCATTCCAATTCCCACCACCTCGCCAAGCGGAAAGCGTGGAAAAATCCCAAGAAAAACTGGCCACGCACGGAGGCGGGCCTTGAGCCTTGAGCCTGTGCATTTGAGCGCAAAACTTATTTCTGTCACGGAAATTAAATTTGCTCGCTCAGGCGCCGCCGCAGGCACAAGTGGCATGGCTTGGCGTGGCGTGGCGCGGCGTTGCGTCCTGGCCTGCCCTGGCCTGGAGTGAAGTGAAGGCCTCTGAGCACTTTGCCTAAATCATGCCCGACAGCTCCCATCCATGGCCAAAAAGGGGAAGCTTGCTGCTCGGGGGCTTGGGCAGCTGCCACGCCCCCGAAAAACTTCGCAATAACTTCCCACAGAAAGAGACGCCCACCCAAAAACTGAGCAAAACTCCCCCGGATCCCCCACTCGTGCTGCTAAGGCGACAATTATACGCTTTTAATCTCTTTTGAACGTCGCGAACGTGCCCAAAATTCTCAAAATCTTTTGCGAAAAGCAACCGAAACTTGGTAGCCGGAGCCAAAGGTGTACGTACACACACACACACACAAAGGGGCCAGGACGAAATAACTGCTTCAAATCCTTTGGAAAAGCAGCAGCAGCAGCAGCGGCAGGGAAAAGGAAAAGAAGGACAAGGAGTCGCTGGAGGATTGAAAGGAAATTTCCATTTTATTTCCACTTTAAAGAATGCCTTGTGAAGCTCTTAAAATTTAATTGAAATTAAAAGAATCACTTTGGTTTAAGATAATATGATTTTTCTGAGTCTTTTTGTATTAATTAAATATGTGATATAAGCATTTTAGATAATTTAGTTAAGGATCAAGCAACTTGGAATCAAGCAACTTTATAGCAAAAATACTACAGCAACTTTAAAATTCTACATTTTTATTTATATAAACAATAAAAACCCGGTAATTTGTTAACCAAGGGGAAAACCTTTTACCCCACAGATTTATCTAATTAAATTACATTTTAAGAGGATACATAGTTTTAACAAAATGTTAAGTCAATTATAGTGACACTTTGAAAGGTCATTTTGTTATTTCAGTAACAGATTCAAAGGCCATTTCCCTAAATAACTAGTGGTCTTTAACATACATAATATACTACTTAAAACAGATCTATAAGCATATCTATGGACTTGTGTAAAACCTTTTTGAATAACCTTTTTATAGGAAAAAGACTGTCAAAATTAATGGAAATAGAATACCTAAAAGGCCTAGTCTATTTTACCCTCGTTTGTGAAGTTGATAACATATTTCCCTTTTTAATTTGCAGATTTGCAACCTGTAGAAGCCCTTACTCGCTAACAATGTTACCTATTTAGCTTACCAATTATACATTTCCCGCTTGAAAATCATATCTAACTACAGTTTAAACCAAAGTAAACGCTGGTCTACAAAATAATTACACAGCTTCGCGGTAAATACAATATCTAGAGTCCAACAAGAAATTTAAGCCTGGCGATTTATTGCCAATTGTATTCCCGACCAGCAGCAGATTGAGTCTGACGCCAATTGCGGTCTTTGGCTTTTGGCTAACAACACTGAAGCCCCCCTTCATCGGTGCGTTTCGTATTGGCCCTATAAATTTTGTACCTGGTCAATGGTCAGGGCTGAACTTGGCCAGGGCTTACAACTCAATTCGCGTTAATTTCGCGACACAACAAAAAAAAAGGTAAGCTCGCTCCGGCAGCAGGGAAATTTCTGATATACGTGGCTACTGGCTGTGTGGTTTTCTGGCCAAAGGCAACAAACAACAACAACAACAACAGGCGACATGCCAATACCAACAATAGGCAGGACAACAACAAATACAAGGACAGAGGGCACAACAACATTGTGTTGACAGGCGCGGCAATGCGGCGCTGCCAACAAACAAACCGCGCTACAAACCGCGCAACAAAACTGCCGCAACAATGAGTTTGGGGCTGAAGCGAAAAATCAGGCAGCCAAAATCCAACAGCGGGGCACAGCAACTGTAATGACAATCGACAACAATTACAATCAAAAATGGCTGGGCATACCAGAAATGCCGTCAGGCCATTGGCCCACCGGGGCCATAATTACCTTTTTCGCAGCACTAAGGGCCCGAGGGGGCCTGGGCTGTGGCCCGGGGCGTGGCAGTCAGCGAGTGTCGCCCCTTTTAACATTTGTAATTTTTGATGTGTGCTGTCCAAACACACACACACTACCCAGGAGAATAGTGTGTAACGAATAGAAAATGGTTATTAAGTATTTTCACAATAAAATATAGGAAAAAGAAATACAAAATATAACTTAAATATAAAAGAAATATACTTAAAGCTTCATTATTTATTAAAAATGTATTAATAAGTCATAGAATGCTTACAAATTACTATGAAAACATTACATTGCCTACTTAAAAGCGATTTAAAATCCTACAGACTTCCCTTAAATACATTTTATGATCAAATACAGCAAGTTAAAGATTTTATGGGATTTTTAAAAGGCGAAGTAACTGCATAAAATATAAGAGCATAAAACGAGGCGGCGCATTAATGGAGTGACAGGACAGGCTGAAAGTTAACACCGATTTCCACTGTGTGGGTCAATTGCTGACCAAATATTTCGCTACATCGACGACAGGTCAGCAAGTTGATTGCATCATTTATTTTTCAATTACAACATTTGTTCCGGCCCCAACAACAGGAAGGACAACGGCAGGCAGCAGGACATCATGCAAATTGCTGGAATGAACAAAGGCACAAAAAGAAAAACAATTGCGCGGGCTAATTAAAAAATTTAATGAATAAATGAAAAATCACAAAACTCATTAGTCCGATTTCGAAATGGCATAGACTCGACAACAACAGGGAAATGGCATCGAAAACAAGTTTATTTGACATGGAATGCCAGCAACAGCATAAACATGAACATAAATAACAACAAGGACAGCAATTACAAATGATGGCAATCGGAATGAGCGGCAAAAAACAGCGGACCTAATTGATAGGTTGGGTCAACAATAACGCAAAAATGAAAAGCAAGTCGAGACCCCCGCCCTTAAATTAAATCACAGCCGACCCTTGCATGTCCTTTAAAATTTCAAGATTCGTTTGGTCTGCCGCCGATTAATACAACATTCTTGTTGATAAACAAATTATTCCGCTCCTGGCATATAATTTAAATGTTTAAATTTGATTCGGGGTAACAAACACGCAAGGTACTTTGCCTTTAAGAATTCCGGCAAAGAAAATGAAAATTGACCAAGTTTTTCACCTTTCATCATTATGTATTTATTAACCAACTTATTCCGAAGGGTCTGATTGAAGTTTCTCAATAATTTGATGTAATTAAATTCATAACTTGAATTCCTTCTGAAGAATTCTTTTAATTGTCTGCAATTACATTTTAATGAACTTAATAAACATTTAATTTGATTTGGCATGCAACTTATGGGCTGTGGAGGTGAAAAGTAAACTAAATAGTTTTCATTGAAAAAAAGTGACTGTATTTTAATGTTTCTTATTTAGTTTTTGATACTATAAATTAAAATTTATCATTAGGGTCTGATAAACGATGATCGAAGTGCTTGTTCGTCGAAAGGGTGAACATACTGTTGTGCTGTGAAGATTAAAAGCAAAATACTAAATATATTCCATTCAAAGCAAGTTGTAAATAATATAAATACGCATTAAAATAATATGCCTTTGTATTTAACAATATTAAAAAGGTCCACTCATAATCATCATGCTAAATAAAAAGATCTGGCATATAGCTTTAAAAAAATATTAATTTTATTAAGCATTTTACCTAATAAGTTCTTATAAAATATAATGTATATATTTTATTTTTATTTAGCCATTTTAGTCAGCTTAATTGTACTATTTTCCCTAAGTTAAACCTTGGCCTGGCTAACTCAATAAACAGTTGGCGAGGAGACCTAGTGCAGCTTGGCCTACTTTACGCAGTACAAATCTCCACTCGCTGCGAGCGTATTGTGCAACGCGCTCGTCCTGGCACTGATCCATCCTGACATTTCGGCAGAGGCAATCGCCTCATTCCAGGACCCCAGCTCCGTATCCCGATGCCACCAATCACACCCGAAATTCCCTGCAATGCTGCGCCTCTCGACGTCGTTGTAAAGCTAACATGTCTATGCCTACATGCTAATATGTCTGACAGTTGGTTTCGATTTGGGTTCAGGACTCGGTCGTTCTCTCCGCTCTCCGGCCGCTGCTGCTCCTGCCGCTGCTTATCCTGCCAGCTTAACTGTCATGCAACTACAGCATGGAACGCAAAGTATCTATGGGGTATTTGGGGCGGGTCGATGGTACCGGGGGCCGGAGCCGGAGCCCGGAGTCGGAGCCGGATCCGGATGTGGCTGCTGCGAATTTGCTGCGACCGCCGAAGGACTCTATATAGAGGGGCTTGTCCTTCTGGTGACAGCCACACGCCGTCCACATACCCCCATCGTCGTCGGATGCCGAACCAAAAAGGCGAAAAATAAATAAAATAGAATGCTAAAAATTCAATTTGCAAAACGTTATCCGTGGGATTTACATAAAGCAGTCATTTTGAAGTTATACGCATCCCCGAAACTTTTCCTCTTCTCCCTTGCCTTTCACACTCTGCTTCTTTTTTTTAGAGGATTTTCTATATATCAAAGTATGTATATATGGGATTCTGGTATTTCCTATACACAGTAAACAAATGCAATTAATTATTTGTGAATATGACTTATAGAATTATCAATAAAATGTAGAGAAATATTAGCTAAAATATTATTGAAAGCTGTTAAGCCTTTAATTAGTTATTTATCTTGGAAATCATTTAAAATAAAACTATTTCCTTGCCTGAAAATTAGCTTAAAACTAAGAAATAAGTTTGTTTTAAAAGCATACAAAGTTTGATATATTTCTGAGCTCACAAATTATTTAAAAATAGATAGTGGCTGGATACTTATTGCCCTCTTATTGCAGTGTAGATTTTTGAGCGTTCGTCGGGGGAAACTTAACGCAGCGAGTGTTACCCTCGTTGAGGGCAAAGCCGCTGCCATGTCAATAACTTGGCTTGTATTAGTCATTTGAGCGCCTCCCCCAATTTGAATCATCCAGCTATCCAGGCCGCCATCCCTGCTCTCTTTGCTCGTCCTGCGTAATTCGAAATTTTTTACTGCGAATAGACGATTGAGTTTGGGTTGCAAATGGAAAACCATCAAATTTATTGAAATCACTTGCTTCTGCTTCTGAGACTCTGGCCGGGCTTAAATGTCCTCTCCTGGCTGCTAGCTGCCGTCTGGGGGACGTATCAGTCGCATCCTTTGCTATTGTAAACATCAAATCACAGACAGTAAAACCTTAACACACTCCCCCCACGCACACGCATCGGGATCGGATACATTGAGACACGTTCAGACGGATCCAGGATACCGCACATCCACACACGCACATAAACAAAAACGTAAACATAAACAGGGAGAGCGAGAGAGAGAGCGGAGCGCCGGCCCAAAATGCGTCTGGGCGAATGTCCTTTTCGGTCATGCGGGCAGAGCCATCTCCAGGATCCATTCCCCCGGCCAGCCTTTCACTCCAATCGTTCCATTCGTCAATCCCCGTCAGTGGTTGTCGATGCGCTGTAAATTCTGTTCAATTTTCTAAAAAGTTTTCGCCGAAATTGACTTCGGTTGTTATCCACAAGAGGAGGAAAGCACAACAGCACAAAAAAAAGGGAAAAGTTGCAAAAAACAAGCCGAGTTTTGAGTATAATAAATAAGATGTGGAGAGAGGAGCCAAACGATACTGTTAAGTCGAATAAATAGTGACCAGTAAGGAGTATTTTCAGAGACTTATGATGAGTGTATTTATGTACAAAAAAAAAAACTTTTCCCTTTAATATTTCATAAAGAGATCAATCAATATTCCCAATAAATAAATACCAAGTCATATCCTTTCCTTCAGATTTTTTTTATCTTACCTTCTGATTTAATTATCCCAACTTATATCCCAACTCTCAACTAATATGCTCGACTGACACATACTTATTTATTGAGTCGAGGAAACCACAGTCGCACTGACAACCGCCTTCCGCCTTCTTCGTCCTGTGCTCCATCTTCATTCGCCGTCCTCGTTTCCTGGCCATTTTCCGTGTGTCATTTTGCAAATGTTGTCAGTTGAAGAAGTGTCCGGCCGGAGAGATGGCGAGACGGCGACATAGATACCAGAGTGCGGTCTATGGATAAGGAATCAATAAACTTGGCCAGTGGCTAGCAGAAATCTTGAATACAAATATTTTACAATGTTTACAATGTGTTTGCCGAGTGCGGGCTGGCCTGTCTCCTTCACCTGGCTTTCGCCTTTATCGTGCAATAAAAATTCAATTCAGTACGAGCCGTGGGGGTGATGGAAAGGACAACAGCAATAATAGTTGCTAAGAGGAGGAGGAGCAGGTGGTGGGTCCTTGGACTGAGGGTCCCAGCGCAGTGCTTAAATATTCACATATCGCAAATTCAATTGAACGCAACGCCCTGGATAACGCAGGACACGGCCCCGGCTTGTGTCCTGGCAGCCACGCAATGCCAAGGATAAAACGGTGTTGACAACAACTATGGGAATACCAGCACACACACACACACACAAGTGGATGGAGGAGACCCAGACAACATCTACGAGAAACGTAACTTTTTATATGTTAAAAAGGATTTGCGGTTAAGCCGAATGGACAATGGCAAGGACTCGCACACGCCTTCACCACCAACGAACCCGTCCCACATTCCGCAAACAGTGACTGCGAAAAGTCCCGCAACTGGTTGCATTTTTACCCCCACGGACAGGGCCGGCGTCTGATAGCATCTGCACATATCCCCCGGATGGAGACTGAGCCTCGAATGGTTGTGCCACTAATAGGGATCAACATTGGTCAGCCTCTTGAGACATCCCGGCCACATCGCAGGTGCACGCAGCCGGCGGCTCCCTCAGTTTATCCTCGTTATCCACCTTGGGTTTAACCACTCCTCCGGTGCTACTTGCGGCCTGTCGGGGTAGATTGTTTTTTCTGTAAACAAGTTTCTAAAAAGGGGCAAACAAGCTGCCTTAAACTGCCAGGAATTGTGAGGCAATTGTGGAACTATTTCCTGAAAATCAAATCAAATCTGTGGGAAAAGGGGGGAAAACTTACAGAGAAAAGTTAAGCTTAATAAGCTAAAACGGAGTATAGTTTATATTTTTATTTAATGTTCATACTCACCTAAAAATCAACGGGTATCCTTGAGTCCTCTTATAGCTACTTTACCTATTTGAATCCTACTCTTCTCCTTAGCTCCACTCTCCAGCAATTCCCTTGCTCCTTTTAGAGTGCGCTAATAGGAAAAAAGAAGTTATTACGCATACGCCACGTATTGTAATTATTTTAAAAGCGAGAAATAATCGCATCAAAGTGAATTAAATTAAAACTTTCGTGGCATTGCGTAAATCACACGTTTCCCAGCCGCTCCAAATGGGGGTAAGTGACAGGGTGACAGTGAATAGGGGAGTTGCTTTCTGTGGCCGGGGTCGGATGGTGTGGCTGGTGCGTAAGCTGCACATGCTGAAATTCACTTAAGGATTCGCCAGCGAGGCTCGTAAAAGGCAGAAATCAAAAGAAAAACTTTTTGTCGCTTTTTTTACTGAAAAATTTGCTGGGAACGTGCCGCGCGGAAAGGAGGCACTAATACGTCGACCGAAGTGATTTTAACGCAATGCAAATGCCTCAAGGAGGTGTGTGGGCAGGGGGCTGAAGGTGAGCCGCTGAAAAGGGGGAGTGGTAAATTAATGGCGCTTAACTCCATGTTTACAAGACGAATGTGCATGGAGCAGCGGAGCACCGATCCAGAGACACACGCACACACGTGCTACTGATGCTGATGCTGATGCTGCTGCAGACGCGTCTTCCTGCCGCCGGCATCCTCCGGAGTCCTGTGACTGATGGCCGTATGCAAATGTCCTGATGACAGGCGTCAGCAGGAGAGGCATCCTTTCCACCGATGAGCAACTGTGCGACACAGAGCCGATTAAAAGTTGCCATGACAGCACAGTCACAACCCATCGCATCGCCTCACATCCCGCATCTCATTCAAATCTATTTGCAAAAGGACAGCTCTAATTTAGAGTCAACTCTTTATATTCCTATTTATATAATTGGAAAATTTATGTAATGGAAAATAAAATGTTTAGATATCTTGACCCAAAAGGGAAGAAGAAAAGATTAACTTCTGTTGACTACAAAAATTCCACATAATTCCCATTGCTATCCGGCTTGAAGGGTCCAATAAAAATACCTTAAAAAAAATAGTAAAAACGAAATTCTTATAAAGGTTACATGAGAACCAATTCTAAAAGAGAGCCACCTTGTCAGCTATTAAATGTATGCTCTATGTTAATGTTTACATCCATGAACATAGCCTGAAAAACACATATTTTGAAATCACAGAGTGCTCTTCTGACTGTTGAAATTCCCAAATACTGTGATTACAATTTATTAAATATCTTCTGTATTTTATTTAGTAATCTCCCTTCGTTCTCAATTCATTTATAATATACTTTAAACTTAAATATATTTCTTATCAATAATCGTTCAAGCTTCTTCGCAACTTTAGCTCCTGGAATTTCAAATCCCTGCTTGAAATCCAGATGTCAATCAACCTAAGCCATGAACTTCTTGCATTTCAACCCCATTTTCTTACCCTTCTTAGCTATCCCCGAAAACTTTGCTGGCAGCCATTAGAATAAGTGCAACAATTATATCACTAATGTGCACTTACAATTGTTGACTTTTCGTCTTGGTGGCGGTGGCAGGGTCACGCCCCGTCCCTCGGGACACAGAAACTCCCATTTACTGAGCACTGAGTTGTGGAGGACTTGCCTTCAGGCTGAAGCCCGGAAGGTGAAATACGTTATTTGAAAATTTATCGACGCTCGGGGAATGTTTTTACGGTAAAATCAATAGCAAATATTTACAGACCCAAAAGCTGAGGTCAGGGCTGCTTTAAAAGGGCGGCTCCGAGGGCCCCCACAAACCGATCCAATATTATCGCGATGTTTGATGAAAGGCACGTGACATTTAAATTTTGCATATATACATTCGACTGGTAGACGCACGTTGAGGGGATGAGAGGGGCTTGAGGCTGGGATCCGGGGGTACTTATAGGTCGGTGGTTGGGCACGAGGACGAAACAAATCAGAAGCGAAATGCTCTCGATACACAGAGAAATTTATACAGAAAAATCATTGAAGCGACTTCAATGAAGATGGCAATGATGATGATGATGATGATGACGATGGTGGCGATGGGCCGAATTGGGGCGTGGCGCGACCATGACTGATGGCAAATGCTGCAGTTGGGATATAGACAAATACAATGGGGACACTGTGGGTGCGGTGGGGGTAGCTGGCTGTGTAGATAGCACATAACAAGCTCAATCAAAGACAAAAAGCAAAAAAAAAAAAACATCAAATCAGCACACACACACACACACCCTCTCTCTCTCTCGCAGGATATATGCGGAGGCTGAGGGGGCCTGAAGGACGCACTACGATTGGATTTGTATTGATATAAATTGCTGGAGCGTCTAACGCGAATTACAGCTGCGAGGGCAGGAGGACGACGACGGGCAAACAGAAACGGGAGCAGGACGAGTTCGAGGACATCAACAATCATGGCCAGCGAAATGAAAATAAAGAAATAATCAAATCAAGCAGCATATTGATTGATTATGCACCATAAATAATGAATAAATATGAACTGGAGCAAAACATAAAAATCAAAGGCGAAAAATGTCTATTCAGGGCGAGCAGAAAGGATTAGTATTGGCGAGGACTTTGTCCTTTTAAGGAGCCTCTTCGCTCAGGTGCCTCGCACAGCATCCAGGCATCGGCCTCGGAAATCGTAATTTATTTGACATTGCGCATACGCCATGTGAGTCAAGTCAAACAGTGTGGAAACGGAGTTGAAGTTGCTTTAACGTAATGATTAATTGTTGTATTTTCCGAGTCGGAGTGAGTGCGTTCTTCGATGGGGGATGTAAGAGCCGGGGCGCCTTTCTTATTTATTTAGAACGAAATTAATGTGTGTGAGGAGTATAAAAGAGTCCTTAGGCTGAATCATCAGACATATGTGCGAGGTAGCAGCTTAGAAAGTCAGCTTGTTATGAATAAACCATTAAAGGGACTTTAAGAACTAACTAAAGTTGTAACAAATATGGCAGTAACCTTTCATGAGAGTCTCTGTTAATTAATGTTATATCCTGAACACTCTATATTTTTTTATGCAAGAGTATTTAGGCTTCTTGTTTCCATTTTCCTGCGTTGTGTTTAGTTTAAATTTATGTGTGCCAGCACAGCGATTTATATTTAATTAAATAAGCTGCTGCAAGTGTGTGTGCTCCTGTAAGCGCATATATATAGTATGTATTGTAATATGGATGTGTGTTTGTGTTGTCTAAATCTAAATAGGAAATGCGATAAGTTATGTCTGAAGGGTAAGTCTGTGTAATTTGAGTGAATGTGGGGATTGTACATTTCTTGGGGGCGTAATTTATGCATTAATTTCCACTCAGAAATAAGACATCATCCGAACAAGCTGTTGTTTATCAATTCCATATATGTACGCCTCGCTTCAAATCTGATTAAATGCTGGCTAATCGAAAATGTATGAGTTATTTGCATAAATGATTAGCTCCGAGACCAAATAATTTCGTTCTCTTATCCTTCGTTCCTTTTTTTCTTCATTTCTGCCGCTCTAGGTCCTGTCAAATGAAAATGAAAACGTTGCGAAAAAAAATAAAGGAAGTACGAAGTGAAACAGGAAATTCCGCCACACGGAAAAGTTTCGGTGCAAATTTTTCGTGTATATTTTTTTTGCGAATTGTTTTGTTTTCTTGCCACTGGATCCGCTGGATCCTGCTATATATGTTTATGTGTGTGTGTGTGAGTTTGGAATGCGGCAAATTGCTCTGAAACGAGCAGCAGAGTAAGAGAGAGAGAGAGAGAGTGGAGGAGAGAAAGAGAGAAAGCGAAAGGCAGCTGCGTTTTTCCCGGCGGACTGCAAGTTGGGTTGAAAATTAAATACCAATTTTTGGTACATGGCGCTGGCCCTTTGTTGTTCCCAGCACTTTTGCCTGCTGACTGGTTGCAACATTTCAAATAACATTTCAACTTTTCACCACTCCTCGCCATCGTCAGCAGACAAAATTCTGCTTCGCTTGGTTTTTCCCGCTTTACTCCACGCCGTTTCCCCGCAAACCCTTGGCTTGCCCGCGCGCTTGCCGCTTCTGCAGCGGCATTTATTTATTTGTATTTGTGCGCGCAGCTCAATTACGTTTAACGCTTTTGACGTTTTACAACATGGCCAATACCCGCGCACACACGAGCACTCCCACTGGCTCACACGTACAGCGAGAGGGTCCAGTTGAGTCGCTGATTGCGGCGGACAGCAGGACCAGCTACCCATTCTCGTCCTTTTTGCACAAACCTTTTTGGAAATTGTTGGAATTTTTCAACCATGTTTTGTATTTCTGATACACTCACCGATTTCGAGTCAAGTACTTTATATTTATTAATTAATTGGTGAAAATATCAAGTAAATGTCTTAAATATAATATATATTAGGTCATTATGCTGATTAAAATGTTAATATTATTAATATAAATATTTAACTTATAATGTTTATATATTTCTGAAGCTTACTTAATCCATAAAAGTGATTAAAGTTTGTTTAAAAATAGTTGCAACACGGAGAAAAATTTCAACCCATGCTGAATCTTTACAAACTACACATTTCTATGAAAATAATAAATTAAAATAAGATAAATGGAAAGAATAATTTAAAATTTAACTAATAATAACTATGAAAAAAATGCATTTTATATAATTATAATTTAAATAGCATTTTAATGTCATATTATATTTGTAATACCTTCAAAGGTATCGAAGCCCGCCTTCAGTTTCTGCCACCCTTTCTCCCAGTGTATTCGGTTGCGCTTAATTGGTTCTGTCAGCAGCAGCAAAGGCGGTAGCAGGAGCAGCAGGGGCAGATTAAAAAAGTTCTCCTAAAATAACATTAGCAGCATGTCCAATGCCAGAGGTTGGCAGGGAATCCAGGATCCTGGCACTGCGACTGGGACTGGGCAGCAAGGAAAGAGTGGAATTTAAAGCATGTGCCGGAGCTGGGCAAACAATTTGCTTAGTTATTGATATGAGGGCAGCACAAGAAATCAAGAAAACAGGCAGGCAGAGAGACCAAGGGAGTGAAAGAGATACCATCGCAGAGTAGAACGGGAAGGACGGCACTGCGGCACTTCATTTCCGGGCTTCCGTTTTTCTAATAATGAGAGTTTGCCGTAATCTCGCGAAATGTACAATCAGAGGGGCCGGAGTGGCCAGGAGGACCCAGGATCCACGACCAGCAACTGGCACGTGAACAATGTGAGTATTTTTCGATTTGAAAGCTGAACGGGAGAAGAAGGAAAGCAAAGGAAAGACTTGAAGCCCCTTGGTCCTTGTGTCCTGTAAGTGCGCTCATTCGTATCAAAAAGAGTCACGTACAAATGGCAGCCATGGCAGCCAGACGACTCACTGCCTTGCCTCGTTCCATCCGCTTTACAGTTTTGCACTCAATTGCTTATGAAATTAATAGGATATGTCAGTGGTTAGTATTGACCGGAAGTAATACAATTGATAAGGATTATGGATGTCCAACTCGGTGCTGTTGCCGCTCAGGCATGTGCGTGCCTGGATTCCTTAATATCCTGCCGAGAGCCTGCAGTCTCCGATCGCCCCCCCTCCACCCCCCTGTCACTCGTCATCGGCTTGGCCAACTGGGCGTATGAGTGTTATTGACGTGTGTGTCCTGTTGGGTTCCTGTTTCCCACTGGTTATTGGCTTAGCCGCAAATTAGCATATATAATGCAGCAGTCGGTCTACAGCACGATCTCTGCGGAACTCCCGGAATTCGTACCACGCCACACCCCCGCCCGACGGACACCCGCACACATGCCATTGTTAAACACGGCGTATGCGCAATTATTAATTCAGAGTTTTCATTATGCTTGCAGAGCAGGCCACGCTTATTGTTCGGCCTGCTGCGGTCGTCGATGTTGTTTTTATTTAAATAATTTAATTGCTTTTCGATTTGTTTACAAGTTGAAAATGCAAATTTGCTGCCTAGGCCGCGGGGCAGTAAATTGACTGCGATTTAAGCCGCGCGTTAATCCTTTCCCCACGTAAATGAGTAGGCAGCGCCATACAGAGGAGGTCAAGCAAATAGTTGTTAGGTTTTAGGGAAAATTGTAACACTCTTTTTACATATTTTATTAAAAAGTACATTATATACCTATACTATACTTATTTCATAGGCAAGTTTTTAGCTTTAATTACTTTTAAAACATTACTTTATTTGTCTTAAATGCCAGCCAACTTTAACTCGTAAAAGCTTTAAGTTAAAGTCTTAATACATAAATATTCATGACAAATTTATTAATATTTATATATTATTAATGCTGCAGTTACTGTAGAAAAACTGTACGAACTTATTCAACTGCCTGCAATTACACTTGAAACATTTCAATATAGACTGTGTGTGCTCGAAGCAAACACAGCGTGCTCATAATAAAATTAACAATTGCGTCTATAAATTTAAATGTACAGCATTTATATATTGTATATATTTTCGTTTCAATAAATAAATAATAATTGTTGCTTCTGTGGTCCGAATAACACACACTTCTAGGGGAGCATCGATCGATTTTTGGAATCACCAGCAAGTGGCTCCCAATAATATTTACATTTGCAATATCCACAGGCAGCCAGATTTCCACTGGCTGCTTACATAACCACATTAGGCCAAAAGGCAGAGAGCCAAGTCAAAGCTGGTAGCCAATTCAATTTGTTTGTCTCACTATCAGACGAGCATCCGCTGACGCCGGTACTTCCTACAGCTCCTCTTCCTCCACAGTCAACGCAGTATCCTTGACTATTCCCCAAGCTGCAGCTGGCTGCAGCTGCTGGAGGAGATGCTCGGCAGCCGGAAATTATTATTGGTTTGTTAGAAGCGAGTTGCTGATCCAAAGATCCCAGTGGTAAACTCTCAGCGGCGCACTGATGAAGCTAACCAAAAAAGTTTCCCTTCGCGCCAGCTCTATCGGAATCAGCAGCTTTGTCGCTTATCCTTTGTACCTGGTATATATTTACTATTAAATATTATTGCTATTATTTTTAAATATATTCTGACTGGAGTTAAATCTATAGTTAATAAATGGAGCTATCCTTAGCTATAGTTTTCAATTTAAAATCTAATATATAATAGCATTTGCCAAACTACTTTTTGTCTGTAAATATTTTCCACAATATCCAGGGAATGGGTATCCATCAGTCCGAATAACTTGCTTTATATAGAAATACATATATATCCTTTTTCCAGAGCCAAGACGAAGTTAACTTTTGCCATCGCAACGCATTGCCCGGCCATTGTCTCTGGCTCTAGAGGAAAAACTTTGCTCATGAACTTAATGCCGGAGGTGAGAGGGTTGCAAGGAGCTGAAGGATTCGCTGGATGGAGCAATGGAGGTGCATAATGCGTGGCAGATTCCCATGGGTGGTAGGAGAGGGGCGGGGCTTGGAGCGGCGAGCACGCATCCTGATGACTTTGGGCATTATTCTTAAATCCGATCCAATTAAAATGCAGCCAACTTGCATATGCAATGCAATTTAATTAACGTCGCTGAGGGATTTTTGTTTACTGCCCTTTTTGCCACTGATCCACTCGAAGCCTTCAGCTCCCGCTCTCCTTTCTGCCGCTCCTTCTCCTCTGGTCAGCTTCGAAAAGCATATAAATATCCACTCAGACATCCCTGTGTGCGTGTGTGTGTGTGTGCATATCCTTCATATCCTTCAGTTCATTATGCAACAATTATGCAGAGCAAAGCATGCGTTTAATCTTTTACCCAACACACGTACATACGTAACCATCTATCTGCCGCTCCCTTTTGCCGTCGCCGTTGGAATTTTCTGTGCGATTTAATACGCATTTAAATGCAAATTTATATACGAAATTATCTACGTGAAGAAATCTCAGGTTTTCAGGTTTTAATAACATTTGCCCGGATCACCAACAATCATTCAGTAATAATATTTTACCCCCCATTTTTTCGCTATTTTTCCCGCTCTTGTGTAATGAAAGGAAAAATTAAAAAGGCAGTTTAAAGGATTTTAAGAGAGGCAAGGACGGGGTTTTAATTTGCCGCAGCTTATTGGGAAAGAAGACGTAATTTAATTGAGGTGATATTTTGTGACCGGTTTAAATTAAAGTATATTTTAATACCCTTATCATTTAAATTTATATCTTTTTCATATTTAGATTCGTACTTTCAAGAGGGGAGAAAAACTAGGGAGAGAGAGATTAATTATTCATGCCGCTCAAACGAAAACTTTCTACTAAAAGAATCATAATTAATTTGGGAATATATTATGTTAACAATGAATTGCGAATTAAAATTACATGTTTACTCATGTATTTATATTATTATAATAATTTCTAATGCCACAAGCATGAGGCTTAAAAATTAGCGAACTAGTATTGTTTTTATTTATTTTGCTCTTTTCTTATTAACATAATCATAATTATACAACAAATTAAATGCATTTACAATTAATATCAAAGGTTAACGAATTGTATAGGAATCAAATGAAACAATATAATAATATTTGACCTACAAATATATTTAGTTTTGTTAGTTGCTAATACATACATTTATTCATATCTTTCCTTAAATTTTGTATACCTTTTTTGCCATTAAATCATTTACACAAAAGGACGAATATCCCGTCACTTTTCCCATTCCACATTACTGCAAAAATCACCATTATAAAATGGAAAAGCGTAAGGACAAAGGATGAGGGATTGCACGGAGATGCAATAAAATTCATTAACCCGAACATAATTAAAATTGATAGACAACAAAGGCAGAGTTGACTCGAGGCAGCCAGTTTATTAGTTCGCGCAGCGTTAATTGCATTTGTCGGCCCTGTCCCCCAGTTGCCCTGCCCCCCCTGACCCCCTTGGCCCACTTAGCCCCTTGCTACCACGCCCAATGGAACGCCCATCACGTCCACGGGACGAGCGGGACAACAAAAACAGGAACGTGAACGAGATGAGACGACGACGGCCATAAATCGAAATCAAATCAAATGCCTGGCCATGTGGACTATAAAATACTTGCCGGAACGTTTTTTTCTTTCTCTTATTGCTGCTGCTGTTTTTCCCCTCTGACCACGCCCCCATCCATGCCTCATGTTTTTGGGCGGTTGGTGTCCCTCAGTGATACTTTTTTCTTTTTGTATTTGCCCTTTATGAAAGCGTCCACAACTTTATTTGTTTTCAATGACAATATTTTTGCAGGAAAAAAAATGTCTTTCTCTTGTTATACCTAGTATTGGGATAGTTTTGAGGGTGTTTTCTTTTATTTTTAAGAAGGCTTGATGTGGAGTTTAAGATATTAAAGAATATAGAATAAAGAATATATATTTGAAGCTGAACAGTTTAAAATTGTTAGGAATACAGGAACAGCAATAGTTAGGTAAGAAACATCCTTGAAAAGAAATTCGACAGTGTTATTCTGTATTATTATAATATATTTTATAGTAGCAATCAAATATATTATAGTTTAAATATATTAACAATATATATTAATAAATTAACAATATATTATATTGCTCAAAGGTATCCTTTCCAATTAGAGTTCAATTTTAAATAGCATTCTCGTCAAAAGAATGCTCTATAAATTAATGTATTTATAGTATTAATTTATTTAATTTTATGAGTATACTTCACAATATATCTATAACTTGATCTAAAAAATCCAAAAGAAATATCTCTAAATGGTATATTAAAGTCTAACCCTCCCAAGTTATGTTCATGCTTGTCTTTCGCTGTTGTTCAACTCAGTGAGAATATATCTGTGATACATTCGACTAAACTAGCCGAGAGTTGGGGGTTTATTTTCCTCTTATCCCCGGCCCAAAAGTGAATCGTTTTTTATTAGTTGAGGCAGCTTGCGTTGAATTGATTTGTTGTTATCGCATTGTTTGTGGGCTGTGGCCAAGTGGATAGACGGATAGATGGCTAGATGGATGTGGGATGCGGGATCCGGGATGCGGGATGGCCAAAGTGGTCGAAAGGATCCTAGCCTCGTCTCGTCTCCCGTTTAGGGACGTGTCATGTGGCAATCAAAATTGAAAATAAAAGGCAACAGCTGCGTTGTCAACAAAATAAATCAGCGGCAGCAATTTCATTATTTGACAGTAAACGCGATAAACTGTTTCGGCCTGCACTTGGAGCAGATGGTCGCCCCCTTCGTTTATAGTTCGGAAAGTGAAATTGTTTTCTTTCTTGCTATTTTTCACAGTCGAATACATGTGCACGTACGACTGCGTACACAATTAGCAGCTTCCTCTCGGGTTATTTTATTAATTGAGCATCAGAAAGTTTAACTGCCTCCACTTTTATAACACCACCTTGTCACCTATGTGCAGTCGGAAAAAAAGGGTGAAAAGGGCTGGAAGCTATATTGATTGATTTGAAGAATATATAAAGAGAATGAATTGATAGAGAGTTCGAATTCCATGCTAAATGAGGCAGCTTTTCTTATATTTATTTGTTTAAATTAAATCTTTATAATTGGTGGTACTTATATAACATTTCTAAGATTCTTTTCCCAGGTTTAATATGAAGTAATTAATTCTAAATCCTTATGTAATGAATAACTGAGTAACTAAGTATGTAAGGTTAGCTAATTTCTCCTTGTGTTGAGGTTCCCCTTTCCGTATCCTTGGGCAACGTCGACACACCGCTTTCAGCCCCAGCAGCAACAGGATACCGAGTTCCCTGAGAGTCAGAGTTGGAGTCACAGAATCAGAACTGGAGTTTGGAGCCGCACTGGAAGTCATGGCAACAACGTATGGAAATCCCCGTGTGCGTGTGTACACAAAAGTTGCTCTGGGAATTGCTCCAGGGGGGCAGGAGGAAAGAGGAGCCAAGCGGACATGGATGTGGGTTTGGGTTTTGGGAACGCGGGGAGACGAACCCGAAGGAGCTCTCTGGGCGCCGAGATTGGAGGGGAGGGCTGCGAATAAAATTTCATTAAATACACCAACAACAGACAAGGGCACGCAATTATGGTGAGATAGTTAAGTTTTTGATTGTGGGAATCACGCATGAGTACGCACACTCGCACACACACACGCACTTGCCAAGGCTTTCCCTAGCTCTTCGAAACTTTTTTCTTGCGGTAAAAACAATTCTCAACTCAAGTCGTGACGCCGAGAATTTTCGTACATTTTGTGCGAGAATTTTAGTTTTAACAATTGCCTCAATTTATGTCGCAAAACTTTCCTCCCGTACGTAAAACTTCGTGCTTCGTGTGAGAGTCCTTCGGTGGGGAGGGATGGAGGACTGGTGAAGTCAACTACGCGTGTAATAAATTTCAATGCCTTGTCGTTTAATTAATGATAACAAATTGGGGGTGCGGTGGCAGACGACGCCAATAAACTCAGGTCATCCCCAGCCCCACAAGAAAGTAAGTCAGACGGAGACACACACACACATTTGGCGCGTTAATTCAATTCAACAAATATTGACATATGCTAATTCATACAAATGTTTGTCAGGCCTCGTCGATTTGGATGGAAGCCAGGACAGGGGGAGTCAGGGATAATTGATTATAAAAACTGGCAATGAGCCGCGTGAAAGCCCAATTGTTTGCAGAGCACATTAGCTGGATTTTCATGACGTTGGGGCCTGTTGTCAGAACGTTTATGGAAGGATTTAGTGGCAGTAGCTATGAAAATGTGGTAAAATTGAATTGCCACATTAATCATTAAGCTCATGTGACAAACAAACACACACACAAGCCATATAAAACATAAGCACATTATAATTATATTAAAGATATGCGATATGTGCCAAAGGATATCAGAGCTGGAAGTTTAAAAATGTATTTAAAAGAGGTAACTAATAGATATGATAAAAATAGATACATATAATATATAATCTATACATAAAGATATAGATTTTGTTCAGAACAAACACTGTTATTTATATAGATATAATGTTAATTTAACTCGCTGCATTTTATGGAGAGTTTGTGGAACCAAACCTAAATTAACAATTAAAATTTATTTATCCTTGCAGTCTCAGAGCTATAGCTACTTTTCTTTGAATACCTTAACACTAATTCTTTGGAGAACAATCGGTTAGCTTTAACTGCATCTATAGAAACCATTCGAATGGAGATGGATCACCGAGTGCCTTTAAAGCCCCCCCAAAATGCTGGCACATTAACTGAATAGAGCGTTCGCTTTTAGGCCCCACAATTGGGTTCACTTTACACACACTTTGCTGCCATTGCAGTTGACTTCCGAATTTCCATTGACTTTTGCTCCATCTCCCTTTCTCTATGGATGCCCCGAAAGTATCGAACAATAACTCCACAATCAATGGCCATGTACACCCCGAAAGCAGCCCGCAGCGCCGCCTTCTAAACTGGAACCCATCGTTGTCGTCATCGTCATCATCATTGACGGCATCTGAAGTTGATGGCCAACACATAATGGCAGACTAATGACAATAATCGCCTGGCCTGAAGAAGAAACCGGGGGGCAGGGCTGGGGGATATGGGGATGTGGAGGGAAGGGCCATAAGCAGTTGGAAAATTTATGGCCAAGGGCAATGGCAAATGGCCATGTGAATGGGTCCTGCCAGCCTGGTTAAGTCTGCGTTAAGGTCCTGCGGCAGCAAAAGCACAGCAGGACATTCGATTTATAAATGAGCCATGCGTTCAGCCTGCTTATATGAAAAATATGTTAAATTAATGCCTCATAAAGCAAAATATGTCCCATTTTCATGCCCTAACTGGAAGGTGTTTGCTGAGCTTACACACTGAGGGGCTGGGCATAAATCTTAACTCTTATCAGACTTTCAAATTTATATTTAGAAATATAATTAAAATACACAATTTCTAATATATTTTTAAATACATTTTTATGTTTAAGTTAAAAGTAAACGAAGTAAATTTTATCGCTTAGGGCACGCAAAGCTTCGGCTTTAAAGAGCCTGTCCTTTTGCCATGTTTTTTCATGGGTGTTAGCCTGGTTAAGTCTGGGGCTTGGTCGTTGGTTTTTAACTCGGCACTTGGCAAGGTCGCCAATTTCGGGTTGAGTGGGTAACTCTCTGCCAGACAGCGCAGTCACTTTATTAAATTTAAAATCAACTTTTGCTTGCGGTCGTGTCAAGAGAGCGCTGCACCACCGCACCCTCGAAAAAAAAGGACTCCCCTCTTCTTATATGCACGTATCTGGGTGTATCTCTGTAGCCCCGGGCTATGACCTCGTCTGGTTGTGCACACACACATGGGCGTGGCCCTGGAGGCGGCATGCACAGCCATTATTGCTCCATTAAATTTGTAAGTCAAGCATTTTAATATTTGGGCCAAACAATGCAAACGAGAGGCACACCAAACCCGGCCAAAATAAGAAATGAAGAGAAGAGCACAAAAAAACATCGAAAAACAAGGCAAATACGCCACGACGCTGCACACGCGATCCCTGGAGGAGTCCTTCGAGCAGCAGCACCAACGAGACACAGACAGAAAATAATCCAAGAATTGCTCTTATCTTAACTATTAAAAATAAATATAAAATAAATACTATGTAGACTGCTGACAGCTTAAATAAAGTTGATTAAAGGTGTCTTTTACTTCTACTTTTTTTTAATAAATTATATTTATTAACCTCTTTATTCTCTGAGTGCTTCCAGCAGCAACAGCAACATCAGCGACATGTTCGCATTTTTATAATAACAACAGAGCTGGGCAGAGGAGCGGCAAAAGCTATGGGAGCCAAAAAGGAGCAGCGACGACAAAGATATGCAATTTCGCATATGTACTTATATCCTAGCGACATGAAAAGGATCAATTGTGGCAAAACGAATTGCATACGAATGCGATGCCAGTGCCCCGCGTGCTAGCGTTTGGGGGATAGTGTTCTGCTCCAGGGAAGCGACTACGACTACGACTACGACTGTGACTCTACTCCTCCTCACACGCGGTTGGTTCGCGGGGATCGAGGCATTAAGGACGAAGGAACGAACCAACGAGCGAGCGACAGTCAGCTCTCGAAAGCAAAACGACAAAGTAATCCCGGATTTGCATTTTATCGGAATGCGGCGACGGCAAATGGAGGGCAACGTGGCTACCGTTGTCGCTGCTGCTTCTCCTTTTTTTTTCAGCGGAAGTTATGGTGTTTATGGGGAACTAAACATTGTGATTTTGAGAGGATTTCTTCTTTATAATAATATTTGAAGATCTGCAGTAATAAAATGATTTAGAAACTCATATTTACTAGAAAGAAATGCAGGTAATCTACAAGAATTACATTTCAAAACCTTTACTTTTTTCTTTTAAATGTAAATTAATTCCTAGGTAAAAAAAAACACTTTAAATTCTTTAAAAATTGTTTAAATATATAGCTCACATATTATAGTATAGGAAAATAATGTAAGTAACCCCATAAACTACATCTTTATCTCCATCTCGCTTCCTCAAGGACCACACCATCCTGCCGCCATCTCGCTTCGACTGTAAGTCAGTCATTTGCATGCGTCGCATATTTGTCGTTACAACAGCCAACTGTTTGTTATGCAATTGTAGTCGGTGAGTTTGTAGAATCGTCATCCCTCTCATCCCCCCCTCACTGCCTCTCTTTATCAGTGTCTCAGTATGTGTGTGTGTGAGCTGAGGATGTCCTGGCCGCTGCGTCCCGTTTTTTTATATTCCACACTATTCGCTCTAGTTGGAAATTGCTATGTTCTATTATATATTCGAGCCAGGCTAAGTAATTTTTAGGGTCTTTAGGTTATTTGAATTAAATATAATTATTAATTATTATGATGTAAGAAGTCTTATTTAAAAGAAATAAAAAAGGAAAGGTATATATACTTATAGCAAAGTTATTGTAATAAATACACATCTGTAATACATTTAAATCTTAAAAAATCAGCGAGTTTAATAGTCTCAAGCCCCGATACTGTTTATTTACTATTTATTTACTATTTATACATTTTTAAATCATAAAAAAATCAGCGTGTTTAACAGTCGCAAAACCCCATCATATTTATTTACTATTTCTCGTCCTCTGTCTGCCTATTTGACAGTCGACAGCTTATTCACATTACATAAACTAAATGCGCTCGCGTCTTGCGTAACGAATTGAAAACTGCAATCCACGGGGAGCTAAGGAAATTTCACTGATGAAGTGCCCGGGGCCGGGGGTTCCCTCAATCTCTGGCCAGCAAAGTGGAAAAAGCAGCTGGAAGCGCGGAACGATACACACACACACAACAGCTAACCGCACAACCAGAAACCAAAAAAAAAAAAAAGTGTTGACATTTGTAATCAAATTTTTCGGGGCTGTAAATGCTGTTATCATCAGAGGAGAAGAAAGGCCCGAAAAGAGGTAACAGCTTGCCGGTCGGAAATCGTGGGTTGGTTGGCGGGGGATTTTGGGTTCTGGCATTGCCATATGAGTTATATTTTTGACACGACCTTAACACACACACACACACTCGCATATATATACCCGGGCACAGCGGAGAAGTTATAGAAAATGTGCGATTTGCCAAGTACGTGACGCTTTTGTTGGATCTTTTCTTCTTTGGGGCAACAGTTGCCAGTTGAACTCGAAGGGGTGCCCCCCGCCCTTGCAAATCCCCTTTACACACACACACACACTGCAAATGGCAGTTACTTTTGTTGTTGGCATTCCAAGTTGTGCCCACATTTTTTAACGTTTTGGCGAGAAAACGCATTAAAATTTGTTGCACGTCGCATAAATGCTTCCACTATGTGTGTGTGTGTCCATGAGTTTTCCCTTCGCTCTCTGTGTGACTGTGTGTGTATGTGTCTGCTAGGAGCTCAACGAGCTAAAGGACTTTGGAGAGGAGGGGATAGAGCCCGGGTTAGCTGGCGAGAAAAGTTTACTACGCTCTTCTGCACTGCAGGCAAATAAATTTGCGGATACCGAAACCGAAAACAGCACATAAAATCACAGCCAGGACGAGAGATTTCGTGAAAGGTGAACGGCAAATAGCGAACTGGCGAAAGACCAAGAGTGAGAGTAGGACCAGATAGAGCAGGTCCTTCTTACTAACGATATCCTTGACTCGACATTGCCAGGATTATGCGGTGGGCGGGTCAAGCCAATGCTTAGACTTTTGATCATTTTCAGTTTAAGAGAAAACATTAAGAACTTGCATTGAGAAAACCAATTTTATACGTTTTATATTTCCGTTTTGTTCTGCTCACATCTTGAAATACTTTTCCCCGCTGAAACTTCTTCCCCTTTTTTTTCAGATTCATCAAGCCTGAGACCACCGAAACCACAATTTCCAATCTGCAGCTAGTTCATTTTCAGTCGCAGTAGTCGTATCCGTACACTCTTCATTTCCGCATTTATTGGTAACAGTCCATCATTAACCGCCGAGGCAGCTACATGGTGGCAACCGCAAAATGCCTTTGCCATATCTCCCCAAGTTTGTTATGGGCAACCAATCAACAATTTAGCATGCCAAATGTGCAATCTCAGACCACTAATTGCAACGCATTCATCAGGGCCAAGTAGACAGACATTTAGCACACAAAATGATAGAGAGAGAGAGGTTTCCCCTTCACGGCCGGCCATCCTTTTCCCAAGTCCCTCCTCAATGCCAGCTGGCAATTGGTTTATTAGGCCCGACGGATTCCCCGCCCGATCCGGTCTGCTCTGTTCTGTTCTGTTCCCAGGCAAATGAAAGAAAATTGTAAATTGCTTTTAATTAAAAGGCACAAACATAAACACCTGCTGCCTGTCCACACATACTCACATGTATATGTACTGGAAGAAAATAAGGGGTCTTTTTAGATTCAATAGAGTCCAGTAGAAATCATAGGATTTCTTTTTTATTTTGTAATTTTGGTTCTACTTTATAAAACATTACAGAAATCAGGTCTGAATATCTATTCTTTATTAGTATTAGGTAAGTAATTTTAATATATATTAATTTGCCTTTGCTTCAGTGTATATGTATACACATATAGCATATACACGCACTCACGCACACGATGTAGAGGCGGAAATGAAATCGCAGCTAAGCTACGGCCAACAACAATGCCACAATTCTCATTCAAACGCAGCCAGCTGTTGGTGTCCTTTTGTCTATTGGTTGCGGGTGAGGACATTAATAAGCCCCAATGGAGGAATGTCGGCAAAAGGGAAGGGCACAGGGAATACCGGCACACACACACAGAAGCACACGCACATGCAAAGACAACAAGGACAAGGAAATATGGCGGCATGTGTTGCGCGTTTGTTTATAAATCGCCAGGCCGCACGAAATATAGAGAGAGAGCGAGGATATTCTGGAAAATGTTACTCATACGCGGTGTATGCCCTTTGGTCTTTGTTTTCCAGGCCATTTATACAATTAGCCAGGATAGCTTAAGCCTGAGCCAGGGATCACTGAACCAAGGCAGATTCCAAAGGCTAATTTAATGCAGAATACAGATTGCGGAATGTATTGGTAAATATTAAATTTAAAACAATTTTCAGCCAGTCTTAAGCTGAGCTTAAACACCAGAACTCCAGGAAAATTCAACGGAATTAATAGTAATAATAAAATATATAAGAGAATTGCATTTACTTTTGTATGTAAAAGTGTGAACATCTCTTGCAATTAACCTCTTTGGGGGCTCTTGGCAATTTAGTCCGACTTTGTTCATTAGAGGCCAAAGGGAAGTCCGCACCCAGGACACTCGGCCACTCAATTTCCATGGAAATGCAAGCTGCACCGCCTCATATTTTCCACAGCGCCACCCACTAAATGCAGTGTAGTTGTGCCGTGGCTGTGCATTTGCATGCAACACTTTCGGCAAAGGCAAAGGATCTCAGGCGAAGTTGATTGTTTTCCTGCGGTTGCTGCAAAACTGCAAAACTGTGAACATTCGCCGGCAAACAAAAATTGAAAATGCATCTTGCGCTGCGGCGAGCGGCAAGTGGAGTCTGGAACTGAGCCCGGAGTCGAGCCATAAATAATGCGGCATTATTTTCAAATAAACTCCACCAGAAACAGGTCGAGACCCCATACTTTTTCTCTGTGGAAATTTTTGGGCTTTGCCGCCAAATGATTTTCACACATGAGGAACGTGCAAAACTGCCCATAAATCTTGGCTGGCTTCGCCTTTTCCCTTGCCTTGTCTTCCCCTCAGTCTTTCAGTTTTTGCCTTGTATCCTTTTGGAGGTGTTTCTCTTTGGGGGTTCTTTGGTTTATTTTTTGGTTTCGTTTCGTTTCGGTTTTATTTTGTGTCGCCGCTTTCATTGATTCTGCAGTGCAGCAAACGAAACAACAATGGTGGCATTGTCGTTTAGCCTTTTCTACATTTGCAAGTGAAATGTTTTGCGGCTTGTCGGGCTCAAACAGTGCGGAGGGTAACCAGCCAACCAGCCAACCAATATGCAATTGCAGCCGGCAATGCCAAACAGATGCCAATAGACAGCGTTTGGCCCCAAAAACTAGGCTACAAAAACTCACCGCACGCTCAACGGAGACAGAGGGAACGAAGCAGGGGACAGGCGACAGCAGGAAAAGCAGGAAAAACGCAGACTGTATGGAAGGAAATGTGGAAATGAGCAATGCCTGGTGTATTGGCATATTCAATTTCGCTGATACAATGGGCGGCGTGGCCAGGACACATGACAAATGGAACGGAATGAAGATATCGGAGGGTAGAATGTGTCATGTGAATTAGAATTTCAGGGTCGCAATGTTTTAAATCAGTCCAATATATTCACAGGGGATTTTATTTTTTTAAAAAGATGGAAAGTTACTTAAGAATATTACTTACTTACCTATAAAAATATTCATAATTCATTCTATTGTCAAGTCACATTTTTAAACAAGATTTTCTGTAATTAAATATACAGAACAAATGATTAAATACCGCAGTACACTTTGTAATATCTTTGTACATTTTTTAAGTTGGAAAAATGACAATTTTTAATTCTATAAAAATGCCTAACACCCTTTATTGTTTCTTAATTACTTTGGAAAATATTTTACAAGCCTTCCCGCCTCATCGTAGCTCTGGGATATAATTCACCGCCAATCTCAATTGCATTCTCTTGATTCACTTAAGATGGCATCCAGTGCATCCATTGTGGCCCAGATTTATGGCAAGTTAATATGCCCATTCCGACCGTTTCAAATTTACCATTCCTTCCATTGAGCTTGGAGCTGGGAGGTAGGAACCAGGAGCCAGGAGCTAGGAGACAGGAGCCAGGAGCCGAGAGCTAAGAGCTGGGGAGCTTGGACCCGTGGAGAAGGGCATAAAAAGTTCTCGCTGCTCGGTGCTGGCACACGGCAAATTATTAGTTGAGCATGTGCCAAAAAATATTGCTGAAGACGACGACGCCAGGCAGAGTCTCCGGGACCTCCAGGCCCACGCCCACTCCAATGTCGCCCTCTATGGCATTCCAGCGAATATATATACTTATACCTATGGAGAGGGACTTGGCACTAGGTCGCAAAAATTTATGGCCGTTGTCTGTCGCGGACAAAGAACATCTTTGAATGTTGTATAACTTAAGTGCCAGTGCAAATTTTCTGCCACTTCATGGCCCACACACACAAACACACCCACAGTTGGCCAAGCACATGAGAATGCACTTTTCGGTGTATTCGTTTTTGTTGCAATTTCCGCATTTATTCTCGGGGCGGAATTCTTAACTTTATGAAAAGGCATTCGGTAATTTGGTGCAGCCTCCGACGAGTCCCAATGCAGCAGCCCTGCATCCCCTTCAGTTTGAATTAGAAATAAGGCTGGGGAAAAGGACTATCATGTTTTGGGCTAAAACTAATAATGTTTGGTCATTGCCTTAAAGCTGAATTCCCTTTAAAATGAATGTGAAAACTCGAATTTGAACGCCTTCGCCCATTTCCCGACGATTAACTCATAATTGCGGCCCACCTGCTGCTGGGGAACCGCATCCGTTTTAATTGAGAAACTCAAGACTCCGGTTGCACCTTTGTGACTGTTGTCGTTTTTGGGGTAAATACGTTAATTAAGCCAAACACTTAGCCGCAGCAAAGTGCATGAAGGGGGGTGGAAATTGTACACTGGACACTGGACACTGGGCAGTGTGGTCACTCAATTTGCCAGGCAGTTAAGTGCGTCGCCAGCAAAAACAACAAGGACAACGACGAACTGTACCGGGTTGGGGGGTGGTTGGTGGATGCAACAGCCATGGCCATGGCCAGGACCATAAACAAAATGCAATAATGCTGGGACATGACACCGAAAACCCGCAGAAGTCCGTACGGACAGCAAGAATGCCAGCCAATTGGTCCAACGATTATGGCCGGAAGTACGCAAATATGTATGTATGTGCGCTTAAGCATGCACGCACACGTGCGCGTCTACAATATATGTATAAATACGAGGACGAGCAGGACTTTGTATATCGAATGGGCGACGGACATAAGCACCCCGATATTGGCTTAATTAAGCAGTAATAATTGCGCATAAATATAAAACGGAACGGAACGCAATTCCGTATCGGGAATTTGTAGTATTTGCGGTCGCAATTAAATTTACGAGTCAGGTCTGAGTGCGTGACAGGTGAAGTCACGAATAGGAAATCATCAAGAACTAATTAGTATCTCCTCTTACATACTTGGAATAAATAAGAATATTGCTAATATATAAAATAAGATTATTTTCTGCATTATTCTTTTAGGTAATAGATTTAATTTTGCAATCAAAATGTAATGAAACTATCTTAGAAATGTTATAAGCATTTTTTGTATCTGATTGTCACTTAACTAATTTATTTTCCGCACCTGCCGGGTTCCCTTCTTAACCCTGCTGAGGTCTGTTAGCGCTTTTATCGCGGAATCCGTGACTGCAGCTTTTTTAACTGCAAATCGGATTGGATCGGCCTGCATTTTAATTATTCACCTGGCTGGGACTGACTGAAGCCTTAAAGCCGGTTTTAAGGCAATTACAAAAAACGTTGCCAAACATTATATCCTGCATTATTAATATTATTATTGCTTTCATGGTTATTGCCGGCCTCGAACATATGTTGAACCATTTGTAGCAACATGAAAATTACACAAATCGTTTAATTTTTGCACGCTTCTTTTTTTGTTTAATTTAATTTTATTTTGGGTCTGTTTCACTCAACCCAGCGAGAGTCATAAATTTTATTGTAACCCCCCCTACCCGTCGACTCTGACATTTTTACCTGTGACATTTTCATTGTTGTTGCCCCGTTTTTTGTATTATTTTTTTTTATTGTTTGTCGTAATTGTGGCGAGACAAAACAAGCTCGGGCAGAAAAAAAAAATGAAAGAAAATGGAAGCGAAAACAACTTTAGCAGTGGCAGAACAATGCAGGGTCATAAAAATTTAATGAAAATTAAAATGAGTATAATTTGTGTGTTTAATTTAATTTTATGATGCCCCAAAGACCGTCACGGGAGTTACGGGAGGATGCCGATGTCCGGGGCCGGGACCATAAAGCAATTGCGCTTAAAACTATGCAACAGATCATAAATCAGCGGCATAAATTACGAGTGTGCCCGGGCCCAAGGCCACGTCGAAGGCGTCCTTTGCTCTCCGTGACAACAAAACAAGGAAAATGGAAAAACAATTCGCAGCAATTCCACCCACAAGCGCGCGCAAACACACACACACACACTCACCTACCGGCTCACCCAGAGGAAAAGAAAAGATAACAATAACAATAACGGTAACGGTAACAGTAAAAGCAATGTTAACAATAACATTACTTCAAATTTAATTTAAATTATTGCCCCCATTCCCCCATTGGGACAAACAATTGCCGTGATGAGTATCTAGCCAAGATTACCTGTAATATTTGTCGAGTGTTAGCTAAATTACACTCAAAGAAAGCGATGAATGCTTTGGTTTAATAGAGCCAATATTGTATTTTTTATATTTCTTTTATTTGTGGTTTTAGTAAATATATCGAACCTGTAGCTCTTTAATATTAATAACAAAGAAAAATCAAAGAAAAGTAACTAATTAATTATTGGAGTTGCGTTATAACTGCGCTACAAGTTTGTATTGATTTATATGATAAACTGTAGTAAATATAGAAACTTGAGCTTTAACAAAAGTATATGAATTAATAACTAAATATGTCATAAAACACTTAGGAGAAATCTTTACAATTCATAAAGGATTTCTTATTATAAAATTCTTTGGTTCTAAAATCAATACTGATTTAATTACAATAATGATATTTTATTATTTATTTATTTATTGATAATTCCAAGAGGATAGTGTATTTCCGTTCAGTGTAAGGCCTCTCTCTGTCCCCTCATTTATAACAATAAGGTGAGCATGTGTGTGTGTGTGTGTCAGGGGACGAGGAGCTTGGGTCAACAATGGCGGTTCTAAAGCGACCAACAATGGGCCACATTGGCCGGGCTCGCGTTTCCAGATACCAATCGCTGGTCGAGTTTAGGCCCAGGATATGGGATTTTCGCAATGCCACCAAACTAATATGCCATATAAGCCGCAGCATTGTCAGCAAAAGAGGATTGCGGCAGCAAACCGACAATTAGTTCATATTTACCCAAATGGAACTCAACTCCGATGGAGATAAGCATGTTCCAAATGGTTGCTTCAAATTAGGCGAAATTAAATGAGTGGATTTCGGGATCTTCCAAAAATCCAATCATAAATAAGGGGAAACTTTGCGGAAGATCCGAAAAATAATGATTGAGTACTTCTTTCCTTTTGTAAGTAAAATGCATTTCCATTCTTATATTATTAATATTTAATTTTAATGTAAATATAATCGTCAGTTATTTCTAAATAATCGATTTTGTTTAAAATATTCAAATTTCTAGCTGAAATTCAGTCGGTCCTTGGTCATGCGATTTATATTTTCGGGGACATCTGCCAGGGATATCAATCAAAGCGCCATGAAAATCCCATTTTGGCGTCACCATAATTGTTTTGCAGGTGATTTGAACTAACTCATTAAAACGAAATAACCGAACGCCAGAAAATTAAATTGCCAAATCGAGCGACAGCCACCGAAAAACACAATACGAATTTCTGGCGGGTTCCACTAATTACAAAAACATAGCAGGAGCCCCATCACCACCAACACCACCAACCAGAACCAGAACGACGGCAATGTCAGGAGCCATAGAAAACATTCATAAACCTGATTTCCAGTTGCATTTTCCATTTCCAACCGGATGTGCATTAGCAATTCAAATTCAATGCTCCCCATTAAACTCATTAACTGCACACAGACGACAGACGTAGGGAGCCGAGGACACAGGACAGTGCCAACAGGACACTGCCTCCTCGGGGGATTTCAAAACTACATAAACAGCATAGATATTCCTTTGGGGGAAGGAGAGATGCTGCCGCCGGTTCCGGACAATAAACAGCAGAGTGCTGCCCACCTTTAATGACCATCGATCGACAAATTGAAGAACTGTCTTCATTAGGCATTAGGCATTAGGCATTAGGCAGCCGACAACTGAAAGATCTGGCCGGGGGTTGGCGCTAGTTTTTTGCCCATTTCAACAGCCTTTCTTTGCCCCGACTCGAGGAACAGCAGCATCCGCTCAGGTAATTCGACTAAATATCTAGAGGAGTATGAGGAACAAAGGAGGAAGCATACGCTTTAACGAGGGTAAACTCTTTGATACCCTGTTGAAGAAATATCTGAATTTTCATGACATTGAAGCATTACAAGGAGTCAGCAAGAAGCCTTTAAAAGGATTAAAAAATATATTTGGTAACTAAAAGAAATCGCTGAGCTAAAGAGAAACCTTTACAGTAACATGCAATGAAATTTCTTGGACTAAGGGAATTTATATTTTAGGCTCGCGATTTTATATACATTGCATGGAATATAAATAATAAATTTATTTAAACTTTCCCCAATTACTTAATCATGCAAAATGCTTGTTTTCTTTAATGGCGACAAGCCTTTTCGAATACCATTTTTGAAGGATTATGTTAGACGAAAGCATCGCCTCGCATGCCAGGGTATTACTAAGACCTTAAAGCATAAACTAGTTAGAAAAACTGGAGACTTGGCTCGTTTGCATAGAAAAGCCATTTGCACGCCGTTGACTCTGCGACTCCGGCGACTGGGCCAGAATAGTTGACTAGCTAGAAGAAGGCGTCGCCTGCCGAGTGTGCCTGCTTCTAGGTGGCAAAGGATAATTGACTTTCAAATCAGTTTGCTATAAATTTTTATCGGCCCTTGTGATGCTGTTGCTGGCAGTTCCCAGAAGAGGACGCTCGCTCGCGGGGACATCGCCAGTGCCGTATCGTATCGCCATCGACAACGGCTGCAATCAATTGCCAAAGTCAACGGGGGCAAGCCGGCGATAATTGCCAGCTCCGTGGAGAGCCGTTGGAGCTACAGGACCCGAGGTGCCGGCAACTGGAGTCCTCGACAAAAACGCCACTAATGAGTTTTATTGAGTAGCAGTGAGAGCGGGTGACCCCTGCCCTGCAGGTGAACTCCAACTCTAGCATAGATAGTGATGGGCAGATATATATATATCGATAGCCAAAAATAGTTCTGTCAATATTTTAGTTTCATTAAAAAATTAATAGTTTGTTATAAAATATTCTATATCTAATTTAAATTTAAAAAAATAATTTATTTATATCAGTTGTGAGCATTATTTAGTTTTAGTTTAACTCTTTACCTCATAAATCGATTTATTTCGATAGAAAATCAATATTGTTTTTACTAATTTACAAAGCTTTATCGATATCAAGTAATGCCTTGGCTTACTACTTTTAATTTAACTTGTAAACTTAGGAATCGATTCATTTCAATAACCACTCAATATATTCTATACGATTAAATTTTTTCACATTTATATCACATCGAATTTTGTTGCTCGCTGACATCTCTTCTCCAGTTAAGCGCCCAGGAACTTCACGGGCTGAAAACGAATTTGATGACGCACGGAAGCAGTTAATCAAATCTGCAAGTGGCCCCCCAGAAACTCGCCGGAGGGGTCAACGTAATTGCATTTACCTGTCTCACACATATGACCCACTCCACCTGCACACACACCCCTCTGCCGATGCCACCTTATCCGATTCTTTGCCAAAAATAAACGGGGCCGAAAAAAAGATTGCAGCTGGAAATGGAAAATGGAAATGAACATGAGACTGAAAATTGGCATAGGCACGTAAATTATGTGCTGCCAATTAGCAGGCCACAAATTCCTGCACGCAATTCTTTTCTCGCTCGTGTCCTTTCTGTTTCTTTTGGAGAAATTGCAAAAGGAAATGAGAATGTGACCAAAAATACGCACCGCACAAAAACCAAAAATATGGAGTTGGGCAAACGAAATCAAAGCAAAAGAAGTCGTAGGCGATTTGGGTTGTAAGAGTTGGGCTATTTTTTCCACGACACACCCATATATGGCATAATAGGCAAAACACAATGGCATGCAAAGGAGGAAGTCGTGTGGCAATAAGTAAGACGGGAATGATGGAGTAGGGAAATACCCTTTAATCTAGGGAATTCTAGAAATAACTAGGGCATTTTAAAATACATAAAAAGATGAGTTTGCGTGAATTTTTAACTTTTTTTTAGGGGTTTACAAAACTCTTGTGATTTCTGTAGTACCCACAATTAAAATAAATAGGAAATTCGATATGTATCACTTATTTTTAGTGGTAAAGGGGTTACCGGATTTAAATAAATTATTAAAGTCATCGCCTTAGTTTATAATAAAATCCTAAGGTTCCTTTATTCCCTCAATTCGATCCTTCCCTTCCTAGCCAAAATACCAACAGGGTATTTAAGAAGGAAAAAATGTATATAAAAATAATTTCGTCACGACATAAGTGGCATCATTAGAAGAAGTATGTTGGCAGCCACCCACAGGCACAGCCTTGACTCCCAAGGCAGCAGCAGCAACGCCAGCCCCTGTAACCATCCCCAGCCCCTACTCCATCTCCGTCTCAAGTGCCTGACGCAAAAAAGTCAAACACCGAAATTGCCAGGCACCAAGAACGCAAAAAGAAGGACAAGTGGGGGCAAGTGAAGGCGTCAGATTGGGGGCGTGTTCCGAAGGGGCCAAGGGGGTGGCGAATGAGTGCGAAGAAAACATGGTAATTTTTCATAAAAACCACCAAATGCGCACACAACCCGAAGCGAGGCAAAAGCGAGGAAAAGCGAAAATAAAAGAAAATATATAAATTTTCCTCTTTCGGGTGTTTTTTTTTTTTTTTTTGCTGGCGCGGTTTTTGCGGCGGCCGGAATGTGACTCAAAGACATGGGCCGGGAGCTGGCTGGGTAACTGGGGGCGTGGCATGTCATGTTTATGCGACGTCTTTAGCCATTTAGGCATGCGAAATGCGTTTTGCCCCAAATCCTTTCTACGTGAATCCCGGTCGCCCAAGGACAAGACAGGAATGGAATGGTGGAATGGATGGCGCCAAATGGGTGGCAGCAAGTTTATTTTCTTTTTCTTTTTTTGGTCAGGGAAAACAAACTTCAAGCGGAAGTGGCAAACGGCGGCGACGGAAATGTCAACAAAACAGCAAAACGCTTTGCCCGCCATACCCCCAGCTACTGCTACTGCTCCATAAATCCCGGCTCCGGCTCCGTCTCCGTCTCCCTCTCCCTGGCCACTCATAATCATTCCCTGGTGAAATATTATCAAATTGCCGCAATTGATTTAACTGCCGGCGGGTCTACGTGACGCGGGGTCCGGTCTGGTCTAGGAAAAACGCCAAATCGCGATTCAAATTGACGCAGTAAGCCATCAAAGTCGGGATCTCAAGTTGCAGATGGATAGTTTACTTTGGCGACAGCGGCGGACAAACTTGAGAGGATTGCTGAAAGGGGATTAGGAAGGAGTTGGAAATTTAAAACCCACCCCGGGCAAGGCAAATTGATTTAGGAGATCCCGATCATCATCTGCATTTTCCGTAAATTAATTGGAACCATCCTAAATTTATGCAAATTTAAAAGTTCCAAGTACTTAAACGCAGAGGCACAGGTTTGGCTTACATCTATAACTTCAAGTTGCTGTTTTAAATCTTTAACTTGATTAATTAATTAAGCGTTCAAACTATAATGAAATTATGCTGAACAATTTCCACAAATTAAAGAGAACAAGTGATGGCTCTTATTTTATATTTACACGCTTTCTGCTTAATACCTTATATGTTGCAGCTTAAACAACAAAAGGAGAAACAAATGACAAGTAATTGAAATATTTAATTATTTAATTACAGCTCAGAGGGAGCAAGGATGAGTAAGTCGGTTGGCTGATTAGGACTTGCAAATGGAAATACAGACGACACACACTTCGGAGAACTGGCAGCAATTTAGGAATTTTCCGAGCCACAAGTTACTGGCATTTTGCCGCCGTTGATTTATTTCCGTTGTGTAATTGAAACGCGTTGCCGGGACTCTGATCAAATGCTGAAGCATAATTAGTGCTTTGCTCAAAAATAGATCATAAATAATCGTTGCTTGCCTAAGGGATGATGATGATGGTGATGGTGGAAGGAGCCGCAAATTGTCTGAGGGCCTTGCATAAATTACTTAAATGTTCGCCGCCCCGTCGACCCTTTCTCTGCGGCAACGCGTCGTATGCGCAATTTTATTAAATTACATTCGTGTTTTGGCAAATTAATTACGAAATTATGTTGTCGTCTGGCGCCTAACGAGCTCTATCTCCCGGACACCCACCACCCCGCCCCTATACATATGTATTCATCTAACTGGGAGCTGTGGGCTTTGGGCGGGGGTTGTTGCCTTGACAAAGCCCTTTGGCGTTGCTTTTGGCTCGTCCTTGTACTGAGCACGCCATGCATTTCACTTATCTTTGACTGTCAGAGTATCCGCATCGTCCTGCTGCTGCTCCAGCTCCTACCGGTCCATAGTTCATGCATATTAAAAGTAATTTCAGCTCATTTTTGGCATATTTCGTTGTCTGGCCGGACAAGGACGATGCTGCTGCTGCCGCTCCTGCTCTTGCTCCTGGTGGTGCGGCCCAAACAGATTACTCAGCATTTGAATGGACCGTGTCGTCGTCGTTTCTCGGTTTGATTCTGGCACAGAAATATTAAGCGAAATCTCAGTCGCAATAAATTTGACTTTATGTTCATGCCCCGCTTACCAAATTGTGTTTACAAATCATACAAATCGCCGGCTCGCTGCCATGTTTCCCCCTTTTTATTCACTTATCTAATTAAAGCCCAGCAAGGTCAAAGCTTAAACATTACTCATACGCCGCATTAGCCGGCGTTGCCCACATCATTGTCAAAATAAATTACAATAATTTGTTAAATTGCCGCCGACTAAAAACGGTTGGAGAAGTCTCGTACATAACCAGAGGAAACGGGTCGGTGGCGGCGGGGAAGGTTGCGAAATGGAAATCAAATCAAATTGCGAGCAACGTTTTAAGTTAAAAATCACATTTGCATATTTTCTGCATAACAATCAGTGAAGCAATGGTTTGTGACGTCAGTGGGATTGGTGAAATCAACCGCCATCACACACATGATGCCACATTAAAAAAAAAAGCAAGCTACACGTAGAAAAAAATTATATCCAAAATACATATGTATATAATCAACTGCCAAAATTGTTGCTAACAAGTTAATACACGCAAGATTCATCTTATAGTTCCAGGATAAAGACTTTAAGAAAATCTTTAAAGCTCTGCTTAAAATCAAATAAAAGCTGGTAGGTTCTGGAAAATATATACCTTTAATTACAGCTGAATTTTATTATAAATGCTTTGCTAGCCGTGGTCTTATTTTCCCCCACTTATGCACCATATCGACAAAAGTATAGGTAATAAATGCTCGCTAAAACAAAAACATTTTACTACCTGTGTGACCGTCGCTCGACAGATGAAATTAAGCACATGCCCCGACAGAATGTACTAAATTAGACCAGAGTAAGCAAAAAGGTAATCTGACGTAAAGTGGTACTTGAAAAATGCTGAGTACTGAAATACCGAATTCCCTTCTATATATATATATATATATACTCCCTTTTGCATATTTTAAAACAAAACATTTTTCATGGACTTATTATTTGCCGAATCATGATTATTGCTATAAAACATGTAAATATATATGTAGTTTTAAAAAAGAGTGTCCTTGTCGCGTTCGTACTCGCCAATGTCCGACAGGTGGAAACAGACTGTGGTCATAGGATCGGCAGACTTGCAGTCGTCAATGGAGCAGGCCATAACGCCAAAACCAAGCGGCAGATCGTTCATCGAGAAGACCAACACGCCGTCGAACTTCCTGGCGTTTTCTGTGATGCGGCCCAGACCCGACTTGGGGATATTCTTGCCGTTCAGATACTCCTGTTCGAACGATGGCTTTACCCATACCTTGCACTCTGCATAGGGTGCCAGGTGGGGCAGAGATGAGATATGTAGCTTCAGATTGTTCTTCTTGGAGAACTTGCCAAAGCAGGTGCCCGCGGACACCAGCTGATTGTCGTCAAAGTAATCGCTCTTATCTAGGATGCGCCTGCGGACGTAGTAGACGCGATCCTTATGCTCCGAAAAGCAATAGCCATCATTCGGACCAGATATCAATGATATCGCATTAACACCAAGGCTGAAAGTACCCATATAAGCGATGAATCGACGAAAATATATTCATACTTACTAATAGTAGAGCTCCTTATAGAGAATTTTAATACGTTCATCACTCAAGTTATTCATTTTTTGTAAATTTGAGCCGTAAACGAAGATACAGAAAATCTAGCTCGCTCCACGTGCAATGTTATAGAGATGTAAGAAAATATTTTTGACAAAAAGGAGATACATCGATATATCTTTACAAATTATCGAAGTTTTTCCACCAGGGTTGCCAGCGTGTGCCTGGAACAAGCAAATGGCAGAAGGGGACAAATGTTTTATTTTTTAAGGACAAATAACACGACAAATAGTTTCTTAGTTTAATGCTGCGATTTAAATTTAAAACGAAATGATTGAAGTATGGTTCGTTTTCCTGTTCTACAGGAACCTGATAAGCTACAATAAACAACAAGACAAGACTACCAAGGACCATCTGGATGCAAAATCGTTACCAATTAACATTTCTCGCTGTGTAATGCTACCTGTTTGGGATCTCCCGCTGAAAAATCTTTCAGACTTTGCCAAATTGCTTCCAGCTTGCAGCGACAGCACGCACACACACCTTCTCAGCCGAAATCAAGGCGATGGATGCCCCCATCTTCTTCCTCCTCCAATCTCCCACAGGACCACTCTCTGGCATCCCCGCTGCGTGAGAAGCGGATGTGTACGCTTCATTTATGCATTCATCAATCAGCTAACCAAGTGTAAATTTTGCATTTCCTTGCGCGTTGAAATAAAACAGAGAATTTGAATTTGGCTCGCACCCTTGGCTCGCTTCCCTCCGGCCGACGCTGCCACCACCCCTTAGAAGCTTTTGTCTTTTGGGCTTTTACCTCGCTTCGCATAGCATAGCATCGCATCGAATGCTCCCTCGTTCGCCCTTCATTTATTTTATTTTGAAATATATAAATCGCACCTAAAAAGTATGCTACACTAAACTTTGATTCATGGCACAAACTTTCCGTGTGCGCGCTGGGAAATTCCGCTTTCCTTACGCACACACTCGCAGCACACTTCTTTGCAGCTGTTGCCCACAACGTTTCGGTTCAACGCTTTTTACGTGCTCAGCTGCCACGCCCCCACGTCCCCTCCAACCACCTTTAAATCTAGCCGGGAAAACAGGAGCAGCAGCAGCAGCAAAAAAAAAATACGAGTCGGGAAAAAAAAGTGGCCATGAGAGTGGGGAAAAGGCAGCTCCGAAAATTTTTGCAATTTTCCCTTGCGCCCATTTAGCACTTGGCCATGATACGCAGTTTTCTCTTTTATTTGCTGTGAAAATAATAGAATCATAAACTGAAACGAACCGGCAGCAGCTAGCAAGCGAGCGGGGGACACGTGGAGGTCCGCTTTTGAAGTGTTTGATGAAATTTTCAACACTTAATGATAGCACACGCAACCCTGGGGGGAAACGCTAGGCGGGCGGGGCCCCCGGAAAAGTCAGCGAGTAGCCAAAAAAAAAGAAACAGCACAAAAATGGAGAAGCAGCAGGACACATCGCGATGTCCGTCCTCCACAGCACACATCATAAACGTCAACGGCAATGACCGTGCACCGCACACAATTGTGTTAACCAAATGATGCTGCCAGTGTCCCTCAACGACCAGCTCCCCACTCTTAACCCATTTCCGCCACCCTTTCGGCTTGCAGTTCAGTTTCAGTTTCTGTTTCGGCGACTACATAAATAGCAGCCGGACGACGGTGGAAGGCCGTCCACCGAACGGGCCAATAAAACCAACGAGCCACTCCAAAATCGGCTGCATGGAAATGCGCGAAAATAAAACCAGGACACGGGAGTGCAGGCAGTGAAACTGAATTTTTATATACCCCAGAGGGCTTGTTTTGTTCTTAATTCTTGCCTATGAAATATTTAATAATCGGAGAGGGGAGAAAAAATTCTTTTTTTTTTTGTTTTTTTTTTTTTTTTGTTTTATTATTTATAAAGGTATAGAAAAAATTCTGTACAACAACTGAGGCGTAAAAAGATATATTTTGTTTGGCAATCCAAATGGAAATCATTACGAGTAAACTTATATGAATCTCAGCAAGCATGTTAAACAAATCACAAATATTTCTGGCAAGAACTTTCATTTAATATGTTTATTTACTTAAATGTTACTTAATAGAGTATCCCCCCGTTTAACATGCACATTATTTAATATTCAAAAGTCCAAGCTAAAGTAAACTAAACGAATTTAGAAGCTTTTTTTTTTGTTGTGTTGCCAAAAACTGGCGAAGGTATTTGCATTCATTACGGACTTGCAATTACCATATAAGGCACTTCAAGCATTATCACATCATTATTATACCCGAAAATTTGCATGCTCCCCGTCCAATATGGTCGGCCTCCCTTTTCCCTGTTACCGTTTCGCTTTTCCCAATTTTCCATTTCCCATTTTCTACCGACTTCCACCGGAGTTGCCTGCCTGTCTGCCAGCCTGCCTGCCTGCCTGCTGTTGTCACTGTTGGTCAGCAACAGCAGCAGCTGTTGTTCTTTTCCACACATTTTCCCGGCTTTTCTGTTTTTGTTTATGACCGGGAATTATGTTGTTAGTGTTGTTTATATTTTAAAGCCTCTTGAACGCTTAAAGTGTTGCATCGAGTGCGGCGCCAAACGGCTTGCCAATTGCCAAATAAATTACGAAATTTACAGCCAGACCTCCGAAAAATGGGGCTGCGGCGAATGGAATCGACATCGAACTCTGTGAAGCCCCGCGCCAAACAGTTTTCCCGCTGCGAATGGCCGCTGAGTGTTGGCCCATTTGGACACAATCAACGGCAACATTAACGATATCGCCTTCAAAGTGCCGACCCCAAAAACCCAACCCAACCAGTAACCCAAAAGCAAACCCGACCCAGAGACCGCGTCCGGGTTCGAGTCTGGGTCCGGGCAATGGCACGGCAAACACGCAGGTTCCCCCTACAAATGACAGACCCCCGAAAGTTTTGCAGGTGAAGCAGATGGCCTTTACACTCCAGCGATGGCAGCGTGAAGCAAATATATTGCAAAATTAACCAGCAAAACAGACTTTCTAGATTTGTATTTATTTTTATTTATTAATTAAAAAATATATAAATATTTTACACATTAAAATTGGCACCACTTTCAGAGGGTCTCTAAATTGTCGTTACCTACTTTTAGAAACTATTTTAAAAGGCCATAAAACTTCGTTAAAATAAGTTATATAAAATAAAATTTTAAATCTTAGCTGAAACTCAAAATCACATATTATAAGGGCACAACTTCTTATGTTTTTATTTTCCAAATATATTTAAGGAAATATATTAAGCCCGACCATCTCTAGCTGGCATTTTCCTTCGTGAGTTTTGCTTGTTGCGTGTCCACTTTCACTTAGTTCGGTATGAGTGTGCGAGTGTGCCGAAGTACCTGTATTAGTGTGTACCGAGAAATTGCGGTTTGTTTGCCAGGTAATTACATTTCGGCATTTTCTCTGTATGGGGTTCCCAAGCTGCCATCCCATCCCACCCCTCCACCGCCGTCCCCAGTCCACCGGCAACCTCGGTCTTCTGTGTGTGGGCATGTCAGCGTGATAATTATGCGACTATAATCGCACTTTTACATGCCAGTCCTGGCGGGGAAGGGGCGCCGGGAAACGGATGGCTAAAGAAAATAATAGGAGGACGGGGCCAAAAGGAAAACTCAACTTGGAACTTCGAACTTGGCTGAAACACTTGAACCTTAAACGAAATATGTCGTCAAGCGGCAAAAGTCAGCAGTGCCGGCTAATTAACTGGTCGCCAGGTACAGACTTACATACTTCCCGGCCCGACCCGACCCGGACAAGAGACCCCTCCATCCATTTCGCACACAACACACATTCATGCAATATTTAAGGCAAGTTTGCTGGCCGGGCTTAAACAAAAGCGAAAGGCATGTTTAATCATAAGAGCAAAAACAACACGGCCTGGTCGCCGTTTTCCATTTCCCATTTCACATTTTCCATTTCCCATTTGCCGCTTGCCGTGTTGCCAAAGGCAGAAGGTTCCTTTCGGTCCTCGACTTGGCCAAGAAGTGACGTCAACGTGGCGGGCATACAAAAAAGGGTTAAGCAAATATTGGAGTGAATAAAAACCATGAGAAAGGAGCCAAGCTACAACCAAAAAAAATTACAACAACATTACGCTCGCACATATATACATAGGTCTGTATATATATTAGCACAGTTGCGTTTAAAAAATAGGCTTAAAGGATACTTCCAAAATTGTAACCTATAGCCCATAAATTGTAGATTACTTCTTGATAACCAGGTGGATATTATCAAATGGATATCAGAATTTAATCGTTATAAAAGATCTAACTTTCTAAAATGAACGTACGATTATCCTTTAAGAAGAGCTTATATCTGGAGAGGTTTTACTAAGCTCCCTTTTTTTATATGGCGTTCTACCAATCTGACTGCAACTGTATTCGTGACGGGGCAAAAGCAAAGAGAAACGAATCGCAACGCACACAGTTAACTACTCTTTTGGCCGTGTTGCGCGACTGTGGGCGTGGCACGTGGAGAAGGCGTTTTGGCCAGAACGGGAACCGGTGCCGAAGCCAGCTCCAGAATGAATTCCAGTGCCAAAGCCAGAGAATGGCCTGCTAGAGCGCCGGCTACCAATTAATGTCCTTGTTAGGCAGTGGCCTGTAAAATTGGCTTAAAAAATATGTAACCTTATGCGAGAGCGAGCCACAAACTGTAGTTCATCTATGTGTGTAGCAACGTTTATATGGCAGATTTGCAGAGAATCCCTATTTGGAGATATTTTAAAAGTAAAATTTATAACCTTTTTTTAACATTTAGAATTATCTTGTTTACAGTTAAATAAAGGGAAATCGTAGCTAATTAGAGCACAGAAACAAAAGGTGTGTAATTGGCTAGCCAATAACAGAACAACAGTTTAGGAAATTATCTGAACAAATTTAAATATGAAATGAAATTATTAATGAATATTAAATCAAATATTTTTGTATCAATTTTCGAATATGTATTTTGAATATTCCCGATTCCAGTTCCAGTATAAACGTTGCATATCTGTGTGTGGACAGGTTTGTTTATACGCCCAGCGTGAGTGCGTGTGCGCCAGCCGAAGGGAGGCAAAGGAAGTCCTTGCCACTACAATGGCTACAGTTACGTCCTGGCTGGTGTTGCTTTTGGCTTTAAGTGAAATAAAGTTCACTCCGCTTTTTATGCACTCGCGGCTATTATTTAATTTGCGCAGCTGGGCGTAAATGGGCGACGGCTTTGACATGGCCAGGCACGAAGGCCTTTGGCTCTCAGCGCTCCCAACGCCCAGCGCCCAACTCGGAGCTCTCTCGGAATGCCAGGGTTCAGCTTTCAGCGATTCTGCATTTCAGCATTTCATTATGGGTCACCTCATGCGAGGCCGTGGCAAATCATCGGAGCCGCTCTCGAATCCGGCTCAAAGCGGTTGCCAGGCACGCAACATTTGACCAAATTCGGAATGAAGGGCACAGCTCCCCCCTCAACCAATATCTCATCGGAAAATGCAACGTTTTTGCAGATATCAAAGCTGCCGCAGTGATTTTGCAAAACCAAGAAGGACACGTCTTCGCCGGACAAAGGAGGCTGGTCGTCCGCAACGGCCATCCGCCAGAGGAGCATCCACCGCAGACGAATCGCAGGGCGGAGAATGGCGGAGCCAAACGGGAGCTGGCCGGTCGTCTAATCTGTAAGCATAAATTCCAATCATTTCGCAAATGGAATGTGCAAGCGCAAACCAATAAAACCGCAAAACACAACACAACAGCAGATGGCCAGGAGCAAGGAGCAAAAGAAGCAGGACGCTTGGATAACTGCTTGTGGCTGCCAGAATGAGTGCAATTTTTGTAACCGACATGGACTTTAGCGGATATCCTACATTATAACTCTTTGGTATAAAGTTCTGATATGCCTTAATTTTTTTTTTTAAGTGATACAACATAGCAAAGAAACATAGTTTTTTTTTATTCAACCTGCTTTAAGTTTGGCATTGAAGGCAACTTAACAAGAAATATTTATAACTGTGTCAATTCACCGCACATAATAATCACATTTTTGTTTGTTACTATTTTTATCATAGAAGAATGATGCAATGAAAAGAAAGTAAATAACCAACCCTTAGCTAATTTCTTATTTGGCAACATATTATCCATATTCTCTGGTATGGTCAATATTTTTAATCGGTGTCGTCCATAGGATAATACATAGTACAGAAACATTTGCCATTCCCCATTGCCCCCCCATTTACCATTTAACTTTGTAACTTATTTTTCTTTGTTAACATAGATATTAACGAAAATCTAATAAATACAGCATTTATTCGATTTTTTTAAATCATTTGGACACTGACAATCTTATCAACTGCTGAGCCAACAAACATATATTTCAAAATTCTCAAAACTTGTGTTGGCATGGAGTTTCTCAAATATAAACGTGGCGCCTCTGTGAAGTACAGCAGGAAAACACAGAGGTCATGCACCCTCGACTATGACAACGAGCGCGTTTGGGAACCGACATATTTGAGGGTATGTATCTGGGAAAACTTCCTGCGGAACATTTAAAAAATTGGCGTGTCAACAGGCCAAGTGCAAGGAGCTGGATTTGGAGGAGGAGTATAAGATATATCGGGTCCGTCTTATGAACAGCTACTTGACAGTCTTCTTTCTCCTGCATATTGTTATCTCCATATGCTATATAATAATTCTATTGTCTATGACCGAGGTGAAATTTCAAGCGTAATACAAACGGCTTTTGAGGCTAATTTCACATATTTGCAGTACACGTATCGGATCTATCCAAACGTGGCTGCCATTATACTGGCACTGGTTCTAATGTTAACTGTACTAAGTGTCAATTTCTTCGAGGACTTTGTGCTGCGACACAGATGGGTTATGGTGTTTACCTCGGTTCTGGCAACAGCTATCTTAATAGGAACAGGTAAGTCAAAATCAATTATTGTGTAAGAAAAATAATACCAATTAAATAATAAATAACACTTGGCTTTCATCACAGCTTCTACTGATTTCCTGCTGCATTCTTATTTTGAATTTTTACTGAAACTCTAATACTAAGTATCTTGTTAATATTATATTAAGAATTAAGGAGTTAAACAGCAGTAAATTAAAGTTTTTTAAAGTCTAATATTAATCAACAATAGATAAAGAATATATACAAATTTGCAGATTATTCCATTGTTTCTTCGACCTATTTAGATTTGGGAATAAATGCCTATCATTATGTGGTCCACGACTGGCACCTCAATGTTGCGGTGGACATTTATGCGCTCTGCATGATCTACATGTTCCTGCCTATTCCGTCTATCAGGAAGGCTGCTCTCCTTGCTCTTTTTGTCAGTGTCTTTTATGTGGTCTACTTCCTGCAAGTGCTTGCATTTCTCTCAGTGTATGCCGCTCGCACTGCTCACACCTATGACGTGATCTCTGTCGACATCTTTCACTATCTGGGCTTCAACATGCTGGGCGTTTTCTTCCGCATTATGAACGACACGATGGTGCGGTCGTCCTTCCTCGACCGCCACCAATTCATCATGGAGGAGATCTGGCTGCGCCACGCTCGGCATCAGGAGGAAATGCTGTTAGACAACACTTTACCGCCGCAGATCGCAAAGCCCTATCAGGAGAGCATCAAGAACAAGATCATGCAGTCGGATAGCGGGAATATTGAGAACGGATTCACGCGAAACTTCGAGAGCTCCATGGCCATACAGATACATCCCGACGTCAGCATCCTGTACGCGGATGTGGTGAATTACACTCACTTGACCACGACTCTGTCGGTGGAGAAGCTGGTGAAGGTGTTGCACGATCTCTACGGCCGATTCGATGTGGCTGCGTCTACATACAAGGTCCAAAGGATCAAGTTCTTGGGCGACTGCTATTACTGTGTGGCCGGTCTCGTCGAGCCCGATCCAAATCATGCACAAAACGCCGTCGATCTGGGCCTTTCGATGATTGCCCACATCCAGGAAGTGCGGTACGTCATGTAAAGGGAAGTTGGGACAAATCCTCACCTTTCAAACTCATTTCACAGGACCGAGCGGGAACTGGATATCGACATGCGCATAGGAGTCCATACGGGAAGTCTCTTTGCCGGCGTTATCGGTCAGGCCAAGCTGCAGTTCGACATATGGGGTAGGTAATAATGTACGAAATTATTATAATAATCGAAGAAAATTTTCCAGGAGCCGATGTGGACATTGCAAACCATTTGGAGGCGACTGGTAGACCGGGCTACGTACATATCAGTGGACGGACCTTGAGCAACTTAGTAACGTCGGCCTACTCCATATATCCGGGCACAAAAGATGCTCAAAAAGATCCCGTGATACAGAAGCACCCTATGCGCACATACCTTATTACCGGCGGTACGATGCAAGTCGATTCGGCGAGGACCACAATGTTAAATAGGCAACGATCGGGCATTAACATCAAGTCACGACCAGTGCAGGGCACCACGTCAGCTAACAGCATGATGACCGAAGAGTTGCACGAGGAGTTTCGCAAGATGCCAGTGGGTGGCTTCGAGTAGGTCATAGGAAGCGCCATGGCGAAAAGATCTCATTCACCAAGGAGCGATATCTAGGGCACATCTGAATGATCTAATATTTGTTAATATAAAACGGTTTTTATCTTACAGCCTTATACATCGATTTCCATGCATTCGTCGATATGGCGAAGCCCCAGAAAAATCACGGCGAGAAATCGGATGGCTATGTACGGCATTCAGAGATTCAACGCTGGAAAAGAATTATCAGCAGCAGCCTGACTTTTTCTTCAAGGGCTCAATACTGCTGGCCTGGATAATTGGGGTTTGCTTGATCTACATTCAGATCGTGGGCAACGATTGCAATGGGTGCCTTGCGGTCGATATGGTTGTAGTCACTTTTCTGACTTGTCTGCTGTTCATCGCGTGGTACAAGAAAGTTTGCTGGTTCAAAAATGGTCAGGACGACTCCAAGAAGTACAATCGATTTAGCTGCGGGATATTCCATATCTACGAAAAGTTCCTGCGCAGTTTATTCCTAAGGATAACTTGCTACTTGCTGATTATAATGTGCTACTTATCCGTCATCTTCCTGATACTGGTGAGTTTTTATATACACAAATAGCCAAATGCAAATATTGTTTTGAAAAATTCTAGACAACATGCAATCGTGAGAAATTTGAATTGGAATACATTGAGAGCAAGCTCTTCCACTACGAGGTGAATCGTGACACCTGTTTCCATCCGTGGGCCTTCACGAACATGATGGCGCTTATCTTGGGGATGAGCTACACCTTCGCTCGGATTCCTTTTGCTCTGAAGACCTGCATTGGATGCATCGAGGCTCTTATCTACCTGGTTATCCTGTTCTTCAAATACCAGTTTGTCTTTCAGCACAGCAACACCACGGCTCCCTACTTGAGAGCTGAAATAGCTCACTGTAACCGCATTTTGCTCATGTTGGTCACTCTTTACGTGAAGGAGCGGCAGGTCGAATTCAACGCAAAAACAAACTACAGGTAAAAAAATCCTGGAAATATCGAAAGTGAGTTTCTTTTAATTAAAAGATAATTAAACCATTACTTTTCGTAGGCTGAACGTCAATTTGAAGAACAAGCAAGAGGTTGCTAATGCAACTAACCAATCAATCATAATTCTCCTTAACAACATTCTTCCATCTCATGTTGGTAAGTTTTCGGCTAGAAATTACTGCGGTATTTATCAGTAAATTAAAATTCCCTTCTTTTCCCCAAAAGTCAATCTCTATCTTCATTCATTAGCCAAACACGAACTCTACTTTGAAAATTACAAAATGGTTTCCGTAATGTTTGCCAAGCTAATGAACTTTAAAATGGATTTGCCCACGTTACGCGTTTTAAATTGTATAATAACAGAGTTCGATATTCTGGTAAGGCGACTCCTAAAATGTTCGATTTAAGTAATAATCCATTTCCATATCGCAGCTATATCGCTACAAAGAGTATTACTTGGTGGAAAAGATCAAGGTCGTGGGGTGCACTTATATGGCAGCATGTGGCTTGGATTTCTCCCTGGTAGGACGGACTAGAAGAGAGAATTCTTTGAGAAGTTCCCACTATCGCGGTGTGCGGCGCACCATGGACTCTAGAGATGAAGAAGCCAACGATGAAGTGGTCTTCTTGATGACAACCTTCGCTTTGGATCTGATGCGCACCCTGGCGGCATGCAACAAGGCATACGCGGATACGCCCTTCGATCGGAGCCTGTCGAGCACCGAGATAGCCATCGGGATCTCTAGCGGCGAGATCATGGCTGGTGTGGTCGGAGCCTCTCAGCCACACTACGACATCTGGGGCAATCCGGTGAATATGGCATCGCGGATGCAGTCAACGGGTTTGCCGGGCAACATCCAAGTGACAGAAGAGTCCGCCATTATTCTCATGGACTACGATATCGTTTGCATTCCACGTGGTCTCACCTATGTGAAAGGACGCGGCAATATTCCCACATACTTTGTGGCAATCGATGACAAATTACGATTTCTTTACCCGCAAAGATCCTTAACGGCAGTACCGTCTATGAGGCGTCTCACGATCAAGTCCATATTGCAAGTAACCTCCGATTCGGGGGAAAGCAGCGACGAGTTAGAAGTAGAAATAAGGGAACAAAAAATGCAAGAAGAAATAGAAGAAGAAATAGAAGAAAAAGATAAAAAGGAAAACAATGAAAAGAAAGAAAATCAATAGCTTGTTTATTTTATTAATGCTTACAACAAATATATTTTGTAAATGGTATATCGTCAAGATATTCGATCCTAATCGTCAGGAGGTGCAGATTGTGAATATACATACTTTATGGGAGGTGTAAGAAGGGAATTTTCAATGCTCCCAATGAAAAGATGGGAAAATGGCATTTTCCGAATTGTCCCAACTAATTTTAATGCAGCTTAGGCCAACTCAACTCATGTGAGGCCGTGGTGAAGAGAAAGAGTTCTGGGCCTGCGATCAGAAAGTACTCGGTTATAATCCGACTAAATTCTTTTATTTAATTTCTTGTTATTTTCGGAGCTTTAAGGACGGTTTCGTTTATTAATTTATAAGGCCAATCCTGAAATAATTTAAAATGATAGTATTTTGGTTAAGTTTATGTAGGAAGGAGATCATATAGGTTTTGATTTGTATTTCAAATCGGTTAGAAACTCATAATTTTCTCAATTGTTCAGGCAAACACACAAAAATACTCACACAGATACACGAACTTTTTTTGGGATGGAGTTCCGCAGATGCAGACGTGGCAGTTCTGAGAAGTACAACAGAAAGAGACAGGAGAGATGCACCCTCGACTATGAAAACGAGCTCGTTTGGGAACCGGCATATTTGAGGGTATGTATCTGGGAAAGAAGCTCCTAGCCAAACATTTAACGAGTTGGCGAGTCAACAGGCCAAGTGCAAGGAGCTGATGTTTGAGGAGGAGTATAAATTATATCAACTCCGCCTTATGAACAGATACCTGGGAGTCTTCTTTATTCTGCATATTTTTGTCATTGCATGCTATAGCGCAGAGCTTTTTTTATTGACCGAGGTGAATTTCCAGCGTAATAAAGGTCCGTTCTTAGGCTAATTTTACATATTTGCAGTACACGTATCATATATATTCAAACGTGGCTATCAATATAATCGCCGGGGTTCTAATGTTAACTGTGCTTAGTGTCAATTTCTTCGAAGATTTTGTCCTGCGACACAGATGGGTACGGGTGTTTTCCTCGTATCTGGCCACAGTTTTTTTAGTATCCGCAGGTAAGTCTAACTGAACCGAGCAAGAAACATATATATATATATATAATATATATATAGAAACATCGTCTTTAGAAAATTGTATATATTCAGTTGTTTTTTTACTTAAATTAAATTTGATTTTTTTAGAAATAAATATAGAAAATAGAACAGAATAATATAAAGAAGTTTTTAAAACGAAGACGAACTTAGGAAATCATATTACTTTAATAAAAATGGATGTAGCAGGGCTTGTCTGAATGTGTAGTTTCTATTAGAAATTTTGTCTTGTCCTTATTCAGATTTGGGAATAAATGCATATCATTATGTGGTCCACGACTGGGCCCTCAATGTTGCCATGGACATATATGCACTCTGCATGATCTACATGTTCCTGCCTATTCCGTCTATCAGGAAGGCTGCTCTCCTTGCTCTTTTTGTCAGTTTCTTTTATGTGATCTACTTCCTGCAAGTGCTTGCATTTCTCGCGGTGTATGCCGCTCGCGGTTCCCATACCTATGACGTGATCTCGGTCGACATCTTTCACTATCTGGGCTTCAATATGCTGGGCATTTTCTTCCGCATTATGAACGACACGATGGTGCGGTCGTCCTTCCTCGACCGCCACCAATTCATCATGGAGGAAAACTGGCTCACCCACGCTCTGCATCAGGAGTCAATGCTGCTAAACAACACTTTGCCGCCGCAGATCGCAAAGCCCTATCAGGAGAGCATCAAGAACAAGATCATGAAGGCGGATAACGAATTGTATGGCTACTCGCGAAACTTCCAGAGCTCCATGGCCATACAGATACATCCCGACGTCAGCATCCTGTACGCGGATGTGGTGAATTACACTCACTTGACCACGACTCTGTCGGTGGAGAAGCTGGTGAAGGTGTTGCACGATCTCTACGGCCGATTCGATGTGGCTGCGTCTATATACAAGGTCCAAAGGATCAAGTTCCTGGGCGACTGCTATTACTGTGTGGCCGGTCTCGTCGAGCCCGATCCAAATCATGCACAAAACGCCGTCGATCTGGGCCTTTCGATGATTGCCAACATCCAGGAACTGCGGTACGCAGCCAAGAAGATTTTTAGACAACCAGTCACCTCTTGAACTCATCCCACAGGGCTCTACGTAATTTGGATATCGACATGCGCATAGGAATCCATACGGGAAGTCTCTTTGCCGGCGTAATTGGTCAGGCCAAGCTGCAGTTCGACATATGGGGTAGGTAATAAGGTACGAAATTATTATAATAATCGAAGAAAATTTTCCAGGAGCCGATGTGGACATTGCAAACCATTTGGAGGCGACTGGTAGACCGGGCTACGTACATATCAGTGGGCGGACCTTGAGTAACTTAGAAACGTCTGCCTACTCCATATATCCGGGCACACAAGATGCTCAAAAAGATCCAGTGATACAGCAGCACCCGATGAGAACATACCTTATTACCGGACTTCATAAGAAGTTAGCCATGGAAAGGGCGACTTCTATTACCCATGTTCCCATTGACATCAAGTCACGACCAGAGCAGGGCCGAAACCCGGAACCTAACGCCTTGATGACCGAAGAGTTGCGTAAGGAGTTTCGCAAGATGCCAGTGGGTGGCTTCGAGTAATTTAAATATATTTTATAGTATATCAAATTATCTGATATTTTTTTTTTTTGTTACAGCTTTCAACGTATATTTCCATGCTGCCGTCGATATGGCGAAGCCCCAGAAAAGTCACGGCGAGAAATCGGACGATTATGTACAGCGTTCAGAGATTCAACGCTGGAAAAGAATTATCTGCAGCGACCGGACTTTTTCTTCAAGGGCTCAATACTGCTGGCCTGGATAATTGGGGTTTGCTTGATCTACATTCAGATCGTGGGCAACGATTCGGTGTGCTTTGAGTGCGTTACGATCGACTGCATTGTCCTGATTATACTAAGTTGTCTGCTGATCATATCGTGGTACAAGAAACTGTGCTGGTGGAAAAATGGACATGACAAATCCAAGCAGTATCCAAAATGTAGTTGCCTGGTGTTCCACTTCTACGAGAAGATCCAGCGCAGTTTATTCCTGAGGATTACTTGCTACTTGGTGGTTATAACGTGTTACTCCATCGTCATCGCACTGATATTGGTGAGTTTTTCATGATATGCATATGGGTTATGGAAATTGAGTCCGCTTTCTTTCTAATAAAATCATAGTAAATATACATGTTAATAATTAATTTAAATCTTAAAGGTCAAATGCGATAGCTACAAGTTTGAGTTGGAATACATTGAGAGCAAGCTCTTCCACTACGAAGTGAATCGTGACACCTGCTTCCATCCGTGGGCCTTCACGAACATGATGGCGCTTATCATGGGGATGAGCTACACCTTCGCTCGGATTCCTTTTGCTCTGAAAACCTGCATTGGATGCCTCGAGGCTATCATATCCCTGATTATCGTGTTTAACACATACCAGTTCGTCATCCAGCACAGCAACACTACGGCTCCCTTTTTGAGAGCTGAAGTAGCGCACTGTAACCGCATTTTGCTCATGCTGGTCACTCTTTACGTGAAGGAGCGGCAGGTCGAATTCAACGCAAAAACAAACTACAGGTAAAAAAATCCTGGAAATATCGAAAGTGAGTTTCTTTTAATTAAAAGATAATTAAACCATTACTTTTCGTAGGCTGAACGTCAATTTGAAGAACAAGCAAGAGGTTGCTAATGCAACTAACCAATCAATCATAATTCTCCTTAACAACATTCTTCCATCTCATGTTGGTAAGTTTTCAGCTAGAAATTACTGCGGTATTTATCAGTAAATTAAAATTCCCTTCTTTTCCCCAAAAGTCAATCTCTATCTTCATTCATTAGCCAAACACGAACTCTACTTTGAAAATTACAAAATGGTTTCCGTTATGTTTGCCAAGCTAATGAACTTCAAAATGGATTTGCCCACGTTACGCGTTTTAAATTGTATAATAACAGAGTTCGATATTCTGGTAAGGCGACTCCTAAAATGTTCGATTTAAGTAATAATCCATTTCCATATCGCAGCTGAGTCGTTACAAAGAGTTTTACTTAGTTGAAAAGATCAAGGTAGTGGGGTGCACTTATATGGCAGCATGTGGCTTGGACTTCTCCCTGGCATCAAAGCATCATCATGTCAGTACTTTCAGGAGTTCCCGCTTCAGTTGTAAGTCGATGTTATGCATAACTAAGGTTGACAACTGGTCCTTAGCACTTTCTTCAAAATACCTTTCAGGTGATCCGGTCCCCAGTCTGGATTTAGATGCCGATGGCGACCGCGATGAAGTGGTGTTTTTGATGACAACCTTCGCTTTGGATCTGATGCGCACCCTGGCGGCATGCAACAAGGCATACGCGGATACGCCCTTCGATAAGGATCTGTCGAGAACCGAAATAGCCATCGGGATCTCTAGTGGCGAGGTCATGGCTGGAGTGGTCGGCGCCTCTCAGCCACACTACGACATCTGGGGCAATTCGGTGAATATGGCATCGCGGATGCAGTCAACGGGTTTGCCGGGCAACATCCAAGTGACAGAAGAGTCCGCCATTATTCTCATGGAATACGATATCGTTTGCATTCCACGTGGTCTCACCTATGTGAAAGGACGCGGCAATATTCCCACATACTTTGTGGCAATCGATGACAAATTACGATTTCTTTACCTTAAAAGACCCTTGCCAACAGCAATCTCCCTGAGGCGTCTCACGATCAAGTCTATATTGCAAGTAACCTACGATACGGGCGAAAGTGGTGAAAGCGTCGACGGGGTAACAATAGAAATAAGGGAAGCACCTGACAGAGAACAAGAAGAAACAGAAGACACTGAAAAAAAAGAAGAAAAAAATGAAAAAGAAGAAAAAAAAGAAAAAGAAAACAAAGAAAATCAATAGCCTGTGTATTTGATTAATGCTTACAACAAATATATTTTGTAAATGGTATATCATCAAGATATATACAGATGTATTTTATGGGAGATGTAGAAGGGAATTTTCGATGCTCCCAATGTTCCGCAGCCTTAAGGATGGTTTTGTTTTTCCCAAATAGATGCAATAAATGCAGCCATATTGTGTCCAGAATAAGGAAGACTGATGAATGAACAACTTACAAGGTCACCTCGGCCATGAACAACTCGTGTTATGAAATTATATAACTCATTATATAAACGTACTAGATTAGAACTTTATGCTTCGTCTCCTATTGGGTGGATTAAGGTAAAGATTTACATATGAGAGGATAAGTGCAACTAATCATTAACACAAGATAGCGCGGGATAGTCGCTATTAAGCGAGCACATTATACGAAAGCGGACATGGGAGTCAAAGTTTGATCTGCATATTTCCAGGATGAGAGGTCGGAACTGCCGAGTATGCTGGTTATGTTCTAGGTTTTTGTGTTCAATCAAGTATTCCTCAATTCCAACTGTCAACAGTCTTATACTGCTAAAATATAGATTCGAGTCGGTTGCCCTATTATTCTATCGGGAGAAAATCTTTGAATAATAATGACTCCGAAGGTGAATTGCACACTGAATTATCTGCAGGAGAGCGTATGGGAGCCCGGTTATCTCAGGGTAAAGTGCGAAACGGACTCTGATTTAAGTAACACATACAATTATAATAGAATTTTAGGCCAAATGTAAGGAGCTCGACTTGGAAAGCGAGTTTCAAGCTTATCAGATTCGACTCTTTAGGAGTCACATCAGCATCTTCTTCGCGCTTCATTTTGGCGTCACGCTTATTAATTGTATATTGATATGGACATTGGCTCTGGTAAGGAATTAACTCCCGTAAATTTCGGCAGCTGTATCTCCACTTCACGCTACTTTAATACCTTGCAGCACAAGGCAATAATCTACTTCGATCTGGCTATTTATTCGGGAACCTGCGTGATACTCTTCCTCATTCTGAGCATTAATTTCTGCGAGAACCTAACTGACAAGCACACTTGGATAATGTTTGTCAGTTCAGCGTTGGCTGTGGTAATTGTGGTGGGTACTGGTAAGTTCGATGTGGAAACTATCTACCTTTCCAGAGGTGACTTCAGATGATTTGCAGATTTGATCCAGAGCCTATACCACCATTACGTTCATGACTGGCAGTGCGGCTCGTTCTACGACACATATATCCTGTACATTATTTACCTCTTCCTGCCGATCCTTAGCATCCAGGGCGCCATCGCGCTTGGGGTTATAGTCTCCTTACTGTATATTCTTTACTTTGTGAACATCCTGTCCGTTGCGTTAAATGAGGACCTCCCTATCGAAGCTGACGATTATGCCGCCATGTCTGTTGACATCATCCACTATCTTTGCATTAATATGCTCGGCATCTTCTCCCGCTTGGTTAATGACATGGTTGTGCGTTCCTCGTTCCTAGACCGTCACCAGTTTATAAAGGAAAAGAACAGTCTGACCAATGCCCAGAAGCAGGAGAAGCTGCTGCTGGACAGCATACTGCCACCACAGTTCTCAGAGCTCCTGCAGAAGGACATTAAGAAAAGGATAAATCTATCCAAACAGCAGCCATTAAACAACTTCGACGCCTTTAGACGCTCCATGGCGATCCAGACCCATACCGATGTCAGCATCCTGTATGCGGACGTGGTGAACTACACCTACCTGACCACGACTCTCACGGTGGAGAAACTGGTGACCACCCTGCACGATCTCTACGCAAGATTCGATGTAGCAGCCCTCCACTACAATGTGCAGCGTATCAAGTTCTTGGGCGATTGCTACTATTGCGTGGGTGGATTGACAAGTCCCAATCCCGATCACGCAACCAATACTGTGGCCTTGGGCATTGCCATGATCGGCCATATCCAGGAAGTGCGGTACGTGTTTTAAACTTACCAAAATCGCCTTGATTATAACAATTAGAAATACCTTTCTGGGCCCATAGGAACATACAAAACTTGGATATAAATATGCGCATTGGCGTTCATTGCGGAAGTCTGTTCGCAGGGGTGATCGGTGAAGCCAAGCTTCAATATGACGTTTGGGGTGAGCTGATTAAACTTAACCCCATGAATTTTATTATCTACGACTTACCTTACCTTACCCAGGACCGGACGTCACAATTGCTAATATACTTGAGTCGACTGGCGTTCCGGGTGCCGTGCACATTAGTGGCGCCGTGTTGCGCCATCTGGCCAGTGACCAATACGAAATTACGAAAGGCCCCGAAAAGGCAAAGAACGATCCGATTTTGCAAAAGCACAAAATAACAACGTACCTAATAGTATACGACGCAGGAGATGCCAATGAGGTAGAGTCCCAATCCACTGACACGCGTTCTATCTTGAACTTGATATCGTCAAGCCCCGGAGAGTTGGAAAAGAGCTTAAGTACCGTACTCAGAGACGAGTTGCATAAAGAATATCGGGAAATGCCAGTCATACAATTTGAGTGGGTATTATTTCCTTTAATTTGGTAGCTAAGATCAATCTCTCTGAATCAACAGCCTCATGAAACTTTGCTCATCTCGGCGGCAAGAGGAATCGAGAAAGGAGGCATTCAATCAGGTAGATATCTTCCTGACCTTCTACGATAATGATCTGGAGAAAGCGTATATGAAGCAGAAGGACTATCTATTCAAGTACCACATGCTATTGGCCTGGATCTTTGGCAATAGCCTGGTTTACATCCAAGTAATGGATACTGAGGGCATATGCATAGTGTGCATAACAATAAACATTTTAGTGTCTCTGTCCCTGTCGGTATTGGTCTTCATTGCCTGGTACAAAAAGATTTGCTGGATGAGATTTGGCAAGGCAGACATACCGCATCGTTACAGCCGCATCAGCTGCGCTTTGTTCCGCATCCTTGAAAAGATCCAGGAAAGTCTGAGCATCCGCGTTTGCACATATCTATTCGTAATAGCATTAAATTGGATCGTAATAGGTTTGATTACGGTAAGTAAGGTAAGTTTCCATTTAAATAGAATTGTAAAATTGTATTTTTCATTCAGTTGACGTGCTACCAAGATGAGTTTATAATGAATTACATCGAGGAGAAAATCTATCATTATGACAATAACAAGAAAATATGTTTTCATCCCTGGGTCGCCACCAATATGGTGGCTTTGATGGTTTGCATGTCCTTAACCTTCACCCACATCCCGTTCCTGCTAAAGACTACCGTGGCCTTGGCCCAGACTCTCACACATTGTGTATTCGTTTTCATTCTATTCGATTTCGTTTTCCATCACAGCGCCACTACAAATCCCTTCTTTCCCTCGGAGTACGCCCATGCCTTCATAATATGGATTACCTTTGTCACCATATATCTGAAAACGCGACACACCGAGTTCGCTAAAAAGGTGAACTTCAAGTGAGTGGCAAGTTTCGTAAAAACTATATCATATGTTTTTAAATAATCCTACAAATAATTTTAGCTCCCGCTGCCAGCTGGAAAAGAAGCAGAATGACGCCGCAATAACTAATCGCTCGATTATAATTCTTCTGAATAACATTCTCCCCACTCATGTTGGTGAGTTTAGAATTCAAAGTTGAAAAACTGAATCACTGAATATTGATAATTTTCTTGATATTCTTAGTCGACATCTATCTTAACTCATTAGCCCAGGACGAGCTCTATTGTGAAAGTTATAAAATGGTATCAGTTATGTTTGCCATGTTAACGGACTTTCAAATAGATATCCGCAGCTTGCGGATCTTGAATGAGATTATTACCCAGTTTGATGTGCTGGTAAGTGGTCTCTTTATTATTATTGTTATAATGCCATAGTCTACATGACATACTTCACGGCACCTTTTTAATTGATTTCGAAGCCTTACTTTTGGACACCTTTTAAGGGGGTTATTAAACCCTAACATAACCATATTATAGTTAACTAGAACTTCTGTATATTTTGTCCTTGAACGTAGTTAATGTACTATAAGGAGTATTACGTGGTTGAGAAAATCAAAATCGTCAACTGCACATATATGGCGGCCTGTGGATTAGATGTCAACTTTGCTGGTGCCACCAGTAGGCCATTGAGACTTAGTTCGTTCGATAAAGGTAATTCAACAATATATCGCAAATGCCATTATATATATATATATCCTTCGGCACTTATCGCCACCAGAACGACGGTCGACGGAAAGAAGCGAGGATCAAGAGGAGGTGGTTTTCGTAATGGCCTCCTTTGCCTTGGACCTTATGCGAACCCTGGTCAGCTGCAACAAGTCCTACAATAAAATCGTCGGACGCCAAGACAAATTGGACGGGAAGATAGCCATTGGAATATCCAGTGGCGAAATAATGGCCGGTATTGTCGGCGCTACGAAGCCGCACTACGACATCTGGGGCGATCCGGTGAATATGGCGTCGCGAATGGAGATGACAGGTCTGCCGGGTCACATCCATGTAACGGAGGAGTCGGCAAATATTCTCCAAACTTTTGGCATTCAGTCCAACTACCGCGGCCAGACTTTTGTTAAGGGTCGTGGAAAGATTCCGACTTACCTGCTGGGCATCGATGAGACCTACAACTTTATCTATAAGGAGGGAGAACGGAAACCGGGTCATGCAGAGCGCAGTACGGTTATTTCATTGACAGATACATACTCTTAGGAAACTCCTCTTATACAGATTAATGTTATACTAAATAAGTATATAAAATAAACTGAATATTTAACTTAAAATCTTTGAAAGGTCTTCAGTTGAAGGGACTGTAATTGGCTTACGTTTACGCTTTTAATGATGTTTGCAATTTTTAACTTAAATATGTAAATATGCTAATGTGGCCCTAATGACTTTTCCATATTGTCTTCCCCAATTTTCTCGAGCCACTGTAATCCAGAGAGTGACACGTACTTTCCATTGAAAACATAATTAATGATTTTGCTACGCCTATCCATTAAGAGTGTCGAAAGCAAGAGCATAGCTGCCGAAAATCAACATTAAAATCAGAAGCCGCCCGCTGCTAAGTAGATTTGACCCCAGTTCCCCCAGCCCATTCCCCGTTCCAGTTTAATTGAATTAATCCAGAGCCCTGTTTAAATTCGGTGTGCCTACTGATTCGATGGGAACCCTTTTCGCACGTGCAATTAACAGGCATTTTTACAAGCAATTTGGAAAATATGATGGCGCTGTCAGACCTGCGGAAGGTGATCGCCTGCCGCCGCTGCCTACCTTTGATGACGATGATGATGCTTGTCATTGTTTGCTGTAATTGACGAGTCCGCGCCGGAGTGAAACATCAAAAAAGCACGACGACACGAAAATTCGAATATACGAAAATTCGCGTTAGACAAACAGACATTTTTCGGCAAAAAGGTCCCCAGGGTCTCCGCATTCCGCACGGAATCGAGTTGTTTTATCCGCACGGACACGGTTCAACGTTCCTTTGACATGTAAAACGCTCATCGCTCTCTCATCCAAATGCATATCGACCCTAAACCAAAATAAAAAAAAAATGTGGAGCAGCTCTCGTTTTTCGAAGTAAAAAACTCAGTATGGAAAACTAATTGAAATGCATGTGTATTTTAAATGGGAAATGCGCATTGGTTGGCCCTAAAAACAGGTGAGAAAATTAAATAAAAATTATATTTCTCATTCAGGCTGCACTAACGAATGGGTATTTTAGCTGCAGTTACATTTCTTACTATTATTATACTGCAAACCCTTGAAAAATATTTTTATATGATTTGTTACATTTATATTGAGAGATATTCTATTTATGCTTGCAATATTAAATACAGAAATCAAAATATTTATGGAGGGTATTTCATAGTTTTAGTTGCCGAGTTGGTTGCTGTTTTTATTTTATATTATTTATTTTTTGTTTGCCGAATGCTTGTTATTCGTCTGCTAATTGAATATTTACATACATATGTTGGAAGAAATCAAAGGAATGTTCAAAAACGAAAGTAAGTTTCATTGGGCGGCAAAATGTTGTCATATTGCTAAGAGCAGAAAAGCATTTAAAGTGCTTTTTGGGGAAAACATTTTTCATTGACAGCATTTTTACTAACTTACACATATATTTACTGGTGTGAAACAGAATATGAATAGTCATTTAATTAGGTAATTAAGAGAATTTAATAAACCTTTAATGCGTCATTTAAATTCGTAACTTTATAATAATTTATTTATCCCCTCATAATTTATTGATTAAAAATACCTATGACTAAAATATATATACTACTGATAATACTGTGAACTGATAATTCTGTCTGCTGTTCAGTACTTTTGTCACCACTGATCTAGACTATTTTACTTTATTTTTAATGATAACCCAATAATTTAAACCCACTTTTTGCCTTGGCCCTCAATAGCAATACGAAAAATGTTTCATGACAAAAAATAAGAGGAAAAGAAAGGAAAAAGGGAACGCAATCGAAATCGAGTTTCATTCTCAGGCCATTTGCCATTGCCAGAATCCAAACTAACAACATTGACTCAAGTCCGAAGCGAAATGTGAAAATGCGAAAAGAAGCTGAACTGAAACTAAACCCTACCGAGCTAACTAATCTTTTTTTTAGGGATTTCATTCTTTTCCTTTTTTTTCGAACATCGCTGCTTGCCTGCCAATCCGAGTGACCAGAAACGAAAATGTCATCATCAGCAGTCGGAGAGCTTTGGCCAGAGAATAGAGGGAAAACCCAACTGAAACTTCAAACTACTATAAGGTACCAGCCCGCCTTCCCCCTGGATATGTATGTATTTATACATATGTATATACTGCCACTCAACGTAACTTTTTATGTGCAACATAGCAGAATGATTGTGTTCCGTTCCAGAAATATCAGCACAACAAGCACGGCAACAACGCCCGGCCACAGCAACAACATCTTAAGCCGTTTCGCATAAAATTTCACACACCATTTTAGCCAAGTGCCACATTACCTGCATTACCTTCTACCGCTCCGTCTCCACATCAAATGTCCTGCGAACCAAAACGAACGAGAAAGAAAAATAAAACGTTGGAAAAATGCTGGAAAACACGAAACTGAACATAAAAAATACCTTTTGACACATGCAAGCGAAGGCAAATGGGGGCGTGGCCACCAGCCAAAAGTGCTGGCCAGTCGAAGGCTGTGTTGGGGAGTTTTGGGGGGGAAAATCATGTGGGTAAGGTAGATGGAAAGGCTTAAAATCAGCGGGCAAGGACTACGGACAACGGGACTGCGGACTGCGGGCTAAAATGGCGCCAGCCAAACGAGCTGAAAAGGAAAAGAAAAATCTTGAAAATTGCATTTTAAGAAGAACTTCGTGTGGCTATAACGGAAAATCTATAAACACACGCGTCCACATACGGATATTCCGATATATATACATATATAAATCCGAACCGAATGCAGACGATGGAGAAAAGGATACAGGGAAGCTCAATCTGGCTCTGACTTGGGGCCACAATAGCCATTCGGTTATACAGTTGGTCAGCAAAGCATCCTGGACCAATCCAATACAATTTTAACGATAATGTGGGCCAAAGGCAAGCGATTCTGAAATGGATATGGCCACCAAAATGGTGAGCATTCACACACGCTCACCGAACCCAGCGCAGCTGAGACGCCGATGAATGCAGGCAACAAAAATATCACGTATACGCAGCATAAACACAATAAAGACAACAAGATCTGGATGCCAAAGAAATGGTTTTGGATATGGAAAGAGCCATCTCTCTATTAGTAAACAAATCGAGAATGCAAACAATATTTATTATACTTAATTATATTATATTATTTTTAATCGACTCATCCATTTCCAAACCATACTTTAGTCTGTTCTGTTAAAATAAAGTTTGCCCCTTTAGCCAAGCCTAAACAACTTAAAATGGCTATCCTTCTAGAGGGAAATTCCACCCGTTTTGAGTATCAAATGCGTTGCCATAACAATTTCCACTTGCACCTCTAGCCGTCCTTCTGCTTTGGCAGAAATCTAGATCCAGAAGCGCGAGAACAAAATTATGGCAACAAATTGCAAACAAACAAGCAACAAACAAGTGAATCACCTTTAACGCTTCCTCCCCGTGCACTTTTTGGTCGCCCTTCGTATCCTCTTGCGCCATCTGAGGTGAAGCCGGAGCAAAGGCAGGACGACTTCGTGTGGCGAAGGCGTGGCAGGTTTTTGTCATAACTTCCAGAGCCTTTGGGCGTTGCTAAAAAAAAAGGAAAAATAGGAAAGAACCCGAAATGACAAAAACTGCACACAGGGAAGAGACAGCAGACAGGTTGAACAGGTAAAGACCCAGACATGCATGTCAAAGGACAACGAAATATTCAGGTGTGAGTGTGACGGCTCGTGCACAGCACAAAAAGAAAGGTCTAGGAATTCATCAAGAATAAATTTTGGTTATAAATATCAATGGAAAAAACTAAAATTGAAATGAAAAAGTAAGAAATTACCCAAGATATTAAGTAGAAAGAATTCAGTAGTTCTTGCAGGTTCACGAGGGCGAGGATATATACACTCTGCTGGCTGTAATTATTCAGAAATACTATGACAAGTTGCAGAAGCAGTTCGAGGAGCTAAAGTTGTTGAACAAGAAGCAGGCCTGTTTCTTGAAGGTTTCTCTAGAGTTGTTATTCCCGCACAACTTCCCGCAGCTCCTTATAGGCTATGCCTCTGGATTTGGCGATCAAAACGTTGTGTCCCTCCTTGCAATCTGAAAGCCTTTGCAGATGTCTTCAGCGGTCCAGCAAATGCAATTTTAAATCAGCCAGTTAAGTGCGCTATATGGTAGAAAAAGCTGGCTGAAATCTTTAATTTTAATCAAGAACAAGAGGTTACAAAAATACTGTTTAAAATCTTTAAATAATTCGGATATTATTTTGGATTTTTGCTCAGTGCAAATGGTAAGGAGTGTGTTGCCATTGGTGTGCGTTGCTTAACACTCAAAAGCGGAAGTAAGCGTCGTGAGCTGCGGTCGAGAATGAGGATGAGGCGAAAGGAGAGCAAAGCGACAGGAAGCAGGCTGAAGTTTGTTTTCTTGCGGCCTCATGACTGGCACTTCTGTCTGCTGGTGCTGGTCCTGGTGCTGGCACTACTACTCCTTGTGCTCTTCTGCTGCTTATTCCTGCTGCAGTGACAGCAAAAACCAAGGAGCGACAACAACACGGCAGGCCACGGAACACGAAGCTGGCAGAAGGATATACAGACAGCAGGACAGGTGCTGCTGCACTAACCGACACAAAAATATCACTTTAAAGTTTCCCACTGAGTCCTGTCGTCTGTGTTAGTTTTTGACATGAAATTGCATTACATTTCACACCAGTGCTGCTCATCTGTCGGTCCTACTTCAAAATGAGGTCAATCTTAAGTACTATCCTAAGGATAAGCTACCTTAAATCCTTAAAATGGCATACAATTTTCTAAAATGTATTTTTTAGAACATTTCCAATTAGCTGAACTATTTTGAATCATTAGGAAATCATTACTTTAACGAGTTATATTTGTATTTATTTTTCATTACAAAAATTCTTCCATTATCCCCTCCTTTCTCTTTTTTTTAAGTAGCTTTTTGTTTGCCAGCTCTGTCCCAGAGTTGCCCTAAGTTGGCTCGGCACTTTTGAACATTGTCTTATTTTCATGCCAACTGTCGTTCGGTTTCTCGAATGAAGTGTACAAATTAGTTGGCCTTGTCACAGCCAGCAGCAGCAACAACAACAACTGCAACTGCAACTTTAGCAGCAGCAACAGCAACAACAACAACTTACTCTTGTCTGGCATCCTTAAGCTACTTTTCATCGATCCGCTCAGCAATTACGTGCAGCGCTCTCGGTACGGAAACAATTTATCAGACTGGGCAAACGACCCGAGAGCTACTTTACCCAGCCGAAAGGAAACACAAAAAAAAAAAAAAAGTTCCGGGGAAGAAACACGAAAACAAGCTGAGTTCAGAATGTAAGCCCAAAGTGCATGGTAAAGTAAATTTTATTTAACGGCAGCAGCAGCAACAAACAAACAAAGTAAGGCGAAATTTCACCAAGAATTATGGCTGAACATTTTCAGATACTCTTTAGACTCTGGTTCAACGTTTTTGTATCTCAAAGGGAAGAGGTCTATGAAGGAATAATATCAGTATAGTATTTGGTAATTATTAATACAGGTTTTAAGTATTGTCTTTTAATTTATTTATATTTAAATACATGTGGAAGTCTTAGGTAAAGTTAAAAACTCAAATAATAAATTATATTTTTAGATGAAATTAAGTTATCTTTCTCTATAAATCCTTAAACTATCACATAACTTTTTCGGGGCCTTGAACTGCACCTGCAGTGAAAACATATCCCTGGGGTGAATAAACTGGCTTAAGGAACCGCCCACGCTGGGGATCAGAACCCATCCTCATTCTGGTGCTGCCAAATCGTCACATCATTACTTATAGTCCGAGCAAAATATAGTGTTTTGTGTCGAGTTTAGCCTAAAAATATACCGACTCGGGGCCAAATTGAAAACGTTTTCGGCCGAAATGCACTTTGCGGGCCAGCCTAACCGGCCGCTGTTCGTAATCCCCGCCAGCCCCTTGGCCATTGACTGACAGGAGCCAGTGTTGAAATTTATTGTGCCAGGCAAACGGGCAATTTACCAAACTGCAATTGTCGGAGGCGAAGGAGTAGCGGAGAGCTACAGAGCGCACAGTGTCTAATCGTTGCGCTAAATTAACACGTATACGCCATGTGGCCGGCCAAGATTTTTGTCTGCTTGGCAATTGCCGAGCTGCAGGTTAGACGGTCGAATGGTTGCTTACATTTTCCCATGCTTACTTTCCGGCCAGCCGCCAGTTTTTCTTTGCTTCTTCTCTACTTTTGGGGGGAGCAAACTCGACGAATTAATGGGTATTTGTGGGCATAGGGAATATATTAAGATATGTATTTATATAAGGTATATGTTTAAGTTAATTTAACTTTAATTTAATATAATTTAATATTGTAATACTAAGTTAGTTCCTTTATAATTTGATTTCATGGCATTATCCTTAGAGTTTAGTGCAATTTCAGCTGTTTAATTTGCAATATATTTCCCATAGTTAGCTATAGTTTAAATAAAATTTAAAGCTCATCAAATACCATATTTATTGGCTATGCTAACTTGGTCTTTATTGGCACAATCATTTTAACGTGAGTGCCCGGATATTTGATAGTCGAAAAGTCCCGCCATTTTTTCCGCTGCAATGCTCACGTTTTATGGGCCACAATTTCACAGTTAGCCAAGTTAGCCAAGTGGAGGTGCCAATATTGTTGTAAACTGCTGATAGTTGCTGTGCTGTGTGTCTGCCTTTGCCGTTGCTGCTGTTGCTGTTGCCTGCAAAGTGCAATGCGCCAAATGCGATTGCCATTTGCTCCGCGCTCGTTTTGGCCTTTTCCCTTTTTTCCCCCCCCAGTGGTGGTCCGTCGGTCCTTCGTGAGCAGTTCTCATTTCTGTTTCATTTTTATTGCATTTCATTCGCTTTTCGCCACTCAGCAGCGCCAGAGAAGTAGCAGCCAGCGAAATGCGAAATACATTTTTAGTTTTCTAATCGACGCGCGTTCATCGCATAAAAATAATGCAATAAACGATAATCCAAACGAAGCCAGCTGCATTTTTTTGGCCCGACTTTTGTTCGGTCTCCCGATAATGTCTTGTTTATGGTCTAGATCGGAAGGGATCCGGCAGGTCTGGCCAGGAATGATGGCTAATATTGGATTACATTTTTCCATGGTTTGGGGAGAAGGAAAAGGACATTAAACGGAGAAAATTCACTTAATCGATATGCTCTTGAGAAATTGCAGCTGCTTTTTTAGCTATCCAAGAAATTGGCTTTGCAATTTACATAAATTAAAGGGAGAGATGGGGAAGTTACTCTTTAATATACATTTTATTTAAATGTCAAACGTATGTATGTTCGAATATTTAATGCATGATTCATAATCTCCTCTCGAAGTCTAATCAATTTCACTTAATTTGCTGTGTAAAAACGAAGCTACAACAAACTCCATTGTTGTAATTTTTTGTCGTTGTTTGAAGATTTACCTGGATATCAAGTTCCATTTCAACTTAAAGTTCAGCACTGCTGACATTTGGAATTCATGGCGCATTTAATGAACTTTGGCGACAGGCAGTCAGCCAGGTGAGCGAAGGACTCGGCGAACAGCTGAGCTGAGCGCCATGTGGAAGGAGCTTCTTAGAATGATAAACGGGCCGACTGATAGAGCCCAGCAAGGCGGCAGTTTTTTGCTGTTCTCCAAGTTGTTTGCCTTTTTTTGTTGCTGGTTCTTGTTTTTGTTTTCACCCGCGCTTTGCCACGCGAAATTTAACAACACAATAAAACACATCAAATAAATTTGCGCTGAAATTTCGCTTATCAGCGAGGCGTGGCAGGGGATTGGAGGATGTTTAAGCGGGAGATTTAATGGCAACTTGATAAGCAGACAGCCGGCAGAGTCGCTTTAAACTCATGGTAATAAACTCAGCGAGCCGTGAAGCTGTTTTTAAAATCTAAATAGACTCGCCAAAGCAACTTGAATTTATTTCCCAGCGAGACTCATCTTCTGGCCCCACAAAAAAAAAAAATGTTAAAAGTTACAGAAAAAAGAGGAAAATAGCGAGCTGGGTAGAGAAACGTGGAAAACAAAGGCTAGAAATAATACCGCGGCATGCATAATTTCGAATGGTTTTTCGGCGTCGTGGCGGCCTCATTATGCAACATTCCTTTCAGCACACACAGGACCCCAAATACACTGGGAAAATAATGCGAAATAATAAAATAATAATAATAATAATAACTCAGCTGGTATGATTTAAATACATATTTATTTATTATTTTACTTTAGAAATGGATTTGTTATATTTCAATCAATCTTAGAGGTTTTTCAAACAATAAAGGAGGCTTATATGAGGTTTTTATCTTCTTAAACTTCCTGCTCACATCAGCAGACAAGTCAATCTACCGTCCTCTCATATTTTCCTATTATTTTTCGAAGAAACTTTAAATGTTATTCTACTTTTAATATAATTATACTTTCTTTTAGTGTAGAGCGCTGACCCCCGCTAAGCCCTTACCGCATACTCATTATGATAATAAAAGTGCTTAAAGCCAGGTTTGCGATCTTGTTGTTGCCTACACCAACAATATATTTTTTACAACAACCATTTGGTTACAGCAAAGTAGTGCGAGCCTGCAAACCTTTTACTTGTATAGCGATTTCAATTAAAGATATTACATATAGTTCACAATAATACATATAACAATGTCAATAACAATCATAACCTCTAGGAAATGATTAGATACAACTAGATTGAGTTGCCCTTTAGGTAGAACTACACTTTTTAAATAAATAAAATAAATATACATCTTTTGTTTCTTTTTAAACGTTTAAAAAAACAACAAAAGATGTATCGCATGTACCAGGGGCATCACAAAGTTTTCTTAGTATTTTAGCTTGGGCTACCATAATTTTATTAATGATGCTTTTTCCTGCAACACCATATATTGAGGTAGAGATAGCGCTTTTCTAAACTTTAATAATAATAAGTATGCTATATTTTAAACAGTGTGAAATCTGCGTGGGAATTTTCCAAAGTGCTACACGGTCACAGCCCACAACAACAATTAAAACGTTATTAAGCGGCCGGCAAATGAAAAAAAAAAATAAAAATAAAAGTGGAAATTATGCAAGGATGGGCAAATGAATGAGAAGGATAATCGGGAAGGAGATGGAGCCAGAGCAGGAGGGGAAGGCGGTGGCACTGGCGGAAGTGGCGGACCACAAAACAGATACAATGAAAGGTAGAAAAGCTAAAAGCGAGTAGCAAATAAATGACAATGCGGTAAAAAATGTTAGTGGCTGGAATTTGTGGCCAAGGATGTGGACAAAAGGCAGCCTTTGCTAATGAATGTGTGGGACGAATGAATAAACTAAAATAAACTGAGCATATATAACATATATAAGTATATAATTCAGCATATATCCATATGGAAGGTGGCTACAGTGTGCAATCAATACGAAGGAGAGCAGCGGTATAAATTTAAGGGAAATATGCTCTAGACATATAAACACAGAAGAAATTAGAGACAATAATTACAGATTTTAAGCTAATACTGAATAATTTAGCACTTAAAATACGTTGTACTGCAGAAGAACATTAAGTATTTGCCGAGAAACACTAAAAAACACTTAAAAAAGACAACCAGCAACTGAACCAAGACATGAAATCAATTCAGATTTAAAATCCTACTGCAGCGAATGAAAACTATGCCAAATTTATCGATTTGCTCTTAATTTGTGGTGCGAATGACAATCAATTAGTGGTGGTAGAGGAGGGGAAGAGCGGCAGCGACGAAACTAAATTAAAAACAAACTTTTGTTTTTCGCCGCACATTGTATTTCGGATCTAAATTTTGCTGTTGTTGCGCTCGCTACTGCGGCTGCTGCTGATGTTGCATTTGTTTTTCTGGTCTTGAAATGTTAATTACGACCAAAGAAGTACATGAAAAGAATTCCCATTTCGGGGGGGGCACTGAGAGCGAAACAAAAACTTCACAAATGTTAATTATTTAGCATGGCAAGCGAACAAAAGGAGCCTTGGAGAGAGCAACAAACAAATAAGCGTACCCAACATACATTTATATGAATATTCGAGAGTTGGGGCCTGTGGAAAATACAGAATAATGCACTCTAGTAGAACCCCCGCCCCCTACACACCGAAATACAAATATTTACGCAAAAAGTGCAAGAGGAGTTCCACATGAGAAAAGCAAAGTTATGACTGCATTTTAATTAATCAGCAGCAACGAACAAATAATGTTGTGTGTGTGTGGGCGGTCTTATAAAGGATAAATTCCTTCGTTTTAGGTTTTGTTTCCATATAATTAGGAGAATGCTAATTAAGCTACAAGGATTTGGAAACTACAAAGGGATTTAAATCATTTAAGGTCACAGAAAACGTACTAAACGTATTCGAAGCTCCACAAGAAATGTATCTTAAGTCCGTTGAAGTTTCCTGGCAACTTAAGCTCATCTTGGCAAACTTTTTTAAATTTAGAAACTAAAAAGAAACAATAAACCCCTTTAAAGGATTATAAAGCCAACTATTGTTCCACATTTCCGGGCTAATTGGCTAGACTCCTGCCGAGTGGCAGATGCGGTTGAAGAAGGATAAACTCTTGGCGCCAGCACAGGAAATGGAACAATAAAAATGCGGCGCAATAGAACCCGGAACCGGAAACTTTGAACCACTAGTTATGAGCATCGTTAATTAAGCTACTCCATATAAATCATAGACACCGAAACAACGATCTCGAGGATTCCGGCCACGCCCCCCTGTTATCCGTCCATCCATCTATCTCTGGATATCTGTACAAGTTTTTGTGTCTTAGCCCAGCCCTTTTTCTTGGCCTTTGTGTGTTGTGTGCTACAACTTGGCCAACCAAGGGAGACGATGACGATGCCGGGAATGCCGGAGGGGTTGGGCAGGAGGACCAGTTGGCCAAACACTTTTCACGTTGCGCGAAATTTATCATGATTCCATTACATAATTAAATCCGTTTTAATAGAAACTTTGCACGTCTTTCTCCCCATTGTTGTTGTTGTTGTTGTTGATGCTCTCGTCTCAGGCTCTTCTTGTTGTTGGCTCTCTTTTGAGATGTATTTGGTAAAGTTTCCATCGCCAGGGCCAAATTGAAAAACAAAACAGTCCAAAGGAAGCTGTAAAGTTGCCGCTGCCTCGGTCGGCGTAGCAGCCGGCGTCGCTGCTATTGCGTAAATGAAATTAAGAAAGTAACCAAAGACTCAAAGCCTCCTCTTACTTACACTCTTTCCTACTCCCCGGACGCCCCCAGACAGCTACTTTTACCAATCTGGCGTTGCCATCTCTGCACTGAGGGGAAAGCCACTTCAGCTATTTAAGCGAGTTTTGAAATATATTTATAGATTTCTTTTTATTTAGAAATAATAATAGAGGTAACTTGTTTAATAGTTAAGAAATTGAAAAGGAAAGTTTATATAAACATTGCGTATACGTAATATTGTTCTTTTTTCCATTTATATTCTTTATCAATGGTATAATTATCTTAACTTAATTTAGTTTTGGTTATATATGCACTTGGTTTTAATATATTTACATATTTTTTGGCAATATTACGTATACGTTACTTTAATTCTACTGCAAACACCAAGAAACTGTGTGTATTTCTTCAAGCCCATAATTTTCCTTAACTATATATTATCTCTCTCAAAAAAATATTATTAAAATCTTATTGTTTGTATAAAAAATATGTTCCTTCAATATTACGTATACGTTTTTTTTTATTTCGTTAACACCTCTTCGTTAACTCTTTTGTTATTTACAAAATGGACTTAATCTTGAATTCATATCAGTTGTAACAAGAACTCTTCTTAAATAGTTGTATTATCCATATTATTATTATTATTACAAATAATATTAAATAGAATTCGTGTCAGTTTTAGTAAAAAACTGTTGTCTTATTTCAAACCAGCATTAAGTTCACAGTTCCCATTAAAGTAAACCTTTTTCAATTTGAGTTTCATGAGCATCTAATGAAATTCCGCTTTGATTTTCTTGAGAGTATCCTTAGGTTGGCATTCAACTTTCTTACAGTGAATCCTTGGCTTTTATATCTGTCGCACTCGTACCCCGTCTTCCACTGTTGCTTGGTTTTTGTCTTGATAAATTACCCCGTCCTTGGCAGCGATTTCGACGTTGTCGGGCGACACAGTAAAGTGATATTTTTATTTGGAGTCCGCTTCCGTCGCTTCCTCGGCGTTCATCCGAATTTTCTCTCTTTCTTCACCTCGTACCCTCAATTGCTGCCATTTTTAAATCTTGCCAAATTGTTAACGATGCTAAAGTTGCCATTGAACGAGAGTTAAGGCGTTCCAGAAAGTCCTCGCGCTGGCCGAGGAAGAAGCGGAGGGCTGAAAGGCTGGCAGGACGAGGGTCTCCAGCGTCTAGGAGCTGCGACTACGTCGAGGACGATGCGACGGCAAAGTTTAGTAAATGAAAATAATTTTCAGTTGCAAAATTATTTAAAGTAGTTCATTAAGTGGGTAACATTATTTTCCCTTATTCTTCTGCTTTTCTTTCCACTTTTTTTTTTGTTAATTTCGGTACCCAGTGTCACTTGATGAAAGTTACAACTATTTACAAACTATTTCAACATTTTTCAGTTGGTTTCTGGTGATTTGTACGCTTGGAGAAGCTGGCAAGTGTTTCTTATTTAACTTGAATACCCTTATATATTTCCTTTACAGAAAAACACCATTTATTTCACGTCCTTAAGAACGTCTTTAAATAATCTGCGACTAACCGAGCTCATGGTAAAACCAGTTGCCCTAACCGCACCATCAACAGTCTCCATCTTTTCAATTAAAATCACATTAGATAACCACACGATGGCCACAAACTCACTCCCCTAACCCCTGTGGACTCTGGAAAACTCTTCTCCTCTTCCTCCTGTATCGCACTTTATTTTTTCCAGCTTGACAACTCACTTAAATCGCAATAAATAAGGCAAAATAAAGGAGCAGAAAAAAAAGGTAGAGCTGCTGCTACACACACACACACACACCTGACAACACACCGAAGGCACAGCATCACTGATAAGGAAAATCCTTGGAAATCCCATTCAGGCGAATGGAAAAACGGTACAAAACCCCTTCACAAATCCCCGCATCGGGCATTAAAATAAAATTAATTTTTCCCTTACTCAAGCAGGCAGACAGGAGAGTAGCGAAATGACAAAACGATTGACTATTAAAATGGATAAGGCATAATATTTTTCGCATTTTGCGGTTGCCAGCTGGGAGGCGAGGAAGCGGGAGAGCGTCACGTAAATGCAAGAAAAATAGTTTACAGTCGGAGCTTATCTCACTGAGCCAATAATGTTTGCCTTTTTTTTATTTTTCAAAATGACAAAAGCACTCAAGCACAGAATGGAGGGAAGGTCTGCTGAATGGTGGGACTTTAAGGACATAAAAAGCGCCAACAGAAGGCTTCAAACCAAAATGAGTAAAGTTGTATTGTCCTGATTGCATCAGGACGGGAAGAAAAGCCATAAGGATGCAGCTTTTGATGCTGATTTCATTTTGAGGTGCGATTATGGGAGGATTAATAATAATATTAATAAGTTTGCCAAACTAAAATTAAAATATTTTGATTGCAATGGAACTATAAATCCACCTCTTTAAATTATAATACATAATATTTATCTCTGACGACCTAGTTTATTCCACATTACTGACTTTTCTTAATCCTTTCAGCCCCCCCAAAAAATATTTTATAAGACATTTCAACCAGCGCTTTGTGGCCCGTTTGTTGTCCTCGCTGCTGCTCTTAATGTTTTCGCAACGGCAATTAAACATTGAGTTTAGGAAGGCAGCACCAAGACCAACCCCTTGGAAGCCGCAGGAAGTTCAAGTTGAAGATGCCATGAATAATTTCCTGCTGCTGACCAAGGAGCTGAAGAAGCAGTGGCAGCAGCAGCAGGGGGCAGAGAGAGATAAAGTGTGGCACACACAAAAGACAAAGAAACCGCAGAGAGCGAGAGCGGGAGGAGGCAAGGGCAATATGTGATGCTGGAAGGATGTGTGCATGGACTCGGAAAAAAGTTTCTCCGACTGCGGTGCGGTTTGCTTGGCTTTTGGGGTTTTCTTTTCGGACATAAGCACAGCCAGCGCTCCCTCTTCACTGGTACAGTTTGGGCCCCGGCTCTGTCGCCCGAGATTATGGCCCGCTTAGTGGGCAATTATCGCCTGCAGGGTCCATAATTATTATCATCACCCAGGACCAAGTTGCACTTTCATTTCATATTCAAAAGGCATCATGCTGCTCCTCCTCCTGCTCTCTCTCACTCGCTCTCTCTCTCTCTGGGGAACTGGTTGCATGTTATCTGCTGCCACACATGAGCGGCATGAGCAAACCGAGTAAAACTACAGCGAGCACATGCTGAAAACATAAATATAACAGAGATATATACCCCCAGGGAAAGCTGGATATGGTGGGGCAGAGGCGGGTCTTGGAGCAGTCAGCCGAGCCTCCTCGGCCACCACCTTCTGGCACAATGGACTCCGGGTGCGAGTGGAATTGTAAGTGGACTTACAGCCAGCCCAGGACTCTGATGAGCGACTGCCACTAAAAATAATAATAAACGTAAATTTCTCTAATTTACACACACACACAAGCAGAGGACAAAGAAGTCGGAGGCACACACATGAGGCGAGAGGACCTCGTGACAGGCACACTGACACAATGCCCCATAGAGATGCCACAAAAAGTTGAGGGATGCGGAAAACGAACGCTAAATACCCTGTCAAAAGTGTACGTTTTATTATTTGTTATTTTTTTATAACTAAATAATTTTATAAGTATTTTTATGAGTTAATTTTTATCAAAAAATATATCATTGTATTATATATAAAAGATATTCGATTTCCAAGATAAAAATCACAGAGTTTATTCCAATAAATTTGTTCGATTTGAGGCGACTTTTTAGTACGATTATAACCGAACTTATTTACTATTTTACTATTTACTATATTACTATTTTTATTTACTATAACTACATTGACACCTTTAAAAACAGCTTATTCTTGGGGCCAATATCTTTTTACTTAAAGAGATCAAGTCACTGGTTTTTTTTATTTTTAAATCTCGAAATTAACATTTTATTTCTTTTATCTGCAGGATTTCCAAGTAAACTCTGGTAGCAAGCCCTGCAATGCTTAGAAACTAAACAAATTTAAGAGAAAAGATCAACATATAATATGTTGGAAGTAAAATTTGGGAGGCTAATTAAGTTTATTTTGGCAATTTGATTTAAGGGTATAATAATGAGAGCAGTTTCCTCATGTGCCACCCGTTCGAGATCAGCACAATTCGCCCAGCTATTCCCCAAGTCATTATGCCTTTGCTATATCTTTCTCTTGCTCTAAGCCACCGCACTCCCTACCCCCTTCTCACCATCAAATAAACAACAAAGTCACTGAAATTTAATTTCCAAGCAGCAAAAAAGAAAGGGGATGTCGAGCGACCGACGGGCGGGCGAGAGAGATGAAGAGCACTTGGCAGCATGTTCATGTTGCTGCTGTTGTCATGTAGCGACAGCGTTCTTCCTTCCCCTACCCCCTCACTCTCCCTCACTCACTCTCGTTCTCCGCTGCAGTAGCCGAAAAGTTGCCTTATCACTTGGGCGCATTTACATAAAAAAACCACAAATAAAAGTTGCCAACTAACGCAGCGCCAGCGAGAAGAAACAGCAGCAACAGCGGAGCATCAGAATCGGAATCAGAAGAAGCCCAAGAAAATAGAAGCACAATCACAATTGCGTATGCCCCATACACGGAGAGAAAATAAATACGCAGAAAATATATACATATATCAGAAAATTACATATATAAATATAATTGCTTATAAAAAAAAAACAACATGAATTCAACATAAATTAATGTAGAAAATACAGACTTCACTAAAAAATCATTAAGAAATATTAATATTATTTTGTTAATATAATAATATAATAATAAATATATATATATATATATATATATTTAATATATATAAATATAATTGTTTATAAAAAGAAGAGTAACGTGAATAAAATATAAATTAATGTAGAAAATCCAGACTTCAATTGGCATCACATTATGTATTGGGTAATAATAAAGATCATTCTAACTTAACTACAATGTAACACTATTTTTTTAATAATATATTATTTTAATATGTGACTCTTTAATATATTAAAGCTTGCTCAGTATTTTAATTGAATGTTTTATTACTTTTTTCGATATGTTACAAAAACTTGCGAACCCATTTTTGGGTGTTACCAGGTTTCGCATAGTATTTGTCATCGTTTTGTTATCGAAAAGATCGTTCTCTTTTTGGTATAATAATACCAAAATATATAAAATAAACCAAAAATAAAATATTCAATAAAACTAAACAAGAATTAGATTTCATAAATATAATTTAAAGTCTAAATGAAAAAATAAAAACAGTCTTTAAATGTTTATTTCACAAAATTAGGATTTACTCCTGACGAAATTATATGAGCACCCCATGAAGCCTAAGAATTTAATATCTGATGAATACCTGATGATCAGATCAGATTAATATCAGATGATGAATAACCTTCCTATTTCCTATATCTCTATGATTTGTTTCTCTCAGTGCCGACCGCCCATTGCCTGCTACTGAGTGAGAGAGTGACTCTGTGGCAGTGAGTGACTCTCCAACTGAAATAAAGAGGGTTTGGGTGGGGGTGTAATGAAGGGGGCATGGGCACAGCTTAAGCATTAAAAACTTTTCACATTAAAGCACATTACAACAACAAATCATAGAGCAAACAAAACAAATGCACAGACACACACAAGTAGCAGCAGCAGCACAACACACACACACTCGCATATGTAGAGCAACACATTTAGATAATATGCTACAACTGCTGTGGCGCAAATGACATCGCGAAGGGGATGGCAGGGTATTGGATGGTGTCTGTGTGTTTGTGTGTGTTTGGGTAAAACTCATGTGAGTTGTAAAAAGCTTTGGCAACAATGTCGCCTGAATGTCGCGCATTGTTTCCAGGCCGCTGCCTCTGACACTACCAAAAAACTGAAGAGCCCCAACCCCGCCTTCATTTTTCCAATCCCCATTTTCTCACTCCCCTCACCGCGACGCTACACCCCTCACTCCAAGCGAAGGAAACTTTTTTAAACTTTATTTTTTGTTAAGCACATTTGCGCATTTTCCTTACTTATAGCATACTTTTAAGCGCCAAAGCGCATTAGCCAGGCAATGCATGAAATTAAATTACATATCGGAGCATCTTCGGCGAGACAGGATACAGGCGAGGGAAAGCTAAAAAACCAAGCTGCCAAATTTTAAAGAATTTATTTTGAGCTACAGGAACAACAAGGTGATTTAATTAAAATAAATTAAATAGGACACCGTTCAATATTATTTATATAAATTTCAGTTTTTCAAATCGCTTTCATTTAAGTTTGTATTCAAAGCCTTTAAACATTGTTTAGTGAACTCGAAAGTTATTATATATTCCTGTAAACATATTTGGTCTTTCTAATGGTCTAATTTGTATATTAAAGCATTGAAGTCCAAACCCTCCATTCAACAGTAAAGTAAACATTTCCATAAACTCCGAACTACCATAAAAAATTAAAACAAATACTCAAGATTTTATCGATCAAATTCTAGCTTAAAATATATTTCTAGTCTCCTTAAACTTAAATGCGAACTCTAAATGACATCTGACAAGTGCAGAATGACAGCTCTCATCAAACTGACAGCACTCGCACTCGACTGTTTCCCTTTCAGCCATAACTTGCGCGAATTAAGCTCTCCGAGCATCTCGAGATCCGCACCCTGGCACTCGAAGATTGTTTCATTTGCAGCTAACAATGCGCTTTGCGACGAGTGGAAAGGCACTTCTACAGCTCGCTCACTTTCCTCCTTTATGAATGAAATGACCTGCACTCAGAAATCAACGCGTTGCCGCTGACAACCCTGAAAATGCGGAAAACCCTGGACATTGTCGCGTCGCGGAATGGGCGGCGTCGAAAGAGGGGCACGACAAGGATACGCGGACATCGCTCGGCGAAAACTTGTTATGTCGTTAAGTGTGAAACTTATTTCGCACATGACGCCGGTTCAGTGGAGTGCAGGAGTCGGGGGAGGGGTGTGGAGGTGTGGCAGGGGCAGCTGCCGAAAATTGCAAAAGAAATCAGCAACAAAAGTTTCCTTTTTCCGTTGATGTTTCGCCCCCGTGTCCCACTTATTTTTGGAATACACTCTTCTAAAGGGTATTGTCGTTATATGGTGTATTTTTTAAAACTTCTTTTTCTCTGTGTGTGGGGAAATAATTTTAAAACTATTTATAATCGGTTAAGAAATACTATTTGATTAGTAATAATATTTAAATCTACTTCAAAAGAATTAGTTATTTATAAAAAAAGACCGCAACTTATTGCCATAATTAGTACTGGAACTTAAAATATGTTATTTAGTTTTAATGCTATAAAAATAAATATTTAATTAACTATTAAATCTATTCATAGGGTATTTGCACTATCCAGTTTTCCTGCTTAATTTTCCCCTTCCTTCCCGCTCCCATACTCTCTTTTTGTTTCTTAAAAATCAAAATAGCTAAAAAGTAGCGACAAGTGTTGAGGAGAGTGGACGGGACGAAGCAAAAGTGTGACGAGAGTGGAAAAGTTTCGGCCAGCGGAAAGTAAGCGAAAAGCGTCAGCGATGCCACCGAAATAAGGCCGAACAGGCGGCAGATTGGAAGTGGAAGGTTTCCCTCCTCCAAATTTTGAAGGAGGCGCCACCCGGCCAATCTTAAAATAAACTGCAGCTGCGCGTAAAAAGTGACAAGTTTTGAGCGGACGAGGACAGTTCCCCAACTAACAGGAACATGTGTCCGCTGTCCGTAACAAAATGTTCGCTGTCCGCTGTCCGTTGTCCCTTGTAGTCCGTAGTCCCCGATATCCTTCTTTCCGGACTCAATACGGTTTCTATTTTTGTTCCTTCACTTATTGGCACTCGGACATTTTAGCACGTGACATATTTTGCAACAGAAATGTGTTTTTCTTCCTTCCGTTACCACGATTTCTTTTTTGTTCTGCTTGCGGATTTTGACTTTAACTTGAGACAAGGTTGCGTAATCCAAAAGGAAAATAAAGGAGGGGAAGCTAATGGGTCGATATGATGTGTTGACAGACTGTGCGGCTTCCATTTGACCATGAATTGGCTGGGGAGGGAGGGCGAGGGAATCAGGGAATTAGGAATTTCAGATTACGGAAAACTGTCCAAGTTTTTTTCGCGGGGAAAAGGTTTATTCTGAGATAAGCTGTTATTTTCGCGGTCTATAATTAGCTTCCTAGAAAGTGTGTATTTAATATAATATTTGGGCAATAATTTTGGTAATTAAAAGCTAAAATTAAGAGGCTTAGTGTCTAAGCTCTTCTTTTTTTATAAATAAATCCTTAGACACATCTTGAAACTCTTGCATTTTCAACTACAAATTCCCCCAAAAAAAACAAGTAAATCAAAATCAATAAAAACTTTAAGTTTATATCAGAGAATTTCCCACCTGCAATCCGCCCAAAAGTTGCTCCATCGAAATCTCTTATTCAGCAGGAACTCGGCCCCATTTTCAGTTGCATTTTCTCAGCTGACAATTCATCTCTTAAGAAACTTGCGCGAGAATATTTTCTTCTTTATTTTGCAAGGGGTGAAAGATGGGTTTTCTTTTTTTTTTCCCCGGATTTACGTTTGTGGTTAAAAGGGGAAATGCAAATGCCAAGGCAATTTATCAGCTTGGCGCCAACATTCAAAATTAAACGCAATCACATACAGAAAAACCCAAAAGTGCGAACAAGAATCGGGAATGAGAGAAGAGATTGGGGAGGGGTTGAGAAAAACTAAAGAAAAGCGGTTGGAGCGCAGGAAAAAATACAATTGAAAACTTTTGCAATACGCGGCTGAGTGAAGGCGGGGGTGGGCCGGAAAAGCGGTGGCTGGTACTCGACTCGGTGCGTTTTCATATCAAACTTTGGCTATTGCATTTTCATGTGTCTTACTTTCTATTTTTTTTTTAGTTCCCCCGACCGATAAGACACAGTGGAGCGTCTGCCGACCGAGGGGCATATCGTTGTCAGCCAAATGCACTTTAGCCGAGTTATCAAAGAGTTGAAATTGCATTGCCCAAGCCCAGTGCGGCGGCTTCAGTCGAGAGAGGAGCGAAGAATGGGCCATCCCTGGCAACAATTTCAAGCGCATTATCCAAAAAGCTCTGAAAGGAAAGTGAGCAGAGAAAGCAGCTGAGCTGTAAGCGCATCTATGCCGGTATGACACTGGAATTTAAGGCGGACACCAAGCACGTGCTTGTTAGGATTAGGTTTGTAGCCGAAAGTATGGGTAAAGTTAGCGAGGAAGTGAAATACTTGCTGCCTGAATTTTAGCTTGTTATAATTTTCACATAAATCTTTAAAGAAGTTAAATGTTGCTAAATGTTACATTGAGCTTATTAGATGTGTTGAAAAAAATACTATCAATAAGAAAGCGTAAATTAATTACAAATTATGGATAAAAACGTTTCCTTCTGAAATTTATTAGAACTGTGTGTAATGTAGTTTAGGTCTTAAGTCTGATACATTTGATACGCATAAGATAAGCGTAAATTAGTTACAATTAAAAGAGTATCGTTAGGAAACGAATTATCTCTCTATATAATGTAAGCTTATAATATCTTAAATCTTACAACTTTGATAGGCATTTTGCCAGTGTCATACAGGCAGCAAGCATCCGCAGGATCCGCTGCATTCTGCCTTTCGAAGCACAAAAGACAAAAGTCAAACTTGCGCTGCTCAGACAAAGCCCTGCGTCGGTCTGTTTATCTTGTAAGGTAAATCATTCGAGACTGAAAGTCAAACAGCAGCAGCAGCCCAAAGGAGCCCATGAGAAATCGAGAGGGAAGTGGTACCATGGAACAGGGATTCGGAACGGGCCTGGGAATTCATTGGGCGATGCCACAGCGTGCGAAACTTTGGCCCAAAGAAGTTGAGGCGACAAAGGCGGGAATTGAATTTAAACAATAGCCGTCTGGGGGGCACCAGCAAGTTGCACCTGTTCTGGCATCACCTGCTGTTCCAGCTTTCTGCTGTGCTTTCTCCTTCTGATCCTTCCGCTGCTGCAACGTGCAACCTGCAACCTGTAAATTCACCCACTTCCCATCGGACTGTGTGCCGCATTGCGTCGCTGTCGTGTCCTGCAAATTAGTTGCATATTAAAAATGCCCAGCCCAAACAATGACGAGAGCCTTGAGAGAAGCCGAAGCTGAAATTTCGGCAAAGTCCCAGGAAACCAAAGAGTCCCGTCAATTGCACTTGGAAAAAGATAGGGATTTGCTTTCAGGGATATGTAGAAATGTTTGCAGAATAAATATAAATTATGTAAACGTTTATAAAAGGGTTTCAAATAATTAAAATTTACCAAAGAAAAAAGGATTATTTTTCTTTATGATTTAAAATAAATAAATAACATTGTATAATATTTTTCAAGTGCAGTGCTTATCGAGAAGTCGGTGCATCAACCCCCCCTCTTTCCGTTTCCCTGCAACTCCCTCATTGAGCACTCGATTGCAAAAGCAACAAAAGGATCAGCGGTGGCAGGACGAAGTTTTGCGCTGGCGTCGCTGCTGCCGCCGCTGCCATCAAATGAGAAAAGTTTAAATGACGCTGCAGTTTGCAAATGCCAAGCCGTTAAAAACGAGGATATCTGTATAAGGAGGGGGATCCAACAGCAGGCAGAGCGGGTGCTGGGGCAAACTGATTGGCGAGTAGTGCTGCAAGTGCATCCAAAAGGAAGTAGAGCCGAGCAGGAGCAACAGGAGCTCAACCAGGACAAGGACCAAAATGCCATTTGGTGTAGAGGGGCGGTGGGGTGCTAACAAGGACGAGGACCTTCTTCTAGAACTACAGACGGAGACAAAGCACTGGAGCCAGAGCCCAATTTGTTATCTGCAGCCAAGTCATGGACCATGGTCAGGGAATCATCAGTTAGCCGGCCGTCGCAGTGGCCAAAATGCGAGAATGGGAAAAACGTTAAGATGATTGACGATGCGGCAGGAAGACAGCCAGATAAATGTGCAAATTATTCGAGATTCGAATGGGAAAGTGTACTCCTTGGGGCGGGGAAATTAAAATTGGGTTACAAATTATACCGAAAGGCAGACGAAGTAACTCTAATTTGTGGGATTTTTCAAATAATTCCATTATATACTGATAAGTGCTTCAATGTCTGTCAATCTGTAATTATGAGTTTAATATTAAGTTAAGGGGAGTTAAAGTATAAAATAGATCTTTTAAATAATGAGTAAAAGTTTAATATTATTAAAGGAATTTGATTCAGTAACTCTATCCTCTTAATTTATTCCGGAATAACAAATTCAAGTAGCAAATCGCTTTAAGAAACCTCCCTTTGCTATATTATATTTATTCTTTTGGTAATTTATATTGGAAAATGCTTTCAATATATATATTTAATATATAAATAACCCAGTAACTTCTGTTCTCATTGGAAATCCCTTTCCTTTCCTTCTACCATCACTCTCTTGACATTTTCCCCCTTCGCTTATTCAAACTTGCTAATTTTAGACTTTGTTTTTTAGTTCAGTGTTCAATAGAGTGCTTTCCTGGTATTTTTCCCTCGTTGTCCCATTTTGCGAGTCTCGTTTTATTCATCCATAACTGGCATTAAAACGCAATCAGTGTTTAGCATGCCCGGGGATTCCCATTTTCCTACTTGTTCCTCTTGCTTACACCAAAATCACATCAAATCCGCTGTGGGTGTATACTTTGTATAGTCGTGTATGTGCAGAGTTTTTCCCCATTTACCCATTTTCAGGCGATGCCCGAAAAGCAAGTTGGTTTCAACGTTTTCCGATTTTTCGCCTTCCCACGCGACTTTGTCTAACTTTTTCATTAAATGTATTTCAATACTTTTTCCACCCATCCCGCCCTTGACCATCTTTCTCTGCTTTCCGCCGCCAAGAGCACTGCCAATTTTTCCACTTGACCAATTCATTTTTGGCCAAAAAACCACCCTCGCCCTTGCTCTGGCCCTGGCGGCAGCCCCAATTTGATTTTGTTTTTTCTTCGCACCAACTTTTAGTTGATTTAGCTGCCCCGCGACGCGAACTGGACTCTGCTCAACTGATTGCTTACACTGAGTGCAAACAGTATTCTGATTTCGATTCTGATTGGTCTGAGAGGGCAATCAGCGGCGAGGGATTCCGCAATATATAAAATATATATGTGTAAGTAAGTGTCTGGAATTTGTACAATATTTTCTGGCGATGAACGGGAGGAAGTATTTTATTGAGAATTTAAAAGGGGTTTTAGATATTGAAGTTTGAAAGAATATTTAATAGAGCTTAAGTTGTGATTATTTATATATATTTCCTTACCTTTTAAGTTAGTTTAGTTTGCCTTAAACTAATTCTTTCCTAAATTAAACCATTATTTAATAAGAAAATACTTTAAAGAAGTTTTAAATTAAAGAATCTTTAATATAATATAGCAGAGACCCTTTTAAATACCCAACTAATTTAAGAATAAGGTAGAAAACTTCCCAGGCCCACTGTCTTTGGGGGCAATTCTGGCCAAGGATGTTCGAAATGAAATTCGGCCGTCAAGGTGATTGTTTTCAAACCTCAAGCGCTTCACTTGGTTTACTTAGAGGGCCAAGTTTACAACAGTTGTTGTGTGGATCTGGCCCTAGCCCCGGCGCCAGTCCCCCCACATGCCCATCTTCTTCTGGCCTTCCTAGGAATCCCGGCAAGCCATTCGTAGGCGTTCGTTTGGCTTAAATGGCATATACATATACATTTTTACGGTCAATTGCCGCTTGTCTGTCCCGGAACCCGTCGCCTTTAACCCCCTGGTGCCCCAAATTCACCACCGGCTCGATCTCCAGTTACTCTCTCTATTTGTTTGTTTGTTTGTTTGTTTGCCCAACTCGAATTTGATTCGGCGAAACGAAAAACAAAAAAAATATCGAGAAAAACCCAAAAGAGAGATTTGTGGAGTAGAGTGTGAGAGTGGAGTGTGGAGAGCCGCCTGGCGACGAACTTTTGACCGGGACCGGGGCGAAAACGTAGAGGAAAAGTTTTTAATTTTATTTATTGAAAAGTTTGTCCTGTTATTTATTTGCTAGCCATGTTGAAAATATGACCAAACACGCTCGGGCCGCTCAACTAGCTTAAAGCCACTTTTGGCCCATTTCACTTTGTTTGACTTGCAGATGGAACTGAAAACTGAAAACACAAATTCAACCAGAAGCTTTCAGCTTCTCTTCATTCACACTACAAAAAATAACTCTATATATATGGAGATACAACAAACCTGGTATTATCCACCGCGGAAACAACAAAAACGAACAGAAAGCATGTGCAAAATTCTTACTGCATTTATGCATTCCGTTTTTAATATAAAAGAAAACCAGCTGGAAACTGTCGTTATTAAATTATTTTATTACGTTTTTTCAGAGGGATGTCACATATTTTTAATTTCTGAATTTCTTTGAACTTTTGTGTATTTTTTTCAGAAGAATTTCTCTTCATTGCTGTTCAATGGCTACTGGAAAAATACAAATAAATATGTCTATGCTTAAAAACCAAGGTAATATCCTTTAAAATACTTACAAGCTCTTCAAATTGTTAGTAAACTTATAGAACAAATACAGAATAAAGTATATTGATTAATCTTAGATACAACATTAAGTTACATAGGACTTTTAAATATTAAATATAACATATAATTAATTTTTGTGAGTGCTCCTCTTAGGCTTTTTGCTGGACATTTGCGGGGCTTCATTAAAAACTCATTGCCACTTGCAAGTTTCGTTTATCATTAGAAGGATCTGTCAACTGTTACGGTTTTACAGTTTTCCACAGTTTTACAGACACGCGGGGCGGAGGGGGGGGTGAGAGAGGGCCAAGGAGGCGATGCGAAAAACTCGCCAAAAATTTTGTTTGTTTGCTAGCTTGGCCGGCCAGGCTTGGCCAAAAGTTTCCTCTGTCCGAAGCCCATTTAAAAATAGCTTAAGACATGGACATGGAGGAGGCCAGGTCCCCGTTCCCCTTAACAAACTTTCCGCAGCAGCAGCATCATAAATTATGGTTAGTTAAAAGTTGATATTGCCGAAAGAAAAACATGCTCAAGCACATTGACGGTACAGTCGCGCACTCTAATTAACAGTTGACTTTAGAATTTCCCCGCCGGACAGCGGAAATGTATTTGGAAATAAGTTTTTGCTCTAGCTACAAATTGGTGGAAAATACCGCCAGTTATGGTTGCTTAAATTAATATATTTGCTTAGCTAAATTATATAGAACTTCTTGAGAATTTATAATGCTTTCTTATTTAGTTTCTTAGCTTACCAGTTAAATATCTTAGAAATAAATGAAAAGAACGTAGTAATTATTTAAAGCCTAGATTTTTGGTAGTTGAGTTAATATCACACTTAAGTTTTCTTTATAAAACCAATAGATATTCCTTTCAATTCCCCCAAATTCCACTACTTTGTACTTGCTCCAAAAATGTTGGCCAAATTGCAATGCTTCATTTAACTTGCTCGCTCATAAAATTGTGCAAATAATTTTAAAGAAAGACGAAAGCTAAGAGCAGCAAATTTTACATTTTTAATTGCTTGTTGCGTTTGTTTTGTCAACGATTGTTGGTTTTATTGTTGCTGCCGTTGTTAATCTAATTTACTGCCTGCAACTTTGTCTGCTCAGCTTCTGTTTTTTGGTTTAAATTATACCCGGCACTCGTACATCTCAAGGGTATATTGTTTTCGCTTGAGAATTTGTAAAGAAATAGGAAAAATATTAAGAAGCATTTGAAGAAATCTTAGCTAACAATATATGAACTTTGTCTCGCTAATTTGTATCTATTTTCGAGCTATCAATTATAAGTTTATATAAGAAATTAATTTTTAAAATGCTCTCTTCCTTATTCCTTGTACCCACATGCAAGTAAGTATTCATCGTTTTATTTGAAACTAAAACCCGGGTATTTTATGGTCGACTTAATTCGTTTTATTTATTTTTATTATTTTCGTTTTTTTTCTGTTTTTGTTTGGTGGGTTGCTGAGGGGCCACGCATTATGATGGAGGAACATTCTAATTAACTTTTGTTTTAGCCCAACTTGAGTCGAGTGGCTTGCCTTTTTGCCAGTCAGAATAGGCGGAGAGAGTGGGCATGGTCTTGTATCTAGCGGATACGAGACAAAGACTCGTACTCGTACTGGTATTCCTACTCTTACTCGTACTTATTTATGAACTTGTGCCCCGCGTGCAGTAAAATTAACATTGACAAAAGCAACAACAACAATGGCTAAAAAGGACCTTTGTTCTGTCTCTCTTTTTGGCCGGGGACAGGCAATTAAATTCCCTTTGTGGGCGTGTGTTTATTGTTTTTCGGTATATTTTCTCCTTATGTATAATATTTTTTACATTTCGGAGTCTCTTTCTTTTTTTTTGTTGGCTGTGTCATTTATTTGGGCGCTCTTCCGTCGCATCACGCTTTTGTTTGAGTTTGGGCTTATTTGACAATTTTATTCTCCTTTTTTGGGGAATTTCTTCTTTTTATATATGTATGTTTTTTTTTGTCTGTTTTAATTCAACTTTGTTTGCACATAATTTTTCGGAAGCAAGCGTCAGAAAGCAAACAAATGCATGAATAAATACACACGCACACTCGGCAAATGACAATGAATGCGAATGAGTGAATTGTTGCTGTTCATATGGCTGCTTTTTATTGTTGACACTTTGTTTTTTTGGAAAATGGAAAAGTCAAACAATAACCACCATCCTCGCACAACGTTTATTTCCTTTGATTTGATTTGCTTAGCGGACTGGACTATTGAAGTTTAATGATTGATTATATTCCTCGGTCCAGTTAACAGCAAATAGAAGGAGAATCAAGGTGAAAATGGATGAATTTCATAATTTAAGTTAATTTGAAAAGGAGAATTCCCTTAAATGAACTTGAAAATATACGTTGAAGGTATACAAAAATTGTTTAAAACAATGTTCGCAATGGTAGTAGGTTTTTCCCAATAAATTATAATTTTTGGGATTGCATACAAGTATTGTTTTTATTTTTAAGTAATAAGTTTAGCTGATAACTACAAAAGTATAATTTATAGTTTGTTACTTCTCCCACCTACCAATTAATATTTAATTTTAACCTATATTATTAATGAATATGCTTTTAATTTAAAGAGTACAATGAAATACCAATAAAAGCTTAATTCAAACAAAGATGAGTCAATACAAAATATATTTACTAAATAAATAATTCTCTGTTGAGCAATTGAAATGCTTTTTCATTACACGAAAATCACTCTGAAAGATTTGCTTTGCAAAAATTAAAAATATTAAAAGAAGCAGCAACAATAAATAGAAAATTACTATAAATAAAATCAATTTATTACCATAATAAACAAAATCTAATATTCAAGTTTCAAAAAGACTCTTTTAAGAATTCCTATTCGTAAAGTTAATCCTTGGAAAAATTTAGCAAAGTGGCTAAACAAGCAAAGCCATTTTCCAAACGACATACCAAGTCAATTTTCGACTCAATTTCAGCGAGTTTATCATGGGATAATTCCGCTTAAATATTCAAAATGATTTCCCAGCCCTCCTACTCCCGCTTCTCTGCCCTTCTGAGAAGTATCCGCGCCAAAGTTATCCTCTGGGTAAGCTCTTTGCATCGACTACTTCAAAGTTACAATCTCTGCCCTTTGATTTGTGCACAAATAACCATAAACAAATTACAAATTAATAACATACTTCACTGCTTAGTGGCAGACAGGGACACAGTCGGCGGTTGTGTGTGTGTGTGTGCGATAGAGGCAGACAGGAAACGCAGGACGAAGGGGGCCAGCTAGGAGCCATAACTTGGAGCTATCAAATGTGGCCGATGAGAAACGGCTGAGATAAGAGCAACACTCGAAGAAATACATATAAATAATATATGTAATAATGTATATTTTTATCTTAGCTTTTTTTAATATTTTCTTAGTTAAATATAGCTTAAATATTTATTTAAATAAAGCAATCTGTGAATTGCTATTCATCTTAATTTTAATAAAACAATATCAAGGACTTTTTAACTGACATATTCTCCAATTTATAAACTTATTTAATATTTACTTTACAAATAGGTGTACATTTTTAAAGGTCTTTAACTTAGAACTTTAAATAATTTATATTTGTAAGAACTCTAGCTCAGCTTTAATGGGTTACAAATAAAAAGATGACATAGATGATGCTTTATTTTGTACATCTTCTTTTCATTATCAACCAGACAACAATTTATCGATTTATTATCGAAACCCCAAATTTATTTGTAAAGTGCATTAAGAGTAGAGTCCTGGTCCAGGACCGAAAACCCATGGCCATGGACGAAAGATGACAGAGGAGTGGAAAAAGATGAGAGGGCAGAAGGAGGACAACAGAATGCGGTATAAATTTACATATTTTATTGAAAATTGAATAGCGCCAAGCAGCAGCAACAGAAGCAGCAGGAGCCACCAGCCACCATTACTCCCAAACACAACAGCAAAAATAACAAAGTTAACAAAATCCAGAAGAGCATTTCTATCCCATCCACCTCGAGCCCCTCGAATATGGGGGATCCCCAAAGAACAAAAAGCAGCATGCAGAAAAGAATGAAACTTTTAATACGAAAGAAGCATTCAATAGAAGGGCGGCGGCGGCTAGCACAATAATAACAAAGAGAACAACTCTGCGGCGGGGAGAATGGATTTCAGGGGGGAACATGGCTGGATAGAGCGGAACCATAGCTAGATGAAAATATGACAGTAAGTTATATGCCAAAGCCAAAGTCGAGCATGAACCAGGAGCGGAAATGGCAACAGTAACAGAAACAGGAGTATCGCCAAAAAGGAAAAACAGACACCCGAAGCTGGCGAGTGAAAAATTTGCAAAATTTGAAAATTAAAGAATTTTTTAGCACCGAATGGTAAATGTTTCTACAAAAAGGTTTGGTTTTTAATTACAGGAATATTAATGCTTTTAAGAAAATAAGGAACATTATATCTATTATCTATTTAAATAAGTTTATGGGGCGTTACTCGCAGAATAAATATAATCAAATTAATAACACAACAACTTAAAGTATAACAAGCATTCTATCACAAATTTAATCATATTTATAAGGCTTTCCCTCACAGAATAAATAAGGTATTACGTGTTTGATATGTATAGATTTTTGTTACATTTCAATTAAATAAAATAATAGAAAAATAGACAATATTCTTATTTAAGTAATAGTTAAATTTAATGACCTTTAAATATTATAACATATGTACTTTCAAACTTTATACCTTATCTTTAAACTAAAATAATATTTATATTTTTTTAAACCCTTTTAGACATACACATATTGAGAATACCCATTGCCAGGGCATTGGAGCATTGCAATTTGTTGCCGGAAAATTTCCAAATGGGCGGCTTCGTGGCATTGGGGGCGTGGCGGTGGCGATATTCCAGTTGGAAAAGTGCTGCTGATTCCAATTCTGGAGCGGATTCTGCGCTTACACGGAGATTCATTTCAAATCAATACACATAAAGAATAAAAGGTAGCAAAACCGCTGAACCCACACATGATTCAACGATGGGGGTGTCTCGAGGATGCGGGAAAATGGCGAGGAAAATCGGTTGGGAAATAAGCTGCTCCCGTCTCTGTAGTGTTTGTGTGTGTGAGAGAGAGCTAGTGCTTTCCCACTGCATCGCATAATTTAGCCCCGACGCCTGTCAATGTAGTCGAGCGTCCTCCGAAATCCTGCATTCAATTTGGGAATCTATCTCAGGTGTCGAAACAATGTGAGATATTTGCCATGTGCCAGGGAGCCGTCATAAACTTGGCTTATGCATGCGGAATCGAAAATACGGCTCTCTGATCAAAAGTAATCCCATGATTTGAATTCAGCCAGTTGATGGCTGGGACAACAGCTTATTTAGCATAACTACATAAATTTTGGAGATATTCATAAAATGCGGATAGTAAAAATCAGCATTTTATATACTATATGGTCTTCAAAAACTAAAGTTTTTCCTCCACATAAAATTCGGACTTCATTTCCAGTTACCTAAAGGAATACATCAATTTAAATAATAGAAAAAACCCCTCTCTTATTTCAACCATTTCGAAATCCTTTAACCAAATCTGACAGCTATAAAACATCCTCCGCACAAGCTCTGATTCTGCAAAATTCCTGAAAACTTTTGCCCCCCAGAAAGCAAAACACGAAAATCCCTTTAATATGCTGGATCAACCGTATATATATTTTTTTTGTTTGCAGCTGTAAAACAACAAAGTAATGCCAGGTATGTCTGCTATGACACCTGGCCATGGAAACCTGGACCGGCAGCCAGACAGATTGCGCATACGCCGCGTTGGTCGCCAGTCCCCTCAGCCACGTTGTGAATTAATTAGCTTTATTCCGCAAGTTTTGCTGCTCTCAGCTTTACTTATCGATTTCCGAGGCAGGACAAGGAAAAGCAAGGATTTAAAGCAGCCACAAAATCTCCATTCTTCATGGGCAAAGGTTCGGTCTTCGGTCTTAATGAAAACTCAGAATAGAACAACAACCATGCATTACACACAGTTACACAACGAGAAAATCTTTCTAATTAGTTATGTTATATTATAATTCAAGTAGGATTAAGTATTAATAATTACAAATACAACTTCGTAGCATTATTCCAACTATAATGCATTTCAAAAATACAAAAAACTGTTCCTGTATTTAAAATACTAAATCTTCTATTATTTCCTATTATTTCTATCTAATTTTTTCCTTTGTGCAGCCACAGCAAATCATTTAAAATTGCTCAGACACGTGCCACGCCCCCGCCGCCCACACACACACACGCTAAGAAGAAGCAGCAGCAGCCGCAAAAGCTGAAGCTGAAATTGTTGCTAAAAATGCGAAGCGTAAAAATGCAGCGTACGTGCAAAATCTACCGCAAGAAGGGGGGGGTGAGTGCAAGAAGGGGGGCGTGGCTGCTGCTGGCTGGGGAGTAAGTTGCTGAGGTAAGTCATGTTGCCCCATGGAAAGCCAACAAACCTTGGCTCAAAGTTTTCAATGCTCGCGTACCGAAAACAAAAGATTTTTTATTGAATTTTGAAATGTTGCGCTGAGGTGAAATCCCCTTCCCAGCCCCGCGACCCACATTTCAATAGAAGGAGGAAGCATGAGATACACAGGTGTGTGAGTGAAAAAGCCGCGGGTGTCACGCTGCATTTGCCGCGAGGAGCGGCAAGGAGCATTCGGCGGAGAACAGAATCCATAGCCAAGTTGCATGCTCGAGGCGGAGGCGCACAAAAGGAGACTCAAGCAAAGCCGGCACGTGCTCAGGGGGGACTCGTACACCTAAAGAAATAATTTTTAATAATATATTTTATATATAAATCATAGAAAACATTACCAACAACTTACACACATTAAAAGGTAAATTTATATTACTTTAAAGATGAAATTCAATATAAATTTTATTACTTTGTTTCAAGAGTTTGGGGCTTGCTAAGATACCTCTGTAAAAACCCCGTTAATAACTACTTTAAGGTTCATTAAATTAAATCATTTTCTTTTCACTGCAAGAGATGAGATGCTTTCAGATTTTCCACATCGCCAGTGCGATCAAAGTTTACGCAGAGATGTCTTAAAGTTTGTCAAAAGCGTTGCAATAAATAAACGTGGCTGACTAAACCCTGCAGCGTTAAATGTCTTGGGGGAAAAACAAGAGGAAAAAGGAAGCCACTATACAAGGGATCCTGTGGCTGTGGTCTGGCGTTGTGAAACATTTAAAATCGTTTTCGGGTAAATAACATTTAACGGAAATGCTTTCACCTTCGGCTAGTTGACCTCCGGCACCTGTCAGTATCTAAGGTAACGAGCTGGAAGGAAACGAAGTGAAGCGAAGGATATTTAATTCACAGTTCAAAATTAAAAGCAAAGCAGGAAGCATTACTTCAAGAAAACCTTATACAATAAAGTTCAGAGCAGGAAATAAATGAAGCTTAAGAATATTGTATATTTTGTTAAATATTAAAATATTAAATAAGGAATTAAGGGGGGGTTTTGTAAGTGTTCTATTTAATAAAACATAAATCGAATAGAGCAGTGTGCGGGAAATCATTTATTTATTTTCTTGAAAAGTATATATTAATTCATACCATATTTTATTTTTTATCGGATTTGTATAGCTCAAAATATGTTAAATTGTATTTAAAAACGTCCTCCTAGCTCTCTTTCCTACATCGCATATTAGAGCAGTTTCTTGCTCATCTTTACTTAAATTTCTTCACAAAAACCGTCAACCAAATCAGCGCACAAGTTTTTGCCCTCCAACCAAATAAGTGACCACGAAATGTCCTCACAAATAAATTGATTAGCTCCGAGAATTATTCGAGATTTCTTTTCATGGCACAGCCCACACTCCTGCATAGAGTCACAATTAAGCCTTTGGTCAATTCCCTTAAACCCACCTCTGCCTCTGCGATTACATAAATCCCAATGAAAAAAGAGACCCCTTCTTGAAATACGAGTGGTGGTGGTTAGGTGGACCTCTTTTGATTATGATTGGGGGACACATGGGGCAGATGATGACTGCTGGCCGGACTCAATAAGGCTAAAAGCTAAACGAGAATGCCACGAGGTCCTTGGGTATTAGGCTAATTGCCGGCCAACCTGAAAAGATATCCGGACCGAGATTGAATCTGTGGAGTGTAGATGCAACTCCTCGGCTCATGTCAATGCCAAGCCAAGTTTAATCAACGTTCCACTGACTTTTTTCTCGTTCACTCAGTGACTTTTTTCTTGGCATTCTTTAGATCCTATAGTTTTGGGGTACACCGCCTGGGTGAGTATTTATTGTTAGAGTTATGCTATATAAATGTTTAATATTGAGGATTACTAGAAAACAGAGTAATGAGTATTAATTCCAGAAGATTAAGAACATTTAGGTGTAATATTAAATAATTTAAAACACAGAAGGAGAACCTAAGATATAGTAAAAACTAATGTACAACTTCTGTAACATTTAAGGCGTTTTAATTTAATAATCATTCAATCATAAATCTGATTTAAAACTCTATTATTATAGTGAAACCATTAAGGAAGCCATCTCTACAAATCTGTTAGGGTATTCACCGCCTCGTTCTTTTCGTTAACTTTTTGTGTTGCTTATTTTTTTATTTTTTCTTTTATATGTGCAGCCTGATGCTTGCAAATTAATTCAGGAAATTCAATAAAAACAAGCACCGAAACATGGCAAACAAAACTCGTCGAGTCGTCGAGAATTTGCCCTCAATGCTCGCAGCTCCATGCAATCAAAGAGTGCATAGATAAATCACCCGGCTAAATCCGGAGGGGTCCTCCATAGGTTTTTCGGGGTGTTCTTCTGGTGGTTCTGGGGGTCCGGATGCCGTAGCTGGGTGGCGGCGGGTTAAAAAACACGGCCAAAATGTCAATGCAAATTTAATGCCTGACAATTTATATGCATGCCAAGTGACTTTTGGCCAACTACTGAACTTTGTGTGAATGCGAAAGCAGCCGGGGAACTGGGGACAGTTTGGGGCATTCAAGTGGAGTGGAGCGGAGTGGAGTGGCGCAAAAAGCTGGATGGGTTTGGGATTGGAAATGGCTAGAAAAAGTTCCGAAGGTGCCAAGTGGCTGTCAAACTTTTGCCACGGAGCCAGTGCGGCAGAGGAACGGAAACGGAAATGGCAGCGGAATTTTCGCCCAAATCGAATCGAATGGAATCGAAATGCGAAATCGAATGAAATTCCTCGTTTGTCCTTGTTGCCGCGGCTCATAAATTAAGGCAAAGGCAAAGGGCACAGCACGGCAAGGCAAGGCAACGCATCGTCCTCCAATTCGTCCTGCAATTCGCCGCCCCGCAACATTAACGCTTTATTTATGCCGCCGCCGACATTTAAAATGCATTTCCTGTGACCAGGTTCGGCCCCAAAGATGGCACCGAGAATGGCCAAGAAAAATGGCCAAAAAGTCACGGATAAACAGAGTCGGCGGCGAAAAAAAAATAACATAAAACAGGATAAACAGCTACCGGAGGCTGCAAAAAATAACTTTAAGACGTGTATTTATAACGCAACCTGGCAACTTTATGGCGACGCATCGGGCGCATAAATACGAAAAGATGTTCACACGTGACTTGAGGAGTGATCAGGTGTATATCTCCAGGAATATGCCCCAGAGAAAGGCAGTTAAGAACTGCAAAAAACTAGGTCAACCAATAAAAAGAACAGAGGAGAATAACTTCTCCTAAATGGGAACAGCGTTTTTGATATTATTTATAAATCATTCTATTTTTCAAACCATTAAATAAATGTGTCTGAGAGAATGTAATGAAGTACCAAATTCAATGTATATTTGTATATTTTTTTTACGATGTAAGAAGTAGCATTATTTTAGGCCTTTCTAAAAATTTTAAAATGAAAATGTTACAATATTTCTTATTTATTTTAATGGGTTAAATAGTTATGTAATAAATTCTTCAATTTTAAAATAAGAATTAGAAAGAAATATAAATATATCCAAGATATTATACAAAGATAATGAGCCCACCCATGATTGGGGTAACCAAAAATAAAGCGATAACTTGGTGGAGTCCTTTGCGAGAAAGGTAAACAACGGGCAGGATGATGAGGGTTCAAGGCTACAGCTCTCAAGGTGATGATGTGGCTTAAAGAGAAGGGGTTACTATTGGGTGAGTGGGGTTAGCTAATGAAGTTTAAACAGGGACAAACAAATGATAAGGAAGTAAATTGGTGGAGACACCTTTCATATGATAATTAGAAAGAAAATTCAAGGAGACCAAGATAAATTTGAATTGAATTAAGAAGAAATATTAAGTAGAATAAAATATGAAAATAGCTTAAGACTTGTATGAAAACAAGTCTGAATATCTTCCTATTTAATAACAGCAATTTAACACAATTAACAAATGTCACATTTGTTAAGCAAAACGATAAATACACACATCTGAGAAAGCCACAGAGCCCAAATATTATTTGACATATCCGGCAGCTCTCTATTACCCTCTCTCCCCCCAAAACCTTTTCTTATCACTCGACCGATGTTGTGGCCAAATCCCCTCGGTTGTTATCAATCAACCGCATACAAGACACTCACAAGTGGTCAATAAATTATTAATTAAGTTGAAAATCAAACAAGCAAACGGCAATCCTCATGATTGATGGGTAATTGGCCAGAGGAGTCGAGGGGATTGTCTCGTACCGTATCCATCATGCAACTGTCGTCGAATTTAACCAATTCGGAGTCAATAAGATCCACTGTACCAACTTGGTTCGGTGTCTTTGGGCCTGGTCATCATTTGCTCTACGAAATTGATTGCCTTTTGTCGTTTTGCAATATGCAACGTAACAAAAGTCGCTTGTTTTAGGCCAACAGCAACAGCAGAGGCAAGAAAAACCACCCAAAACCACAAGAAGTTGGCCAGTTCGAAGGGTTTTTTCAGTTCGGAACAACGTTATGCACTTAGAGGCGAAAGAAACATGGGAAAACCACCAAACTAAAAACAAATATAAAGGGAGAAAAAGAGGAGGAATGGCTACAATATTTATAGCGACTGTAGGATACCTTAAGTGAGTTTTAATTATATAAAATAATAATAATATTTAATCAATTTACCATGAAAATTCAACACTGATATTTATACTTCTTAGCAAGAAAACATTTATTGGTTTAACTTCGGCCATAACTATCTTCAAATGAGAGGTTAATATATTCGAACTTCTAGTTACCAATCTATCCTCTCATCATAATCCCCCTGGCACTCCAAATACCTCTTAACAAATGCAATACACCGAAACGAAAATCTAGTATAGACCGGGGCAAAAAAGTGGACGGCAAAGTTGGCAAATCAGCCACAAACTGGAACTCCAGGCGGAGAGCGTGGATAAAAGGCTTCGGCGACTCGAGGCGAGACCAGTAGACGACGACAGGCGGGCGTGGCAAACGCACCAGAAATTCCAGAGATTACAGAGACACGGAGCTAAGAGAGAGAGAGCAAGGAGGAGGAGCCAGGATTCTAGTCTGAGTACCAGAGAAGCAGCTGCAGTGGCATCGTGGCCATGTGGCCAACGTGGCAAGTGATAACGCTGCTGGGGCTTCTGGCCGGGGCTTTGGGTCTACACTCGACGCCGGACAGGGCCATGGCCATAAGCTCGTTGCTGCTTGGCCAGGACTTTGAGGATTTTCAACCGTATTACGGCCAGAAGAAGGAGCAGGTAAGAAAAGCGACTGTTTAAATAAAATATGTTTTAAAGTGTTCAAGGGACTAGGACATCCTGAGTCGACATTGTTGCCTTAAAATGAGAGCAACTTTATTCCTTTTGTGATATCCCCAGGAATCCGATCAGTTGGTGGCTGCCTCCAAGCACGACGAGCACTCCGAGCACTCGGAGGGCGGCGAGGAGGAGTCCGGCGAGGAGCATCACAGCGAGCACTTCAAGAAGCATGGCGGCAAGAGCAAGAAGGGCCACAAGCACGGCGAGCACTCGGAAAAGGGCGAGAAGGGTCACCACGACAAGGAGGGCAAGAAGGGTGAGCATGGCGAGGAGGAGGGCCACGAGAAGAAGCACAAGCACTCCGAGTCCCATCACAAAAAGAAGAAGAAGGGCTCCAAGGGCGAGAAGGGCAGCGAATTTGAGGATCATGGCTCCTACAAAAAAGGACACTCCATCAAGGGCAAGCACAACGTTCACAAGCTGGACGAGAACAAGAAGGAGAAGAAGTTCTACGACGAGGATCATGACGAGGGTGGCGAGGAGAAGCACGGCGGCTTCGAGGAGGGCAAGAAGCATAAGAAGGGCAGCAGCTTCAAGAAGGGCCACCACAAGAAGGGTGGCCACGAGGAGCATCACGGAAAGAAGGGTCACAGCAAGAAGGGTCACAAGAAGAAGGGTCATAAGGGCCACAAGAAGAAGCACGAGGAGGGCAAAAAGTGGGGCCACAAGAAGGAGCAAGGCAAGAAGGGCGGCGAGGAGCACAAGAAGAAGTGGCAGAAGTCGCATAAGCAGAGCAGCGAACACGACCATGGACACCATTGAATAGGCACCTCTCTCTCTCCGATATCCCCTATTTTTATATGGTATTTTTTTAAGCATTAAAAAAACAGATCATTCAAACCCAGTTCAATCTTGTTTAGATAACTGTAGTGATTCTATTTTATTCCTCAGAAATCGTATATAAAATGTAAGTTAAAATCTAGCACAGATTCCAGGAGTTCCCTAATACGTTGCCTCCTCTTAAAGGTCTGCTTATGGTATTAACAAAATTACCAAGATGTAATCCCTTTAGCAGGATATTCAGGTCATATAGGTTAACATGCTTAATGCACACAGAGCACCTGAGAGGCTCTGTAGTCGTAGTTATCTTTAAATTACCTTTGGAAGAGCCGAGATATTAACCTGCATCTGCTTAGTAAGGGATTAGGCTGGGCCCATTCAGGCAGATGGAGCATGAAGCACAGATTAAAGAAAACATAATTACAGACAGAATCGGAGCCAAGTTCTCGGGGGTTCGGAGATCAATTGGCGCTGTTAGCCTTCCCCCGGACCCTTTCACACGCACCTGCAGTGCGGACTAATTGCCAAAACGGTAAGTGAAATATGAATATGCCGGAGACGACGACGGAGAGGCAGAAGGACAGGACAGGAACGACCTGCCGTGTCAAAGGTTAATTACGCATACTGCAGGTCCTGTCCCAACACGAGCACATACACTCACACAGACTACGTTTGCACACACATTTATGGGAGTTTGCTTAAGCCATTTCCGGTTCGATTTTAGCCAAAATCTTGTCCATTTTCCAGCCTAAGCAAACAAAACGGAAACTGGCTTAGTCGGAGCAGCAGGAGAAGGATAAGGGATATGGGTGGTGGCAAGGGATCCGGCAAGGACAAGCAGCTTTGTTTGGATTCATATGCTAATCCCTCAGACCAGCGTCATAAATCATTTTCAACCAACTGGAGAATAGTCGGCGACCCGGGGAAGGCCCGGCCGGACAATCGGGGTCGTCGGGGTTAAGTAAAGTTCGTCTGGGCCTAAAAGCCTTTGCCACTGACGCGATGCCCTCGCAGCCAGTCTGTGGGTTTTGCCCAGAGATATTCGAGGAGCATGCCAAGGAATAAATAGTTTTTCCAAAACAAAATTTAAGACTCTAAGCCCGGGCATAGAAAATGAAGAATTTAATTCACAAGATAAAGTGGGTTTACTGACTATAATTTAATATGGCATCGAAGGTATTCTGAAAAAGATTTACATTTCTAGTAAAAGTAAGAACTTTAAATTAATAATTTAAGCCATATGGCTTAAAGACATGCTGGTAGAAAAGTATTTCTGACTTGGGTTTCTTACAGTTTATTTTCTTTTTATTATTTTCAACCTTTTCCCTCACTTTCAGTGATGGATAGTTGTGTACAGCAGATCCTTGGGGATCTGCAAAGCCTGCATCATAACTACAGCATGAATATATCAAAAGCCGTAGGCTATGTCCCTAAAAGAAGCTGCATCTTGGACTCAAAACGCCAGTAGGTTTTCATCCGCCACAGCCTCGGTTTTCAGTCTTTTGTATCTAAGCTCAGGTTGAGTTTGAGGCTGTGAGTTGCACAGTCAACAGTTGAAATTCTAGTCAGAACTGCAAAATGCACGAAAAAAAGTGCAGTGGGAGCTATAGGAACTTTAAAAATGGAATAAAAAATAAATATTTCGATCTTTAAGGAGAAAATAGTAGAGAAACTACCACAAAATAAGTACTATTTTATCTTGAGATACTTAAATCCCCATATCCCCTTCAAATCTTTCTCCCAGTGCACATGGTGTGTGCGTATTTGCAGCTTCTCTTATTGTTTTTGGAAAATTGCCTGAGCAGCAGAAGCAACAAGAATCCCACATGGCCACTGGGCAAATGCATTAACGAAAGTGGCTGAGAGTGCAACACAAGGGGCGTGCATTCGGGGGCCACAGGATGGAAGGATCCGCAGGAGCGGAAGGATACGAACCGTTGCCGTGTGGCCTGGTGTATCAGCACTAAGAGATCATAATTCACACAAGTCGGCTAATAATTCAGTTAAGTTGAAATGCGCAGCACACAAGTTGCACAGTTGCCCCAGCCCCAAAGAGGGGGGCCATGAATATCTGGATATCTGAACCACCGAGTAGGAGGGGTCACAGGGGTTAAGTACACCCCGTACCACCCGCTGGGGAGCCATTGGAAATTGCGGCAAGGAGAGTTGGCAAGAAGCTCTCCAATTTGCGTTTATAGTTTTAGTTTTTGAACTTTAGTTTTTGGTTCTTCTGAAAAAAAGCCAGCCAAAATAAGTAATTAAAAATGATGAAGTGTGGAAATAAATTTGTTTATATTTCCATAGACTATAAGAAAACTTGATCAATATATAGAATAAATTGTATCTCATAGTTCTCGCTTACTTAAGTATCTGCCAAATTTAAATGAATATTTTTGTGTAATGTTTCAGAATATTTGTAACTTTTTCTGCTTGTAAATTCTGCTGCAGTTTTAAGGGATTTTCGATGTTCTTGCAAATTAGTTTCCCAGCCTGACTTTATGACCGTACAAGGGAGAGCATGTGAAAAAAAAGTTTACTGCTTACGGAGACCAAAGGCATTGCTCCTCGTGCTCCTTTTTCGCCTTTGGTCCTGTGTGGTCCTGGGGAGCCGTCGTTTTTCACTGCTGTTGTTTGGCTTCTTTGCTGTTGCCAAATCTTGGCTTTGTTTGTTGTGGTAAAGTGCACCAGGACTTTTCTGCCAAGAGCCTTCAAAACTCACTGGTGGGGAAAAGATTCGCGAAATTTCTGGAGCTTTACAAATTTCCAAAGAACTTGTCTGATTTTTAAGGCTTTAAATTAATTAAGGTTTAATACCATGCTGCTTACGTGATAGATTATAGAACCACAAATAAGGTACCTCATTAAATTGTCAGGCTTGTAATAAACCTGAAAAGCTGGTAACATACCGGCAGCACCAAGGATCTAATTGCAAGAGGGATGCCTAATGTACGCGCAATGCATCTGCTTGCGGACAATTAGGACAGCTCGTAAATATGCCAGAGTGCGCTCGGATGCATCAATGAATGTGTCAATGATTAGGCACGCCGGAATAGAGGACAAAGGATACGAGAGCTGCCCACGATGATGGCGCCCATCGAAATGTTGCACTTGGCAGGCTTCGATGGCGCCTAATGCAACTGCAGTCTAATGGCAGGGAGGACTGCAGGCCATAATCAAGCGAATGGAAGCGAAGGCCGTCGACGGCCATGGTCGAAAGTTGCACGGCATGAAAAAGTGTATAGGATTCAGGAAATGAGTAAATTAATTTTTAAAATAAACTGGGAAATATTACAACTTTGTTATACAAATAAACCTAAAGTTTTGTAAGAAATCAATAGACTTCTTTAATGTTTTTCCTTTCTGGCTTCCCACATTCAGCGTAGCCAAAGTTGTGGGAAAGAGAGCACTAAAAATTCCTAAGTCTAAAGTCTGTGACACACGTTATTGTTAAAATTCTATCGGAGACGGTTTACTGATCAGTTTTTGTGGGGAAAGCGAAGCAAACTGTACAATTAAGGTGCTGCCTTTGTCTCGAGTCTCTATTTATGTAAGTACATTAAATCAAGCTACCTAATAATTAAGTTATTTATAATATATTAATTATAATCACTTACAGATTTACTTTGAAACTATTTTCCAATAAATCAACAGTTTATTTACATATGTACATTTAATGTGTAATTGCTTAGATACTTTCATATCTGTATATGTTGATAACTTGATAAGAAAAGTGTTATCAGTTTGATAAGAAAAGAAAAACAATTCTAACACCAAGCTAAAAAAGTATTTGTATATGAAATATTTTTTCTATGCAAATTTCCATCAGTTTTCTTTGGTTTTCTCTCAGTGTAAATACCCTCACACCCGATTAAAGACAGACACACGGTCGGGGCCATTGCAGTCAATTTATTGTGACCAATATAACGCCCGGACAGACTCGGATAGCCGGGATAGCTCCCGTTCTGGCAGAGTGGGTGGAGTGGGCGAGTCGGCGAGGAGTGGCACTCACTGGGTGCATGTAAATTGAAAATTATGGCAATGCGCAACAAGATTAGCCAGTGGTGTGCCTCTCGCTTCCGAACCTTCGACCGGGCAGGCGGCGTTCCCTAACAAGACCCAAATGAATTTATCGAGATGAAGAGAGCGGCAGAGAGAGAGAGATACGCGCGAGTTGCACAAACATAAACTAAATGAATGCCCCATGGCAGCCAAATGAAGTTATGACTTAATGTATACAGTTATCCATATATGGAAAGGCAATAGGAATGGGCCCGAGGGCTCTGTCCAAATATCTATGCACGAAAATAAAGTTATAGCGAATATATCCAGATGATATGCATAAATATCATAGGAAAAACTACCAAAGCGCAGAGATAAAAGCAAAGAAAAATATATCCTATTCATTATTATCTGCATATCATCATGTTCTCAAATTGGAATTAAAATAAAATTTAGAAAACCATTTTTCCACTCAATAAACAGCAGTTTGCATGCTGTTTCTTTTATAAAAAACGAATAAATGTCGCACGAAATGTCTAATTTTTGCAGGCACATATTTCCATGCATAATTCCTCAACTAACATGGACAGGATTTTTAACCAGGACACCACTTACACCCACCAAAGAAAATCCTATGAAGTGGCTGGCACTATGGTTGTGTGTGATGGTGGGGCTAGGGCTGACATATCTCAGCTTCGACGTGTCAAATTCATTCCACTTTGGCGCTCTGCAGTCAGCAGCTCCACTCGAGCATTTTTCTGCGCCATTTTGACACAGAATCCAAAACACTCGGTGTACTCGTGGTACATCTCACACATCTGCACAGCAGTCGTAGGGGAATCCCCCGCAATCCGCCACTGAATCGCAGGCAACAACTACTCTTCATGCCGCATGCACTGACGCTGCTGCCTTATTATGCAAATGTCCCGACTGGAGATGCGATCTCGCCTGCCAACGTCATCGATTTATAAGTTATGCAAAAAGCAAGTGAGAGCCAGAGAATTCAAAAGCGCCCCCTCCTGCCTTATCCATATCGCTCGCATCTGAACAGCATCGACTCTTTGACTGTTTGACTACTTTGTAAGCAGGGTTTGGGAGCTGTAGATGCCACTTTTGCTGACTGCAATCCGAAAATTTAGTAGAATCAATCTGAGAATCAATATCGGAGCAGCCAGGACTGCCTGAGAGAAGGTGTGCTATTTAATATTTCATGTAGGCGCACTATTATATTAAAGCTAAATAAGCCCAAGATAACTGGAACATTAACTTTTCTCAATTTATTTGTCAATTCATTTACTTATCACACTGTATTGGCAATCAATAATACTAAAGTGTAGAAACAATGTCATAATATAAAGAGTATAGAAGTTGGCGTTCCATGTACAATAGAACGCCAACTTCGATACTCTTTATATTATGACATACATCTGTCCGATTGAATTCAAATTTGGTATGCGGGTAAACTATTTCATTTGAGAAAGTATTGTTTAGTCAGGGACTTGATAAACCCAAAGAGCATCTATATAATCTACTTGGGTTAACCACGTCGTCATTCTCCCTCTCCCCAACTCAATTCCCACTGATTGCATCTGCACAAAGACAAAAAGAGAGGCGAAATCGAATGGCAACTAGAACAACAACGGAATGAAGAAAAGGTAAAATGGGTAAAGGGGTATGGTATGGCTGGAAAAAAATGTAAATTATTGGTAAATATCTTTTTACAATGCGAATTTTAATCAAAGTTTTTGCACCACCAGTAAGGCAGTCAGTTTCATTTGTACTGAATGTGGGGGGAAAATACATAACAAAATAAATGGGAGGAGGGTTATGTGAAATACCATTTTATGGCACTTTTGGGGCAGCCCTCGCGCTGAACAAATTACACGAATTGATTTATTTAAAATTGCATTTCTGTAACTTTATATAGCAAGCTAATAGGTTGTGTAATTAATTAATTGCACTTTTTATTCGGTGCATTTAACACTTGCGTACATATACATATTTATTGTATGTTGAAATCCAGTTTGTAGGAAATTTAATTTATGTTGCTGTTAATTTTAATTGCACGAAAAATATGATCGGGCGTTTACAGTTTAAATTGGAAAACTGTATATACTTACCTAATTTATATACATTATGATTGCATGTTAAACACATGGAAAAAGGGAAAAGAAAAGTTTCCCATTAGATTACTAAGTTTAATTAGAATATTTAATAGTTAAAGTTTACGAAATGTAAGAAACGAAACAAAAATTAAAATATAATATTAATATATATATTAGGTTCAAAAATAAAGCAACAAACTGTACGATCACCCCTCGAAGTTATTCCAGCCAGTGTGACCCCCTAACTTGCTCTCTCTCTCTCGCTCTGTCCCTTTCGCACGCCCGGTCTCTCTCTGTCTACCTATCTCCCTCCCACCCATTTCGATTAACAAAAGCTCCGCTCGCAATCGATATCGGCTCACAACTCTATGAACTCGCATGCAAAGCTGGAGCTTCGAAGCTCGCAGCGGAAAGCTCGCGATCGGATTGGATCGGAGGCGAAATCGATATCGAAGACACCGAGCTTTCGAAGTGCGAGCGTCGACGTTTTATTTCTGCGGCTCAGTCGGTTTTCGGTTTGGAGAAAAGCAGCAAGCACACACGTTCGCAAGGTGAACGCGAAGACACAGCAAAGTAAGCGCCCGCCCCCACCCCTTCATCACAAACCCACACCCACAATTAAAAAAAACACTAAACAAATAATAGTTAAAAAACGGTTAATTCCACTAGAAAGCTAAGAAAGCGGTGATCTTATTCAAACATTCCACCTTGAATTCGCCTCAAAAAAGTGACGAAGCAGCGATCAAAGTGGAGAGCGAAAACACGCAGACCGCCTGCATGTGTGTTAGATAATAAATGCAGCCCCAGACACGCCTACAAGTGCAGAACAAGCCCGATAAAAATCGGAAAACTATTAGTACTAAATGCAAGTCGAAAAAAGTGCGGGTCCCGAGAACGTGAAAATTTTTGCGCGTGGAAAATTATTTTGCCTTGTCAGCTGACCCCGCTCCCCGTGTTCGCCCTGTCCCGCTCGCACCGTGGGTCTTGTGATCGCCGCTCATTCCGAAATTCGAACTAAAGTCGCGTATGCTTCTTGGGTTCTTAAATAAGTAAACGATAAATTCAATATGGTGGTCCATCCCGCGGAAAATGCAGGCCTGAGATATTTTTTATTTTTTTTCCCTTACCACTTTTTTTTTATTTTGTCAGCTGACAGCAATGACAGTAGTCTTGTGATCAACGTCAAATATTCGAACTCGAATGGAGAGAGGGAGAGCAAGAAAGAGCGTAACTTCCCCCGTTCTCACTCTCACTCTCTTGTTATTTTTTTTCTTCGTTTTCTGATAAAATAAAACCCGCATATTTTGGTTCTTTCAAGCAAAAGAATGTTTCAGCTATATTAATTATAAAATTAGATAACTGTTGTTTTTCCCAGTTACTATTTTATTTATTTAACGATTAGTGAAGAGAATTACATTTCGAACTTGCGCAAAGCTCTGTCACGTGAAACGAAAGCTCTGCTTTTAAAGTTTTACGCAGCATAATCGAAGAAGAGGGGAGTTAAAAAATCGAGAAATCACTGAAAATTAGTAGTCCAAAGGCAGTTGATCGAAAACGATTTTATAACCTTAAACTAGGAAGGTAATTCTCCACAAATTGTATGGGAAAATTGGTGTGAGAGAGAGCGAGTGAGCGGGGGAGCGAGGCACTCGCTTACACCTGTTGCTTGTCAGCTGACAAAAAGGGCCAACCAGCAATTAGTGATAAGAAAATTTTCACCTTTATCTATCTCCTCTGCTTCGCTGGATTTTCATTTTATAATTCAACTTTCATTTAATTTATTCTTTGCAGTCGTAGAACCAGAATAAAGCATAATGTCCAACCTCAAGCGTTTCGATGAAGAGGAGCGTGAGTCCAAATATGGACGTGTCTTCGCTGTCTCCGGTCCTGGTAAGTAATATTTATTAATTAACTAACAATGTAGATTGTGTGAATGTACAGTTTAAAGTTGCCTTAGTAGATATTACTTGAGCTTTCTTTAAATTAAACTGAAGGTTAGCCGTTAACGGTTAGTTTTTTTCTAAACCAAAGCCATTAAATTTTAATTATTTTATTTCCAGTCGTCACCGCCGAGTGCATGTCGGGATCGGCTATGTACGAGTTGGTCCGCGTCGGCTACTACGAGCTGGTGGGCGAGATCATCCGTCTGGAGGGTGACATGGCCACCATCCAGGTGTACGAGGAGACATCCGGTGTAACTGTCGGTGATCCCGTCCTACGTACCGGCAAGCCCCTCTCTGTGGAGCTCGGCCCCGGCATCATGGGCAGCATCTTTGACGGTATCCAGCGTCCCCTGAAGGACATTAACGAGCTGACCAACTCCATCTACATCCCCAAGGGCGTGAACGTGCCCGCCCTGTCGCGTGTGGCCAGCTGGGAGTTCAACCCCTTGAACGTCAAGGTCGGCTCCCACATCACCGGCGGAGACCTGTACGGTCTGGTGCACGAGAACACCCTGGTCAAGCACAAGATGATCGTCAATCCCCGCGCCAAGGGTACCGTGCGTTACATTGCCCCTTCGGGCAACTACAAGGTCGATGATGTCGTCCTGGAGACAGAGTTCGATGGCGAGATCACCAAGCACACCATGTTGCAGGTGTGGCCCGTGCGTCAGCCCCGTCCCGTGACCGAGAAGCTGCCCGCCAACCACCCCCTGCTCACCGGACAGCGTGTCCTCGACTCGCTGTTCCCCTGCGTCCAGGGCGGTACCACCGCCATTCCCGGAGCCTTCGGTTGCGGCAAGACTGTGATCTCGCAGGCCCTGTCCAAGTACTCCAACTCCGATGTGATCATTTACGTCGGTTGCGGCGAGCGCGGTAACGAGATGTCTGAGGTACTGCGTGACTTCCCCGAGCTGTCCGTGGAGATTGACGGCGTCACCGAGTCCATCATGAAGCGTACCGCCCTGGTGGCCAACACCTCCAACATGCCTGTGGCTGCCCGTGAGGCCTCCATCTACACTGGTATCACGCTGTCCGAGTACTTCCGTGACATGGGTTACAACGTGTCCATGATGGCTGATTCCACCTCTCGATGGGCTGAGGCTCTTCGTGAGATTTCGGGTCGTCTGGCTGAGATGCCTGCCGATTCCGGCTACCCAGCCTACCTGGGCGCCCGTCTGGCCTCCTTCTACGAGCGTGCCGGTCGCGTCAAGTGCCTGGGTAACCCTGAGCGTGAGGGTTCCGTGTCCATTGTCGGTGCTGTGTCTCCTCCTGGTGGTGACTTCTCCGATCCCGTGACCTCCGCTACCCTGGGTATCGTCCAGGTGTTCTGGGGTCTGGACAAGAAACTGGCCCAGCGCAAGCACTTCCCCTCGATCAACTGGCTCATTTCGTACTCGAAGTACATGCGTGCCCTGGACGATTTCTATGACAAGAACTTCCCCGAGTTTGTGCCGCTGCGTACCAAGGTCAAGGAGATCCTGCAGGAGGAGGAGGATCTGTCTGAGATCGTGCAGCTGGTCGGCAAGGCCTCCCTGGCCGAGACCGACAAGATCACGCTTGAGGTGGCCAAGCTGCTGAAGGACGATTTCCTGCAGCAGAACTCCTACTCGTCGTACGATCGCTTCTGCCCCTTCTACAAGACCGTCGGCATGCTGAAGAACATCATCGACTTCTACGACCTGGCCCGCCACTCCGTGGAGTCGACGGCTCAGTCGGAGAACAAGATTACCTGGAACGTGATCCGTGAGGCTATGGGCAACATTATGTACCAGCTGTCGTCCATGAAGTTCAAGGTAATCACTCGAAGACTTAGCTTATAAATTAGAGCGTACTAACCCTTAAATTCTACGTTGCAGGACCCTGTTAAGGATGGTGAGGCCAAGATCAAGGCCGATTTCGAGCAGCTGCACGAGGACCTGCAGCAGGCCTTCAGGAATCTGGAGGACTAGAGCGACCGACCGTGTTGGTGGCCCTACTTTTACACTCTAATCTTATATTTGTTATATAGTTAACTTTTAAAAAATGAAAGCAGTCGAAAAACCAATCCCGAAAAAAAGCCTCCTAATCAGAAATTGCGATGAAACAACATCAAGACGCGCGCCCGCTGCTGCATTCGAAGAAAAAATCAAAGTCCAACATACTACACACATAAATTCCACAGCTCCTTGGAGCCAGCGAGAGATGTAAACATTCCGGCCTGCGGTTGATACTTCACTTAGCCACGCCCCCATCCGCCTTTTTGGCCCCCCAGCAAGGGCCCAGCTCCCCCAGGGCAACCACAACAGCAGCTACAACAACAACAAGAGCCACAACTTATGAACGTCCTTTTACGTACTTCCATTTACAACAACAACAAAAGACACACAGTACACGGACACACACCCACACACACGCACACATACATAAAAAAAAAGACACAAATACAAATGCATGCATAAATAGTATTATTGTTTAATGAATGGAAATTCTTGTTTATTTGTGAAAAAGTCATGTTTTCTCCCTGTTTGTTTGTTAAATTTATGTAAATATTTAAAGTATGAAAATATTAAATGTACGAATAATAAAGTGCAACAACAAATACATTTAATGTAATTGAAAGTGAATTTAACTGGGTACTACATCTGGAAGCTAAGGAGCTGAGAGACATTTCTGAAGGGCTTTTATTTGTTTTCGGGGAGTTTTAGGTAGCAGGGATCGTAGGAGGAATTGGCTTGTTTGATCTGTAATTAAATAAAACTAGTTTGTTCATATTTTTAGATATATTTGATAGATAATTCGATTAGTGTGTGACCCTTTTGTTAAAAATAGTAAGAAAGTGGCATTTTTATCATCATATCATATGGCATAATCACCCTGCTATTTGATTTGAGGTTAAACAAGTTTTTTAAAGCAGTGCTGCCCAAAGCCCTGACTTGCGAGTCAGGCCTGGTATTGGGCTTCGCAGGTACAGTAAGCACAAAATGTAAAGAGAGACCAGCATAACTCTTTTTTATAAATCTTATTTTTTTAACTCATTACATAGTACATACATCCACGTTCTTATTTACTCCAGAGTACACAAATTCAAATGATTTTTTTAGTCTCATAATTATTTATTCATATTTAAAATCAAAGTAACAATCTCTTGCTCTTTCCTTATTCTGCCACCGGCAATATTCTTCAATATTATTTAACACAGTAAACGACAAAATTAAAATTGTATTTTCCAAACTATTTTCATCATGAATAACCGCCAAAAGCCCTGGATTGCTCCGCTCACCTCGGCCACCGCTTCGCTTTGCTCGGATGACTTGACGGAATCGTCGCCCAAGCCAGATTCCAAGCCGGATTCTAAGCCCAAAAAATGCACCTGTCAAAAATGCGCCTGCTTGCGTAGAGGACCAGCAGCCACCGGAAGTCTTCAAGTCGACATTATCGAAGTTTCACCTGCATCATCGCCGGAACGGAAATCAACGCCCAGGCAGAGCGGTCAAAGCGATCAGAAAAGGCAGAGCGGACAGAGCGGACAGAGCGATGAGAGCGATCAGAAGAGGCAGAGCGGACAGAGCGATGAGAGCGAACAGAATAGGCAGAGCGGACAAGGCGGACAAAGCGGACAGACCGATGAGAGCGAACAGAAGAGGGAGAGTGAACAGAACAGGGAGAGTAAAGAGAGCGAAAAGAGCGGAAGCGGTCAGAGTAGAAAGAGCGTTCAGAGCAGGCAGGGCGGCAACAGCCCAGCCTTGGAGGATGAGGAGGATGTGATTACTGTAAAGAAAAGCTCGCCAAGCTCGGTGGAGGAATCGCACCATGAGAACGAGAAGGTTGTCGATACTCACAAATACACGCAGAATGACGAAGAACCAGAGGAAGAACACCGGGGACGAATCTTTGGCGTTTCCGGTCCAGTGGTGAATGCTGAGCAAATGGCAGGAGCCGCCATGTACGAGCTAGTGCGTGTTGGCCACTACCAGCTGGTGGGCGAGATCATCCGTCTCGAGGGCGACATGGCCACCATTCAGGTGTACGAGGACACCTCGGGTGTCAGTGTCGGCGATCCGGTATTCCAGACAGGCAAGCCGCTCTCCGTGGAGTTGGGTCCCGGCATCATGGGCAGCATCTTTGATGGCATCCAGCGACCCCTGCGAACGATCAACGAACTGACCAGTTCCATTTACGTGCCCAAGGGCATCGATGTGCCCAGCCTGCCCCGGAATATCAAATATGAATTTACGCCCGCCAAGCGCCGGGATGACTCCCTGATAACCGGCGGCGATATATACGGTTCCGTCTTTGAGAACAGCATGATGCAGCACCAACTTATGTTACCTCCCCGCTGCCAAGGTCGCATCAAGTGGCTGGCTCCTGCGGGCAACTACAGCGTCGATGAAACGATCATTGAGACGGAGTACAATGACGAGGTCACGGAGCACTCCATGCTCCAGGTGTGGCCAGTGCGACGGTGTCGTCCCACGGATGACAAGCTGCCCAGCACCAGTCCCCTTCTAACCGGACAGCGTGTCCTAGACGCCTTCTTTCCGTGTGTCCAAGGCGGCACAACCGCCATTCCGGGGGCCTTTGGCTGCGGTAAGACTGTGATCTCGCAGTCTCTGTCCAAGTACTCCAACTCCGATGTAATCATCTACGTCGGTTGCGGCGAGCGCGGCAACGAGATGTCTGAGGTACTGCGGGATTTTCCCCAGCTGGAAGTGGAAGTCAATGGCACCATGGAGTCGATCATGAAGCGCACTGCCCTGGTGGCCAACACCTCCAACATGCCGGTGGCTGCCCGCGAGGCCTCAATTTACACGGGGATTACGCTGTCGGAGTATTTCCGCGACATGGGCTACCATGTTTCCATGATGGCCGACTCCACGTCGCGATGGGCCGAGGCTCTGCGTGAGATTTCGGGTCGTCTGGCCGAGATGCCGGCGGATGCAGGCTATCCAGCTTATCTGGGCGCCCGACTCGCCTCCTTTTACGAGAGAGCCGGCCTGGTCAAATGCCTGGGCAGTCCTGATCGCCAGGGATCTGTGTCGATTGTGGGCGCCGTGTCGCCTCCTGGCGGTGACTTCTCCGATCCGGTGACCTCCGCCACGCTCAGTATTGTCCAAGTGTTCTGGGGTCTGGACAAGAAGCTGGCTCAGCGCAAGCACTTCCCTTCGGTTAACTGGCTGCAGTCGTACTCCAAGTACATGCGCGTTCTGGACACTTACTATGAGGAGACCAATCCCGAGTTTACCCATCTGCGGGCCAGGGCCAAACAGGTGCTGCAGGAGGAGGACGACCTGGCCGAGATTGTTCAGCTGGTGGGAAAGTCTTCGCTAAACGAGGCCGACAAGATTACGCTGGAGGTGGCCAAGATGCTGAAGGATGACTTCCTGCAGCAGAACTCCTATTCGACGTACGACGCCTACTGTCCCTTCTACAAGACCGAGGGCATGCTGAAGAATATGATGGCCTTCCACGCCGCGGCTCTCCAGGCGGTGGAGAATACGGCCGGGGACGAAGCTCGGGTCACCTGGGGCCTAATCCGGTCGAGAGCTGCCAATGTCCTCTACGAGTTGTCCACGATGAAGTTCCACGATCCCAGGATGGGCGAGGCCGCTATGAACGAGCACTTGGAGAAGCTGCATCAGAATATCCTGCGTACCTTCCGGGACATCGAGGAAAATGCCGGAGCTTACTGACGGCTTTCTAATTGTTAAAATTCCTTGTAAATTTTAAGTTTTTCGAATTATTTAGAGTTTAAACTGTATGTTTTGTGAATATTTTAATTAATACCGAAATCCTTTAAATTTATGTTTAAGTAATTATAGAGATAAAGCATTTTATCTTGACTAAAAACTAAAAATAGCTTTCGGCTGATTTATTTGCCTTTTGACCCGGAAAACCATTTATATTTGTTTTGCAAAATCGATGAGATTTTATCACAAACAAAATTAGAGGCCACTTCACCTCGGTGCGCGCTGAAGTCATATCAGTTAATCTAAATTATATTTACATTTCCCTGGGTACTATTTTCCACTATCGCGGTCCTTGCCGGCAAATCAAATCAGTGACTGCGATTATCGTGCGATTATATGCCCTCCCTTCCTCGCCCCTTTACTTATTGCGATAATTTTCCTAGTCGCGGAAAAGTCATTTACCCTCTGACGCGTTTTGCTCATTAGAAGCCATCGTGGTGCAATTTCTTCAGTCTACTCACCTCACACCGCTTTTCATGCAGGATTTCCCCCCGGAGCACTTAATCCCTTTTGCCAAAAGCAAAAAGGGTAAAAAATAATTATAATTTCTTTGATTTATAGGAAAAGTTTATTAATGCCAAAGCCAAAACGCCCGCGTTGGGAAAGCCCGAAAATCCAGAAGCACTGCAGCTCAAATTTCCCGACTCCTCGCACCTCACAGCCAGCCGCAGTCGAAAGGCAAACGTCAAGGCCCGGCCCCGGTGGAAAAGCTTTTCCGCTTTTCCGCAGCAAGGGAGCGAGAGATCGATTTCGATTCAATTAGTGGAAATTAAATGTAAGTATATATGTAGAAGTCGCCTCCGCATTGGCAGCCCCAACCCCCCCAATCCCCCCCAATCCTCATGCCCATCTGCGGATTGCGATGATTACATTTCCGTACCCCGCCGCACCCCGCCCACTATGGCGTACCAAGTCAGCCATAAAATGAGCGCCGAGCAAAAGAAGCAAGCCAAAAAATCAGAATCAGTTCAATTGCAAATTGAAAATCCCCTTACAACTTCCGTTTCCGCTATGCGAGGGGCACACACTGTCGAAAAAGCGAGATTAAAGCGTATTTTGAGAAATGTTTTCCACAAGTAATAAATATTTTAGTTATAAGCAGATCTGAGGCTTGATTAAATGACAATTTCTGACCTAAAGAAAATTACAGAAGCTGGAAATGTATTTATAAAGATTTTCATTACTTTTATTCTTGCTAACTAAATAATATTTTCTTAAGCTTTATATTTCTCAGTGTACTGCCAACTCTTGCATATGTGTGCCAGGGCCTGTGAGCGTGTGTGTGCCAGCGAGGATGTGTGAGAGTGTGTGGGCGTCTGGCTGCCATGACAAACGCGGCGTATGAGCAATGCGCGCTAATTGGCTGCCATTCGATGCTCGCTCCGTTCCGTTCCGTTCTGTTCCGTTGGCATCGCTTTGGATCTGAGAGAGCAGCCGAGTATCCTTGTTCCCTCATATCCCGGCCATCCTTGCCACCCCTCGCCCTGCAAGTCCCCGATCCATTTGCCATTTGCGAACTGCGAACTGAAAGCTGCTTGGGCTCAGCCTGGGATTGCGTTGCTGATGGCGGAGTTTCACAGGATTCCGAGGTCGGTTGGGGGATTGAGGAGGAGCGAAGGATGTGCGAAGGGGGTTGAGCGGGCGTCCCGGGAACGTATTGCATAATTTGAAGGGGTTAAGCCATTGAGCTTTAATGCAAAATTTCAATTGAACGTCAAACAGTCAATTCGCTTTAGCGGCGATAATCGTAAAAGGATAATGGCGCTAAAAGCGCATAAAAAGGCAGCAGTCAGGCGGTAAGGACTCGCTACCCATGTGCTCGTGAGTCCTTCCCCCATTTCTTCTCTTTTTTGTCCCCCCATCTTTTTTCCCGTCTGCTGGCTGCTGGCCTAAGTGTGCACTCAATTAAAGGATTTATTTTTTTTTTGGGACAGAGGCTAACGGCCACAGAATATTCGAATGGTTAGATAAGCCCCTAACATACCATTCTGTGCGTTCTCTTTGGCAGATATTAACTTCATATTTACCCAACTTTGAAGAGGCTTCTTTGAGCTCAAAATATATAATATATAATATAATAAAGTAGGCTTCAATTTATGTGAATAAAATATATAGGAAATTTAAAATTGAAGCAGGGAAAACCTGATCTTTTTGATGTCTTTTTCGATATTTACCCCTAAACTAAATGCATTTTTTTTAAGTTGAAGCCAAAGATGGAGATTCTATAACATACTTTCCAAAATATAAGTTTCAGGAATATCTATAATGCCTTCCTTGATTGTATGCTGAATATAATTCACAAGCACAAAATTTAGGGACTTATTTACACCGAATCTAATCGCATTATTGATTATTAACGCACCAATTGCGATTAAAGCAGTTTATTTACTTGGCTAATCTAAGAATTTTCCTATTCAATAAGCAAGGTAAGCAGAGAATGCGTTTATTCAGTTCATTTCAAGGTATATTTTGTATTACACTATATTACAGATAATTATCTCTGGTACTTTCAATGGGAAATCATTAAGTAGCAAGCTAAACAATTATAATATACCAAAAATAATATATTTAAATTTTAATTGATGGCTGGCCTTCTGGAAAATCTCTCCAGATATTCATCTGTTAATTTAAAGTCTCAGCACCCAATCCTTAACCCCAATGCCACAATCGCTGACAAGTTTAACCCAAATAGGAAGCGTGTGCCGAGGCCAAGGACATGTTTCACTGCTTGTTATTGTTGTTCCTGGTTGTTGTTCTTTGGCCGCAGGGCCAAAAGGATATCATAAGCACATAAGATGATGAAGTTGGAAACGCAACGGAAAGGATCAAAAAACGGGACGGGACGGGACCCGACGGGATGGAAGCCAAAACAAGGACACGGACAAATGGGAAACTGGGCGTGGATGTGGATGTAAAAATGAGAGTGAAAGTGGAAGTGGCAACAACAGGGACGAGGGCAACTTAATTTGCAACTTATACGCAAAATCCTTTTGATTTTGTTATGTCGCTGCTCGAAGGTCTTCAGTGTCCCGTGCTTATTCCCTGTTATATCCTTTTTTGAGCGTGTGTCTGTGTGTGTGAGTTAACCAGCGCTCGCCTGCAGTTATTTGCCAAACTTAAGGGGTGCAACCTTTTCGCCTTGTTTTTCCTTGATTTTCCACGATTCTTTCGGTCTTGTTCTTCGGTTTCAGCCTAGCCAAGTTTTCGGTTTTCCTTTTCATGGTGGAGCAAAAAAAAGGTCCAACGATCATTGTCCTTTTTGGGGCCTATCCACGCACACATACTTCTCATGCGCAAGCGGGGACATATCGGGCTGCTGTTTAAGGGAATTTAAATTAAGCCTATGCAAATGCGCCGCAGGATGCTTTTCTTTCCTCAACTCCAAGTTTGGTTTTTTTTTTCTGCGCCGTATTAACGCCGCATTATCGCTGCAGCCACGCCCACTTTTGGTCGACGCCCCCACGTATACAGTAAGCTAGAACTAAGTATATATAAAGCCGCTAAAGCATCTATAATTAATTTCCAGCTAATAAACCATAAAGTCAGATTATATTATAAACGTTCCTAATTGGGTGTTCAGCTGGTAATTAAATATTTATAGTGAGTAAATTAATTATTTATGGCTTAATAAGAACTAAGAAAAATATTTTTTGTAATTGTAAACAAATATTTAAAGAAAGAAATAAATGAGAAGACTTTGGATATACAATCAAGTTTTATAAGCAATTTATTACAACGTAAAATAATTATGTAGTTTGATTATAATTATAACTTATCACTTAAACTTATTTCCCTATAATTTATTATATTTTATTATATTAAAATTAATTATTAACAAATTAGAAAAGCTATATATAAATACTAAACCTAATTCGTGACACATTTCATACAGCATTACGCTCATTAAACATTTCCCCATGATGTAAATCTAACTTTTTCTTTTGGAATATTTTGATTTTGAAAAAGTTCCAAAACTCTTCTCTATCCATGGCCAATTTAGTCAGTTCTCACTGTGCACACATGAATCAGCGCCCTAATGTATGCTCTGAAAAATGCTATGAAAAAGTTTTTGCCATAAAAATTTGCTCGGTCCTGGGAGACTTCAGAAAGAAAGGGAGAGGAACTGGGATGGGGGGGACGAGCGAGTCCTTTGCCACTTGCTGCGGCGTGTCGCCTGTCACACAACAACTGCCCTATCACTCACTTTCCCTACTTTCCCTCGCTGCCATTTCTCCGCAGATAATGAAATTGTTGCGAGCGGAAAGCACAAAAAAAAAACAGAGAACAAACTTTTGGCTCTGCTCCGTGTTCATCAGGCGAAGGCAGGCAAACATTTTAAATACAAAAGGATATGCGTGGGCCAGGACCAGGACGAGGAGTCCTTTTGCAGTGACATTGATGAAACGCTTGAAATTTACTGCGTTGCGACCTCCACAGCCACCTCATACCGTCCTGGCTTCTTTAAAATAAAGTAAACCACACTCGAGAAAATATTATCATATTTAAACTAGGTTTATTCTTTAAAATATATCTCTTCAAATAAGAGCTTTAATTTAACATAAACTTAAACTTAATACTATCGAATCTGTATCTCTTATTTAAAAGGAAATTGTATTAAAAATTAAATGTAATATTTATAAAAATCAAGAGATTTCTCAAACAGTTTCTGCAATAGAAAGTTTTGTCATTAGAAAATGTAGGTTAGTCTAAATAAATCAATGAACAAATTTAATATTTACATTATAAAATCATCAAAAAATCCTAAACAAGTAAGTTATGTTTTTAAAAACATTTTCCAAGCCACAAACTTGTTTTTCCCAGTGTGTCTAGCTGGACGTTTTTGCTTTCTTTTTTTTAACTTTGCGGTTTGGTCCTGCTTCTGTTTCTGCTTCTGCTCCTGCTAGCCGGCATTGTTGTGCTTACTTATCCCTGTCGAAAAATTGCCGAAACTTGGTGGAGCGCGTCCTTGAGCGGGAGGGAATGTTGGATGAACGAAACGAATGAAAGGCAGCAGGCGGCGGAGAGAGCTCTCATTCTCGTACCTCCCACCGCCTCGTAGTCAGTGCATTTAGTCAAAAGTGATTGAAAAGGCATTTTGTTATAATGCCAACTTAATGACAACGAAATTACGCCAAAAGCCAAGCAAAGCCAAAAGCAACAGCAACATCAGTGCCAGGGAGACCAAGAGACTAAGCAAAATGAGTTTCCAAATACTTTGAGACCGAAACTTTGTCTCCGCCACGCATAGAACGCACCGACCGATTTCCCCGGCATTGCTGCCAGTTTTAATAGACCCGAGTGTAGGCGGACGGCCTTCACCCCATTTTCCGTTTTCCATCTCCCCACTGCTGCTGCTGCTGCTGCTGTTGGCCTGTCATGCTGGGAAAGCGTTTTAATTGTTTGTCGTGGCCATAGATTTCGCAGAATGTTTAAGTAATCGAATCAAGGCGAAATCTTCCTTTAAGATTTACCCAGTTGCTGAAACTGATGGCACAACTTTTGCCCAAGTCGCAGCCGGTATAATTATATTAAAAGCCGAATTAAATATGTTTGCAGAGAGGGGAATTAATGTCCAGGGGCGCCAACGGAAATAAGTCTGTGGGGGATATTAAGTTCACATAGTCCTGGGAGTTCTTTGTTACATTAAAATATTACAAATTAAATGAAAAATATATTAAAGAGAAAGTGTGTAAGCTATAATACTTAAATTTGTTGATTTAATTCAAGTTCCAAAACGATTATTTTCAATTCAAATAAGAATTTGAAATCTCTAATTTCAATCTCTAATTTCTGAACAAATCGAATATGTGCTTCTTGGAGGAAACTTCTGCTTCTGCACTTTACCGATTTGATCAACTGAGAAATCGAACAAAGTTCCCCGCCTTTCATTGCCAGGCTTGGCAAAAGGATTTTCAATTATTCACATTGAATAAAATGCAATGAAGCAGACACACACACAAGGAGCCATTATTTCCACAATTAAGGTGAGAGTTTTAGGTGATATTTATAGATATAAATATAAAATCTCAATAAGTATATAATAATAATGAAAAATAGAAGGCTTTAAAGCCATTTATTGTAGAAAATAAATGTAAATACATTTGATTTCCTTTTGGTTTAATTTTGTGCCTTATATTCAGAGCCATTATTTTGACCGCTGCTGTTTGCACACCAGTTGGAGTCCCGTAGCTCGGTGTTAAATGCAGATCCGAATCCGGATCAGGAGTTGCACTTGGAGCACGTAGCCGAAAAGTATGCTATTGAAATATTTATGCATTGCTCGCTGCTGCTGCTGCCTTTCTTTGTTTGCTGGCGTCTGCTTTGCCTTCTTTCCACACTCTTGGTGTGTGTGTGCTTTTGAGGAGTGCAAGTGCATGTGTGTGTGCGGCTGATTAAGCATTTGACATACATATTTTCCTGCTGCAGCAGGCAAGGAGTTCAAAGCGCATTAGACATGGAAAACAAACACGTACCGACACGCAGCACACGCCAGCTGCCTTTTCCTTCGCATCCCTTTCGAATAAGCAGAGGCGCAGGCAGGTCCTTATTTAATAAATCGATTTCTATATGGTTTTCTTTTGAATTATTATACAATTTTTAAATACCAGTCCTTTTATCGAGATGTTTTTCCAATTTAAACTCCTTAAAGTACCCTTTTTGTAAGCCCCTGTGCTCCATTCACTAGCCTATGTGTCGCATTTTCCTATTAGCAGGCAGCCGAGCAACAATTCGCAACAAAATATGCAAATGCAGCCAAGCGAGTGAGCTCATCTCCTGCGCCCATTCCCCTCACTTTTAGTGTCCTTGCTCTCCCCCCATAAAATCTGTCTTTGCTACGGCGTTTGCCGCATTGTTTTTCCGTCTGTGTTTGTCTGTTGCCGCCTGAATGATTCGTAGTCGAACATTTTCCAGACAAATTTGCAGCACGTGCTGCTAAAAATAAATAAAACGAAAGAAAAAACTATATTAAATACTTGTGTCAAAGGGAGAGGTGACAGAGGCTTCAGCAGATTTGGGATTTGGGGTGTCCTGGTACTTTTAATTACATTCAAATCTGTGAAAGGCTACCGGCCTTTGATGTTCTAAAATTTAATAGAAAGAACGGTAATTGAAATTAAATTATAAATTAATTAATTCAGTTAGAAAGAATATTGTTTGTTATTAAATGTTATTATCGGGTGTAAGCTAGCATGAGCTGATTTATATAGTTTTAAGTTCTTAGAGTACTTGTAATAAATATATATTTATTATAAAGCTATTTCCATATTCTTTATATTTTTAATTATTTGGAAAATGCCTATCAAACTCTTTATTTCGTCCCTCATCACTAAGTTAAAATTATAAATAAGTTCTTCACTAATATTACTCTTATGTAATATTAATAAAATGGAAGAAAGAATAAAGTAGCTAATATAATTAAGAATAACCCTTTTAAGTACATCATAAATATTTTCTAGAATCTATCTTACATATTACTAATACTTTTATAATACTTTACATTTAATAAGACATCCGAATTTATTTTTTTCATACTATATTACCTATCATCGTTCAGTTTAATTAATAATTAAAATTTGAATTCATTTAATAATGCAATTCAAACCAGTTCAAGTCCTGTACTTTTAATAATTCTTTATCATTTAATACATTCGACTTATTTTATCTGTTCTTTGCAGTCAAACTGTAAAACTTCTTTATCCGCCAGTCACTAACCCATTAATTAGCATACTCTTAAAACTTTAAAACTAAATAAATTGATATTTCACTTGGCTAAGTATGAGCTTACGAACACCAATCGAAAACTAATCGCTTCAAAGGAAATGTTTCAGCCTTTATTGGCAAGGGTCCTCTTGGCCCGATAAAACCCCCAAGAAACCACTTCCCTTGGCTGCTGCTGCTGCTGCTACTGATTTTCACCCAAATCACCATCCTTTCCCACCCATTGTTTTCACTTTTCCAGCCTTATCTCGATGAGTTCAGCTGGGAAAATCGGAGAATGGTTGAAAAGCAGAGCTCAAGACGACGACAAGGGAAATGTGATGTTGGCTTTTAATTGAATTTTGAAACCGCATAACTGAAATCGCAAAGCCAGCCAAATCTTGACCTCGGCCTCCCACTCTCTCTCTCTCTCTCTCGGCCATTCGAAAGCCAATAAAAATGTTGTAAAAATTTCGCCAAAAGTAATTTGTGCTAAGCAAGAGTTGATTTTGAGATCAAGATTCTAGCGAGTCCTTAAATACCCTCCAAAAGGGGATTAATATTGAAAAGAAATTGCATCAGGAAGATTATCTTTCCAGTTTTGGAATCAAATATAAATTATCTTCGATTTGATCACGTTTTTTCAGTGAAAAATATTTTATATATAAAGTATTTAATACATTTTAAAATATCTAAAGAACCTTTATAGAAATCCAATTGAGTTTTATTATTTATTAATGGATTTCGTATCGTAAAATATTCTAATAACTAAAAAGACTAACATACCCTTTCCCAGTTAGGTTTATACTCTAACCACCATCCTTAGTTTTTGGCGGCTGTGGCGCGAAGCTACCCGGCAGATTACAAGCGATTGCCACTTGGCGATAAGGCTGCCAGGAGCGCCCAGCACCACCAAGTCCAAGTCTGAGTCCAACTCCTTTTGCCCCGCCGAATCCTTCTTGGCTGCCCGCATGGCCCCGCTCAATTAGTTAGCGCATTAAAGGGGATTCCCGAGCTATTGAAGGCAGGAGTTGGACTCCGGTCAAGGAATTTATTGTGTTACCCCGAGTCCAAGTCGGTTATCGCTGGAACCAGGCGGCAGCCCCCGATCCGATTGGTGGTATGAGGGCTCTGGGAACAATTCCCGGGCTCGGATGCGACTCGAGTTGAGTCGTAATTGACTTGTTGCCAAGTAATCGTTGCCTGTTAACTGCCGTTGTCAGGGGATTATCTACAGTTCAGTTGAAATCGACTGTTCCTCCGCCAGCATCCTGGATCCAGGATCTGGAATCCACACACACACACACACAGCCCTAGGTAGTGCAATGCCCAGTGAAGTGTGTAAAAAGTGAAAAACAATAAACATCATGGAGCCTGTTATTGTTCCTACTTGAAAGGGAGTGAGCAGGGCAAGGCGGCTGCTGATAATTTAAATGAAAATTGATTTTAGTTGGAATCCTAGAATGCCTTTTACACTTCCCCGGCTACCAATTGAATACCTTTGTTAGACACTGCTGAAAATGATGTGGAAAAGAACCTGAGACAATCATAGCAAATGGTAGAGTAGCAGAGAATTAATTTAATATATTTATAAATCAAGTTAATCTCCATTGCATTTATTATAATAAAAATACGGCCCCCTACCTGTATTTATTTTTAAATAATTTATTGCAAACTTCCTTGCGATACCCAACCTCACTTATGGACTACAATTTTTCCGGTGCAAGCTTTCTCTTCACCCCATCGAAATCCCACTGCTCTTCAGCTAATTGGTTCTGCAATGGTCGAGAGTCCTAGAATATTTACCTGGACCGGACTATCCCCGCTAGCCATCCATCATCGGAGTGCCCGACATGCTCAATCTCTGTCTCTGGCGCTCCGGAAGTGTGGCCGCAGCAATCAACGCGCCAAGTTGAAAGTCCTTCGTGCCACTCAGCTCTATGGCCCCTCAGACGGGGGGATGCACCGCATCATGGCTGCACAGGCGGCCATTTTGGGAGCTTAACCATAAATGTTGCATTTCGCTTTTAAGCCATGCGTGTATGTGTGGGTGTGCGTGGACGGTTTAGGGGTTCGTGGGATTCAGGATGAGGCTTACCAGCAATTTGGTTTGGCTTTTCGAGAGTGAGCGGGGTGCAGCGGAGTAAGGGCCTGGGATTAAGGGCAGTTGGCCAGGTAACCAGGCAACATCTGGCCACCTTTTTACACGTGCCTCAGCGCCATTGCAACAACCGCTCATCTCCGGCTAATTCTCAATGCATTCCACTCCCGCAGTTCGGCAAGAATCCACCTGCCATTATTCCCCCCTTTTGCAGACCTTTTGCATCCGCTTCACGCGTATCCCTTTGGCCGGGATGATGTGGTCTTTTTGAATCTTCCACTTGTTGGGTAGGGTCCTTCCACGAAAGGATCTGTGTTGAAGCGGGCCAGACTTTACTTGTTAGGGGTAAATTGCAAACTGATCTTAGATCGTTTGAAGTTATTAAAGATACAAGTTAAAAACCTTGTTACGCTTCTTATTCTTATATTTTCTTTGTTTTTTTATATATTTTGTTATGTATTAGGAGTTTCTTTATTTTAAATTATCTTTAGGTGCTAGGGGAGAATTTGAAAATTGATCTTAGTTCGTTGGAAGGCTTAAAAGACACAAGTTAAAGCTTTGTCTTTGGTTTTAATTAAAGCCTTGTTACACATCTTAATCTTATATTATCTTTTGCTTAAATTAAAGCCTTCTTTACGCATCTTATTCTTATATTATCTTTGGTTTCAATATATTCGCTTGGTCTTTAAGTGTTTTTTTACATGAAATAATATAAAATTCCCTTTTAATCAATTTTATATTTATATTAAATTAAGAAAAAAGGAAATATTTTAAGGAAATATCTTTAAAATCTTAAATAAATTTAAAAATCGATATATAGGTTAAGTTTAAATTAAATATTATAGCTACCCAATAATCCCTGATTCATTTAGGGCATCGCTTGGCTTACATCTTTTGACCTTTGGACACTTTCCTAATTGGCGGCCATTTCCCACACGCACACACACACACTGACGCCGTAATGCAACCGCGCACACACACACACCTATACATATACCCATTCACTGGCTTGTTTCGTTTTTCTTGCCACTTTGGCTTTTTTTCCCCCTTTTTTTTCGACCATTCAATGAGCTTTTAAGGACGCTAATTAAAAATGTGGCAACTGCAAGCGATGCAGACACACCGCACCACCACTCTGCCGCACATTTTGCAACCGCTTCTTCCCCCCGCTACTACAGCCCCGTTTTTCCGCTTTTCTTGATGCCATTAAGGCCTGGCCCCGAACGCATCGCATCGCATCGCACATAATGTGGCGGACTGTCGTCGCCTCGCTTTCTATTGGCGGCTCCTCTCAAGCGTTTTGCGTCTCTGGAAGAGCGTAATTAACGCCGTTACTCTTGGCATTGGCTGCCCTAGAAAAAGAAGAAAAAAAAAATATGTGGGAATAGCATCTAGCCGGCTTTTCCAGGCCCGGAACCTCTGTGGTTATTGCGGCTTTGTTTGTGTGGAAAGCGTTTTTAGATTGCATATTTATTAAAATGCAGGAAAAGTTGCTGCAGCGCTGAAAGCGCACAAACGCAAGACGAACGAGCAGAGGAAAAGCTAAAATGTAATAACTCTTGTAGGACCCATCCATATCCCGCCAACGCTCCCGGCCACCGGCACCCATCTTGGCCCGCTTTTCCTTGGCTGTGCATTTCCGTAAGCAGCTTTTGTCCGCAGGTGTTTGCCATTGTGTTGGGCCAACGCTTAGCGCTCGATGGAAGACGCTGCGTTGAGAGGATGTGGCACTGGAAAAAATATATACACCTCATATGAGAATTAATTGGAGTATTTAAAGAAGTCTAGTTGTTCATCTATCTATCTATATCTTTATATTTATCAAATCTATTCGTACAGTCGTGTGACACAGTTTGGCATCATCGCAAAAGTCTTATTTTATTAGAAAAAAATGAATTCATTAACTTCTCACTTAAAATGAAAAGAAAAACAGGTTTTAGGTACATGATACTTTGAAATTAAATCAAAAATAATGGAATAAATAACTATTAATTATATATATATATATAATTATATAAATTCATTAACTTCTCACTTAAAATGAACACCAAGAGAGGTTTCAGGTACTTGATGCTTTAAAATTGAATCAAAAATAAAGGAATACATAATTATTTATAATTTTAATAGTAGAATTAAATAACTTTTTTATATTATACACATATAAGAATAACACAAAGGTAACATAAGATAACATAAGCTGTAATGTTGAAGTTTATTCTTGAATTAAATAATTAATTTACTAAATTACTCTGCAAAACTAATAAAAACAAATAGGAAATTATTAATTGTGACATATTTTCCGACAAAAGTAATTAATTTACAAAAAACGCCATCAAATAAATACAAATTTAACTTACTTATGCCAGAACATTTATAAAAATAAATAATAATACTTTAAAATACCCAATTTTTATTTTTGGATTGTCTTCACCATTAATTAGAATGTTAATAATACAAATTCTAATTTTTCTACCTGTACTTGGATAAAACAGCGTTCATTTTGTTGCCAAGGATTTTTCAAGACCAAGCTGCTTATTATCGCGGCAAAAAAAAAGAAGAGAAATAATAAAAATGAGCGCCAACTAATAAGCTTATGGCCATGCAACCTGGCATCGTCCTGCCGAGCACAACCCCTCCCCCTCTGCTCCCTGCTAATTGTGAGCTAATTCTAATTATCAGCAACACATTCGAGAGGTTCTGGTCCGCATCCAGCTCCTGGTTCTGGGGCTCCTCCATCGCCTGCTCTCCTGTCTGGCAGCTAACGAGTGTTTATTAATGGCGCTAATGGCAAGCGACGCCTTTGATGAGCGTAAAATGCTTAAGCACACAGATCCTGGGCGGAATCCTTGCCACCCGGATCCCCCGGCTCCTTATTTTTCGGGGCCACGCAATTAGCGCACAAATATTTCCGCATACATTTCGCTCGTTTCTTTTTCTTTTTTTTGTATTCCTACTGCCTTTCCTTTTTGGCCATAAAAATGCTCAACCGAATTGTAGTAATTACAACAATTTGCATAAGAGCGGGGGACAGGGAAGGATAGAGCCTGAGAGAGGGATAGCGGAAATCAAAAAGCGCAAAGCAACCGAGCCGAGCTCACAAAAGTATGCTTCGCATTTGCCAATTTATTCAGGCAGACAAAGGGGGTAAGGAAACCCCGGAAATTCCCAAAAAAAAAAAAAAGGAAAGTCCACATAAAAAAAACGCTAATTATGTAATATGAAAATTCGAGGACAACGTTGAATTATTTGCATATGGTAAGCAGCACAGCGCAGAACAAAATAGAACCCTTTTTTTAGGTCTCTTTTTCCAGCCATTAACAAATTCAATTAACACTCTGCATGCGGCGGAGAATATTTTTGTTAACATTTCTTTTTTTTTGACTACCATTGCCGTGGCAAATCAAAAACCACAACCAAATCAAATCCGCATTTATTTCTGGCCTAACTGAGCTTTGCTCTGTCTGTGTGTGTGTTCGCTGCAATTGAAATTTCAATTAGGCCAGAAAATTCACAATTGAATAAATTCAAATCGAGTGGGGGATGTGAGAATGAAATCCTTGGACCTCCTTGGTTGTTGTCGATTAGTGCAACAAAACCAAAAGTGCAACAAACGACCGGAAGACAGAAACACGATTGTGAATATCATAAATTCTGGTCATCGAAGGTGCAAAATTCCCATTCCCAAACCGAAAGGAAGTAAATCAAATCTGCTGGAAACTCCATCCAAGCTTTATTTGCATCCAAAAAGATACAGAGACAAGAGCTCGAATTCACTAGAATATGTAAATTGTTCTTTTATTGAGTTGCATGGTTTTCTTCTGGCCAACAACGGCAGCAGATTGTGGAATAGGAAAAACATGGAACATAATGTATCTATCGGCAAGGAGAGATTAGCTTTCCAAAAGGCAAAAAATGGTTTGCGCCTGAATAAGTACGATTTTTATAAATATTTTTGAAACCCTAGTGAATCTGTTCTGTAAACATATTTCAGAGTTTTTTGTTTGAATGTTTTGTACAGTTTTTTCACATTTAAGTAGAAATATAAACCATTATATTCGTACTATATGTATATATAAAAGAATCCGGAGGTAGCACTACTATCTGGAGGATTGGAAATAGGTCAACATGTCCCTCTTTCATTTAATCTTGCTTGGTCTTGCGCTTCTCTGACACTGTCAACATCTTCTGGGGCTTTATTTTTCATTAAAAAAATATATTACAAGTAAAAGATATTGGCATATATATAGCTGTCTCACTGTAAAACAAAAACATTGCACTTACCCGCTGAAACATCAGTAAGCGCTTACCCGTCACCTCTCGCCATCGATTCCATTTCCAGGTTAATTCTCACCTGACGCTTAATACCCCTATAAGTTCACACAACGACATGCAAAAGTTATTAAACCAAAAAATAAAATACAATAATAATAATAACGGGGAGGCAGGAAAATAAAACCGCCGTTAATTTTGCATGCCCCAAAAAGTGTGCACTGCAACGGAAACGGAAACGAGAGCGCGAAATTCCAATATGCTGCTTTCGCCTCTACAAAAATGGCACACACATATGTGTGCGTGTGTGTTGCAAACAGAAAAAAAAACAACAATTTCAATTTGTTAACCATTTTTTTGTATTCCCAATCAAATTTATTACATTGGTCCACAACAAAAGAATTGAGTAAAGAGGGGCCAGGCCAGGGCAAGCCCACAAAAACAAATTCGCAATCGGCGCTTATTTTCTTAAAAATATATATATCCATGTGTAGAGTCTCCCCTTGTTGTTTATCCTTCTTCTCCTCCTCCAAGCCTGTGTATTTGTTGTGCCAGTGTGTGTGTGTTTGCAGGACAATTAAAACCAGGCAAAACCAACATCTACAGGGCGGGAATAGGAGTGAGTGGTCTTTTGGATGGGTTGGGACGAGCGAACTAGTGGCTGCCCGTGGCCCTAGTAAATGGTAATCAACGCAAATCCGCCGTAGAGCACAGCACACGGATAGGCAATCAGCAGCTGTTGATGGTCCATGGAGAAGGCGGTGGCGAACAGTTTCGAGGCCGATATGGCGCACCAGAATATGGAGATGCCGCTCACAATTAGGCCGAGTGTGCCCCTGCAAGAGTGAAACGAGATACGTGGAGAACTTAGTCCGGAGTAGATATAGGCAGCGGGTGAAATCAATAAACAATGCATATGCATGAAGCAACCAGCCATAGTACAGAGAAAGAAAATATAGCAAAGCAGCTTTACTTCTGGCAAAGTTGTCAACCGAATATTAGGTTGAATTCTGCAGAAGAAAAACTGCAAACAAGGCTGTAATATGAACTTATTTATAAACCATAAAACTTATGAACTTATTTAGAGTCATTCATTCATTAACATATATTTAGATTGCTTAACTATAAGCTATAAATACAATTTAGCTATATTATTAGTGTCTTATTATACACACATTTATAAAGAGGTTTGTTTCTAAATTAAATAAATCAATAAGTTCATTTGAAATCGTTAAATTTACAGCTATAGTTTACTTTTCTTCCTCCCTAACTCTATTAATATTAATTTAATGATCTTAATAAATATATTTTAAAGTTAAAAATAATTCCTTAACTCAGATAAACACTATATTATCACTATATAACGAGATTTAATGTAACAAAAAGATATTTTCTATATATATATAGTTATATATAGTATCCTTTTTTATTCTCACTGTATTAACGGAAATATTTCATAAAAAAGGACGAAGGCGGAGGGGATATGACTGCACGTGTGTGCGAATGAATGGGCAGGACAAACAAAGACAGCAGGCGATGTGCCGGGCAAAAAGGATGTGCAAACAATGTCTAACTGCAAAGCGCACAAAGAGCACACACACACACAATGCCTACTAGAAGAAACCCCAGCGGGAAATGAAACTATAATCAAAGTACCAACTGTATTTTACCAGCTAAATAAATGAGAATGGAATTCGTAAAATATACAAAAGAGTCCTTCAACTAATTAATTGTAAGCTGATATGACTTTCAAGGATTGCAATTTAATTAAAATGTAAGTTATTGTCCTATAGAAATTTCTGAAGATTTAATTAAAGTTACAGAAGGTAGTTTTTGTGTTCATTTAATTTTCTCTTAAAGTAAAGCTTAATTTTCTTTCCCTAATTTCTATTTTTTTAAGTTCCTAAATATTTGGGAGCCCGTAAGTAACAAACTTCAAAATAAAACTTACATTTATTGGCATTACTTTATAATGATCCTTAAATAAACTGTTGAAAAAGTACACAGAAACCATTGCTTTAAAGACCTTTAACTTCTAACCCATAAAATCTGACCCCACGAAATCAATTTACGCAACCAAAACATAAATCCCCATATTCCAAAAGTTCCAATTTCCAGCTACACGCACGCGTTTAATGGATTGCCTTTCTGTGGTCTCGGCGGCTCAGCTGTCACCCCGTGTGCCTCCAATCCACTCATCCTCTCTACTTTTTTTTTTTCTGCCTAGTTCCTGAAATCTTCTCTAGAACTTTGTTTGTTGTTAGTCCCTGTTGCTGTTGCCGGTGCCAAGTGATTTTTTGGCCAGGCCCAGACCGGACCGCACCGGACTAGGCTAAAAACCAATCAAAACAATACTATGTAGCCCCGGATAACTCGACTGTCTGTGTAATTTTTGCGCACTTTTGCATCACCAAACAAACTCAATTAAAAAGTCTGTCCTAAAAAAAAGAGGACAGCGGGGAATCGCAAAAATATTTACTGTAAACTTGGACTGGGTGTGTGTGTGCGGGACTATATGAACATCAAAGCCAACACACGCACACCCACAGCCAGAGCCACAGCCAGTGCCAGAGCTGCCCACAAAGTGCAAGCGCTTAAAGCCGGCAAATAAAAAATGCAAGCAAACAGGCAACCAAAATGGCAATTGCACCGGGCAGTTGGACAGTTTGGTGGTGGTAAAAATGGCATAGGAAAAGGGTTGTGGAAAGGGGCAGACAAAACGCGCTTGGTGTCGAGTAAACGCAAGCCATGGTTGTTTTTTGCACACTCGGACACACACACACACCATACCCTACACGCTTTCCGCCCAATGCACCACTTAGTTTCCCCTCGCTGCCCTGAAATTATGACGTGCCAAAAGGGGGGCATAGAGATGGAGATGGGAGATCGCTGTGGCGCCACCACCACCAAAGGAAGCGCTAAAAACTCACGCAGCATTTGCGTGTTGCTGCTCCTCGCATGGCCATCATAAAAAAGCGTGGCGAGTGGAGCCATCAGGACAGAAAAAAAAAAAGAAAAAACAAAAGAAAAACCGACACGAAAGACCAGAAACGGAGGAAAGGCGGCCAGCAAGTGCTGGACACATATTTGAAAAGGAAACTACGTGAACGAAACTCAACGGGTGGCAAAACAGGACACGGAACGTTAGACAGATGGACACGGGGACCTGGGCACCCCCACTCGACCCACTTCCAATCCGAAATCCACATCCAAAGCCACCCTCCTGCTCTCTGTTTCTCAGCGCGAAAATTAAACGGCACATAGTTGGCGTTATTTCGCTCCGTTTTTTTTTGCTGGCAGTCTTTGCCTTGGCTTCAATGGAGTCCGAGCAACCGTGGTCTGTAGTCCATAGTCCGCAGTCCAGAGTCCACAGTCCATAGTCCTCCGTCCAGAGTCCGGTATGCCATAGTCCTCGTTTCCCCTCGCAGTCTGTAGTTTGGCAGTTGTGGCCCTCGAGTGCACTAAATGCGCAAATTAAGTTGGCTACTCTTTTTTTTTCTATCTTTTATTCACCGCCATGTGTATGCATCGCTGGCCCAAAACTGCAACAAAATTAAAAACCTAAATTGTGCGAAAAGAGGCAAAGGGAAATCAACCGGAAACGGAGGCAGCTAAAAACAAAAAAAAATGTTATGTCTGCCTAAGGGGAGTTTGGCTAACGAGGAGAATTGCAGTTGGCTTTGGGAACCTATTTTTTGCTTGTTGCAAAATCAATGCCTATGATCAACTTTAGAGAGATAATTAATGAGAAAACCATAAAGATATTAACCAGATAATCAAATATATTCAAAGGTCTGTACTGTAGATCCCCCATCTTTCTAGTTTGCACTTTAAACAATATTATTTAAGGTACAAAGGTAAACAATATTATTTTAGGTACAAAGTAGAAAGTTGATGGATCTACAGTATCTTCAAAAATCCTTGATTATTTCGTTTATTCCTTCTTAACCTTTCTTTCTAACAGATACAAATTATTTAATGATCCCTATAAAAATTATATACTTCCCAATAAACCTACATAAAACCAAAACAAATATATATTAATATAAGTAGTATAATTTTCCTTTTCTAACCTTGCTTAGAGGGTACATCTCATAACTCCCAGTGTCAAAACGCAAGTAAATGCTAAGATTGAAAGAATAAACAATAAAGTAAACAACTTTACAATTTTAGGGCGTTGTGACACTTTAAAAGTAACTTTCCTAAACGAAACCAATTTAAATGAAACGAATATATCCCTTTAATTAGCATTCTAACTGATTCTCTTGGGACATTCAATCTGCAAGCAGCTGATATACATATTCACAGCTCAACACAAGCTTCTGATTCAAATCAAGCAATCGAAAAACAACACCCCCATCAACACAATACCAATAATAATTACAATAATAATAACAGCCAGAAGTGATCAACTTGTGAACAGACGAACTGAAGGCATCAATTGTAACCAATTTGTGGGAATGGAAAGCGGATCGAAAACGTGCTGCAGTCGCAGCTGGACGAGCTTAGGCAAAAGTTTGTAATTACAGGCCACAAACAATGAGGAGTAGCGACGGGACGCCAATGCATTGGCAACTTTTCAATTAAAAACATAAATATAAAGAAGCTACGAGGGAGTTGGGGCATGCGGTGAATGGGAGAATGGAATGAATGGGGGAATATGGCCGTATGAAAAGCCAGCGACTTGTGTCAACAATTACTTACTGAATGGTGATTAAAATGTTGATGCCCGACAGCACCACCATGGGCAGCAGACAATAGCCAAGCACGGAGGCCACCGCCCCGAAGGTCACCTGCGCCCGGATGACCATCAGCGACAGCAGGCAATAGAAGAAGATGCAGCCCATCACGCCGATGCCGTAGATATAAGAGAATGTCACTTTGCCGCTCTGGAAAGAGTGGGAGATGTCATTATTAGTAAGAATATATATCGAGGAAAGGTTCTACATGGATAATAGAGTACCAGAGTATCAGAAAATATCTTCTTTTCGTTAATGTTGGTTCGATATATCAAACAGAATTAAATAATAAACAAATAAATCAACTTACAAGCCCTAAAACCTATTCAGATATTAAATCAAGCATAATAATTGCTTTCTTTCATTTCTAATATTTATAAAGTATTATATTATAAACCTACCAAGAGTAGGAACCCGCCGAGAGCAAGGCAAAAGACCAACGGACCCGCCATATCCGTGTCCTGCAGTATTTGCTGGTCCGTGCCTCGCAAAGGATTGAGCACGGCCAGTGTCTGTAAAGAAATGGAGAAAGCGGGGTCAGTAATGCGATTAAAATGGAAACAAGTGAAGGATTACACAGCGTGGGGCGGGCGAGACTAGCAGGAGGAGCTCCATCATCACTCATGGAGCCTGCGGCTGAACACGGGATTCCGATCACGGGACTCCCCCGGACACAACACACAATTCATTTGTTCGCACAGCGGTCATAAAACGTAGCCCAGCTCTCGCTTTCGCCAAACATTTGTTCTCGCAACGTTTTTCGGTTTTCCCTCCAACCCCCTTCCCAGCGAGAGAAATTTGAAAAATGGAAATTGATGATAAATGATATTGCTGACCAGCCAGCCATCCAGCTAGCTAGGCTAGGCAAGTCTGCGGGAACTGGGCCAGCAAAAGCTGTCAACGCATTTGACGCATACGAATGTGGAACAGGACAAGAGGCCATGAAATTTGATATTACAACCCCGGCAAGGACCCACAAAAATGGCTGTCAATGAAATTCCGAGTGTCCCACTGTGCGCGGTTTCATCAGCTTTAATTGAGATTGAGCAGGGCTTTAGAGGGTCCGTCAAATGGCCTATATTAAACAAGGGAAAGGGAGTATTTGTAGGTTTGTTTTGGGGAAAAAATGGTCTTGTTTCGCAAACAAAATTGAGAACAATGATTGGTAGTAACAATAAAATATAACTACATAAAAAGGATAATGAGAAGTGATTAAAAAAATAAATATCATTGAGCTTACGTTAAGCTACTTATATGCTAAAAACTATTTACCTATGCAGTTCAGTAGGAAAAATTATAAGTAGAAATTCCGTGAAAAAATTTGAATGTTATGATCGACTTAAAAAATAAAGGTTCTTCAGTTAAAAGTTAAAAGTTTGTAGAACTAAAGTAAAAATAAAAATATCATTTTGTATAGCCAAGTTCACAGCCACGGTTTGAGACTTAACTATCAATCTAAGGTGAGTGCGAGGGAGATGAAGATAGAAAGTTACAGGTTGAGTGCCTAATAGCAGTCAGATTTATCAACTTTTAAGGATCGTTTATAGAAATGTATCTTTTGCATATGTATCTAAATAAATTTTACCGAATTCAAGACTTGAACAATATGAGTGACTCACACTTTCAAGTAAATATTAGTAATTATCGCAGTTTTAACACGTTTAAACTAACAAATAAACTATAATACTAAAGAAATATTATAAATATATATATTTGAGGAGTTACGATTACGATATACGTCATTTTTATAGAGAGGTCAAGTCACTGATTTTAGTTTTTCTTCGAAGAAGAATATATATATATTTGGTGTATGAGTATGGGAAGTCATACACCAAATATATAATTCTGTTGACTTTTGCCACCGAACCCATTACATTAACAGGACAAACAGAGAGTGAGAAACACACAAATCTAACCATAATTCCTTCCCCAAGCTATGTAGCTGATGTACAATTTAATTAGCATTTCATTTCATTTCAGTTTTATGATGGCGCACGGACTCTCATTAACATTTTCATTTTTCAATTAACACAAACGTAATAAATTCCGTGCCGGAGCGAAAGAAATGAGAGAATCAGGCGCACGCAAATTTTTTTACAAAATGGACAAAAATGCAGAAAGTTACACACAGCAAACTGAACAGGAAAGAAGAAAAAAAAAACAGCAAAAAATTAAGCGAGAAAAACTTTAATTAAAAACACAAAAGTTGCTTTATTTATTTAAAAACAACTACGTCCAGAGGGCCCAGGGCGAGAGTGCAATGAAAAAATATGTCTTCATTAACGACACAAACCGGCAAGTGCAGCGACAACAATGCCACCGACCAAAGCGCACAATAAAAAATGGGGTAGAAAAAAAAAAACAATAGAATTATTGCGGCAGGACGAGAAGCTCGCAATAAATACAAAAGCGAAATGCAAAAACATTTAAATTTCAATTAAAAACGGAGTTGGGGAGTGAGAGCGCGCCGGGCCTAAAGTGGCCGCCCCAAAAGGAAAGCAGCGCCGCCCGCTGCGTTGCACAAATTAGAAAAAAGCCAACGGTTCCGGGGCGGAAAATGCGTAAAAGGCAAAGCAGGAATTATGCGGTTGAAGTTGAGTCAAAGTAATTGTTCGGCCAAACAAAGTGGGCAACTCCAAACTGGAGGAGGCTCCTCCTTTGTGGCGGTGTCGGTGGCATCCGACTAGAATCGGCCGCCGCATAAAATATGCAATTTGGCTACGGCTACGGCCACGGCTACGGCTACGGCTCCCTCTCAAGATGTCTAGTTAAAAATGCGTTCAAGTGCAGCAGGCTGGCAAGGGAAAAGAAGAAGGGAAAGAAAACGGGCTTTCATCTCTGCATCCCACCTCGAGGCAACTCCAAAAGCGGAGAACAACGCCAATTATGGAGAGCTTTCTTTGTCCCGCCGTTGCCTCTTACCTTTTGGAAAATGTGATTCGGATTGATGCCCAGTTCTGAAGAAGAAAAAGAACAACAAGTTGCATTAGGTAATTGCCAAGTAACGGAGAAAGAAGGGTTTAATATTACAGCAAGCTAAGCTAAGGGTTTAAGTTGAACAGAGACAACAGAAAGGTGGCTTTTTTAATATTCTTGAAGAAAACCTCATACAAATGTAGCAGGAAGTGTATTTTTATTTTATTATTTACTATTTATTTGAAAATAATTTAGCTAAAAGCAAATAAACATTATATTTTTGTTTTAATTAAGTATTTTAAATTATTTACTTCTTTCTTCTATTAATTTATCCGAAAAAATTACATAAACTTTATATTTTAAAGTGCAAATTTTAAAATGTGATCTCTTTTATGAATCTATTAATAAAAAAGGGTTATCAAAAGGAAATAGTTTAAGGCTTTAAATGCACATTTAATAAATACATTCGATCTGAATCAAACCGAACATTAAAACGAATTTATTTATTAAATTATAAGTATGAAAGCCTAAATAAATCCTTATGTAGCACAGTTTTCTTAGGGAACTCTTTATCAGAGAGAATATAACAGTTCCCTTATTCAGTTGCTAAAACAATCTCGTAAAACGTTTATCTTTGCCCCAAAGTTTAAGAATATTTAATTTTTTCCCACATTTCCTGATAGTAAAATAAACCTACTTGTCTGCTTGTTGTTCGGTTTTTCAATCTCTTGAATACATTTAAAATATTTCTAACAAGCCTACAACTAGCAAACCAATTTTAAACCCATATAGCAACCCTATAAATACATTAATCGCTGATAAAAATCCGCGCTTACCCTCCAAAAGTGGCGGCTCATCATCGAACTCATTGCCGGCTCCACCGCCGCCTTGTTTTCCGCTCTTGTCCTGGCCATAACTCGTGTCCGTATACGCTGTGGGATCATAGAAACCGCCCAAGCCCTGGGCCGCAGGCTGAGCATAGGTCGCATCATAGTTGGGCGGCACCGTGGGCTGTGTGTTGTCGAAGCTCTGGAAGTTCCTGCAAAACAAATCAAGTCATTCATAGATGGAATCGAGAATGTACCGGAATTTACTCACAGTTCCTGGCCAAATTCTGGCATATCGAAGTTATAGGTGGCATCCGAAGGAGGCCCGGAGGTATAGAAATCATTGGGTCCGTCGAATTGAGACATCTTTACTGTAATTTAAGAACAATTCAATTGGAATATTTACCGAATTTAACAAAACAATAAAGGCTACACGTCAACGGTGTGACCGTTACATGAATTCCAGCCTATACCATCGCGCTTCGTATAGAAAAATACTGAATTTATTTAAGGCTACGCAGTATGGTCTTATTAAATGCAATATTATGTAGTCTGGCAACGAAGTTATTTTAAAAGAATTAAAACATTTCGAAAAATTAAATTATTGTTAAAATATATGTATTATGTCATATTTAAAATTTAAGAAAATAAGAAATATTGTATTAAAATATATTTTTTTTAAATAAACTACGAATCAAAATTTTACAGAAAATCTTCGAAGTTGAAAAACTTTGAGAAAACATATTTAAATACCGGATAAAAGTTGTTTTATAAAACAATACTGAAGAAGATAGTTTATTATAACTTTAGAGTTAAATGCTTTTTATGAAATCTGTGCCTTACTCAATTGTAATAAACACGATACGCTTATGGTCAAGGACTTTGGTCATTAGCCTCCGTAAACTATCTTCGAATTGGAATTGGAAGTTGAACCAATCGTGAATTTTTAGGTCTTTTAAACACATTCTTAGAATTATAAATTAAATTTGATAACAAATCAGTAAACCGAGTTCAAACGACACGTTTCTTAGAACCACTTATACATATTTAATTCCAAGAAATTCAAAATAAAAACAATAATTACAAAAGCTTCCAAGAATGTTGATCCCAATTGACATTCAATTAAATACATATACTAATAGTCTTAAAGCTTGCATGCGGATTTTGTTATCAGCAGCATATAAATATAGCATTGCCCCGTCTCAGCCAGTCAGTATCTCGAAGACTTTCCTCATTAGCCAAGATGTCTCCGAAGTTCGGTCTAGCACTTCTTCTTATTTGCTTCGTCCTTCTGGGACTCAGCGACGCCCAAAGACAGCAGAGGCAGCAGTATCAGCCGCAGCAGAGGCAGCAGCAGCGACCAAGATACCGAAACGGCGGGGTAAGGGGTCACATAATCACTTGTTGTTCAGTAATCTGAATATATATCCATCTTCTCAGGAATACACCGATATTGGAGAGGGCTTTGGAGGTGCAAATGGCAGCCCCCCACCAATAGATAATGGTGGAGTCGATTGCAATCAGAACATCCTGGCCGGCGGCGGCCGGGATAGGTTCTCAAGAAAACACTAACATGGAAAAAGACACCTGGACACCTGGACACCTGGACACCTGGACATTAAGGAACTCAAAAAACTAAACAAACAAAAAGAAGAACAACATAATTTGTATTGAACCAGTGTCAGTTGCTTAATAAAAAGCAATTCCTTTTTTAAATAAAAATATGTTTCTTCAAATCACATTTTTTTATAATGTTATTTGGGCACACTCACAGGTTTTTGGAGCACTTAGATATATTTAATACAACAATTTTATGGAATAAATATAGAAGAACAATGCCAAATAAATCAAGACAATTTCTTAGAACAATTAAGATTATTAAATATTCCCAGAAAGAGAATAAAGATTATTCCGAAACCAAGATTATGATGATCTTAACTGACATAAAATTAAAAGAACATATATTAAGTACATATTTATAAATGCTGGGATTCAATTCAATTTGAAAATAAATCAAAATAAACTTGCGGAAAACATTTTTATTAAACACGTTTATTAATTAACCAACGTAGTATATGTTATATAGAGAAAATATCATATCAACATGATCGTATAGTTTGATATATCGAAAAAATATCGCATTAAACGTTTAAATTTCAATAATATCGAACCAATAGAAGAAAATATCGATTTTATCTATCTATTTGTATCTTTTAACTGACTATATTTATCTCGCACATATCGAAACTTTAAAATATCGATTTATTTATAACCTTCGGGTTAAAATTTGAACACTTTATCGATATTTTACTAGTTTCTGGCATCCAGAAACCAAATCTACATATGATTTACCAGGGTCTGGAATGCTTTTCTCCCATATATATATAAAACACTTCCCTTGTCGTTTGGTAATATTCATAATACATTTTTATTTCCATAGCTCCATTGTTTGCAACACACACAAGTTACTGAAATAAGTAGCTATTCTCCTTCCTTGGTAGTAAGTTGAGGTACATGCTTCTGGGGCTACGTTGTTATTGCGTTCTTTAAAGGTCTATAATATGTAGGAATATATATATAATATATTGTAATAATTCGTAAAGTTTCAAACTCTCTTAGATTCGTTTAGATTGGTTTTTAGTTAGTTTCACACAAGTGGGAAGGGGGAACGAACACAATCGATAACTTTATGAAAATTTACTAACAATAAATCGCTGAACTATAATTACATATATATCAACATAGAATAGGTATACATATGTCTCGTATATGTACGTTATTTAATTATGTATGTTTCTTTATGTTTATGTTTATGTTTATGGCTGGCTTAACTGGACAACAATCCGTGAGTGTCGTGTCGAGTCTGTGTTTCATTTGCGCTACCGACTAATTATTGTTCGTCTTTCCTAACTGGTCGCCGTGTGTTTTTGGTTTTGTTTTCTTTGGTTTGGTGTGTTTCCTGTGATTCGATTCTGACCTGGCCTAGACCTGAAGCGGGCCAAAAAATTCGGTTAAACTTATAAGTAAACTTGGATTCAAATATCTTATTTTGCATTATGTAAATATGACTAGATTGAAATGGGGAATTCGAACAATAAGTAACCTAGCTGTGGCTTCTTAATTCGCTTTTTTTTTTTATTTCCTCCGCATCCCGCAGTTCGCTGTTCGCTGGCCTGGCACCGCTTAATCCTCCAGATTTCGGAAGGCCTGCTGCAGGTCCTCGTACAGCTGATCGTAGTCCGCCTTGATCTTTTGTTCGCCATCTTTCACGGGATCCTGCAAGGTTCCAAGGTATTTCAGAATCTATCATGGAAACTTTTCCCCTACCCTTGGCTTACCTTGAACTTCATCGATGACAGTTGGTACATGATCCCGCCCATCGACTCCCTAATGGTATTCCATGTGATCTTGTTGTCCGACTGGGCCGTTGACTCGACGGCATGTCGAGCGGTCTCGTAGAAGGACAGGATGTTCCTCAGCATGCCCACCGTCTTGTAGAAGGGACAGACACGATCGTATGGCGAGTAGGAGTTCTGTTGCAGGAAGTCGTCCTTTAGCAGCTTGGCCACCTCCAGTGTCACCTTGTCGGTCTCGGCCAGCGAGGCCTTGCCCACCAGTTGCACAATCTCCGACAGATCCTCTTCCTCCTGCAGGATCTCCTTGACCTTGGTACGCAGCGGCACAAACTCGGGGAAGTTCTTGTCGTAGTATTCATCCAGAGCTCGCATGTACTTCGAGTAAGAGATGAGCCAGTTGATCGAGGGGAAGTGCTTCCTCTGGGCCAGTTTCTTGTCCAGACCCCAGAACACCTGGACGATACCCAGGGTGGCGGAGGTCACGGGATCGGAGAAGTCACCACCAGGAGGCGACACAGCACCGACAATGGACACGGATCCCTCACGCTCAGGGTTACCCAAGCACTTGACGCGACCGGCACGCTCGTAGAAGGTGGCCAGACGGGCGCCCAGGTAGGCTGGGTAGCCGGAATCGGCAGGCATTTCAGCCAGACGACCCGAAATCTCACGAAGAGCCTCAGCCCATCGAGAGGTGGAGTCGGCCATCATGGCCACGTTGTAGCCCATGTCACGGAAGTATTCGGACAGCGTAATGCCAGTGTAGATGGAGGCCTCACGGGCAGCCACAGGCATGTTGGATGTGTTGGCCACCAGAGCAGTGCGCTTCATGATCGACTCGGTCACTCCATCGATTTCGCAAGTCAGTTCGGGGAAGTCGCGCAGCACCTCAGACATCTCGTTGCCACGCTCACCGCAACCGACGTAGATGATCACATCGGAGTTGGAGTACTTGGACAGGGCCTAGGGAAAAAGGAGATAAATAAAAGATTAATTCTTCCTGAATTCTTGTACTCTAGAAGAAATTTCAGTGTTTTAAATCGTCAAGGGATCAAGGCGTTTTGAGGATGGCAATATTATTCCATCTGCCTGAGCACCAGGTGCTCAGAAGACAGCATTAAGAGTGCTTTAAGAACAACCTATTAAAGCCATAGTTAATTAATAACTTTCGTTATTTATAATCAACAAAAACCTCTTGCGAATTCGTAGGTCATTAAAATATATTTAATTGAGTAAATTAAAAGTTAATCTATGTTTATGTGGATGAACTTCGACACACTTCTTAGAGCCACTCAATCTTATTATTCCAAGAAAAATCAATTCAGATTAATAATAAAAAAAGCTCGTGTTTAAGAGATACCACCGTGGCCAAGATTGTTGATCTCAATTGGCATTCAATTTTGTTATCAGTAGCATTTAAATAAGGAGTCTCTGCCTCATCTAGGCAGTATCTTCCAGAATTTCCAATTGAATTCAAGATGTCTTTGAAATTTGCTCTAGCACTTCTACTTCTTGGCTTCGTCCTTTTGGGACTCAGCGAAGCCCAAAGGCCTCAGCAGCAGCAGCAGCAGCAAATAAGAAATCAAAAACAAGGCGTAAGACCTATAATATTAATTTGTGTTCAGTAACCTGAATATATATTTTCACAGCAACACGTTAAACCCCAAGGCACCGCAAGGCGTATAACTAACGTGAGTTTCTTAATGTTTCTTTGTATTCTGTAATCTTAATATTTTTTAATCTTCACAGCAAAGAGTCGGTCACCAAGTGGTTGCTGGAGCCACAGCAAGGCGAGGACCAAATGTAAGTCTCATAAAATTATTTTTCTTTCAGTAATTGAAATGGTTTCATCTTCTCAGAGAGTCGCCGTTCGCAATATGGGAGGCAGTGATCTACCAGAGGCTGGCGCCGGTGGTGCGATCGATGATGCCACCGAAAGTGGAGCCGGTGCTGGAGACGCTCCTGGGACACCTGGGGGACTTGATTGCAACAAGAACCCACTGGCCAGCAACAATCCTGATAGATTCGCAAAAAAACACTAGGAGAACGATTTACCATCGCGGTTGTAAACAAACGGAATATCAATAAAAATTAACAATAACTGTAATTTAAAGAGACTCCTTTTGCTGACTAAAAATATATATATTACATTTTCTACAATTCATATTTTGTGATGTGGTTTAGTGCTTTCAGTGACAAGTTTTCAGATAAACGAAATTAAAACATTTCGCATAAAAATTCTATGGGCGCAGATAAAGATTATTCATATCTAAAGTTGAGAAAGTTCGATTATTTTTCAAATATTGACCTCAGCTTGTTGTTATTTATGTATGTAAAAAATGTCTTACAGATTTACAACGTACTTTTATATTGTCTAATAGAACTCTTTCATATTTAACTTATTTATCTTCTATTTGTTATTACTAAAAGAGTGTCCCCCGAATCTTTACGATTTGGTTCCCCATTTTGCACAGATTCGCACTACCGATTTTCATATCTAAAGCGAAAAGGACTTTTCTCTATTCAGAAAACACCACGGAATTCGGGATGAATGCACCATGGCGCATAAGCGAACTTTTGAGGAAATTAAGTGCAGTAAAAAATATTTCCCTGATATTTTTTCTTTGACAAAAGTTGTTCAATTATATCTAGTATATAAATATTACTATTCTGTCACCGAAGCTCTCCGCCTTCCCAATTTATTTTATAAAGACCGGAAAGCACCCTAAAATAAAACCTGGTGACCAGTAAAAAGGCAATGCAAGTCGAAATCGAATATATAAATATATAAAGCATTGATCCGGCTCTAACCGAAAGCCAATTCTAATATTTAAAGCCACCATTACCCAGAGTTCTAAAATGTAAATCAGAGTTCAAGTCTCTCGCAAACAACACTCACCTGCGAGATAACAGTCTTGCCGCAACCGAAGGCACCGGGAATGGCAGTGGTGCCGCCCTGGACGCAGGGGAAGAGCGAATCGAGGACACGTTGGCCAGTGAAGAGCGGATGGTTGGCGGGCAGCTTCTCGGTCACGGGACGCGGCTGCCTCACCGGCCACACCTGCAACATGGTGTGCTTGGTGATCTCACCGTCGAATTCCGTCTCCAGGACGATATCCTCCAGGTTATAGTTGCCTGCCGGGGCAATGTATCTCACAGTGCCCTTGGCCCGCGGCGCCACAATCATGCGCTGCTTCACAAGCGTGTTTTCATGCACCACGCCATACAGATCACCTCCGGTGATGTGCGAGCCCACGCGGACATTCAACGGATTGAATTCCCACATCTCGGAGCGGGAGAGAGCCGGCGTGTTCACACCCTTGGGTATATAGATGGAATTGGTCATCACACCAATATCCTTCAGCGGACGCTGAATGCCGTCAAAGATGCTGCCCATGATGCCCGGGCCGAGCTCCACGGACAGGGGCTTTCCTGTGCGCAGGACGGGATCGCCCACAGTTACGCCGGAGGTCTCCTCGTACACCTGAATGGTGGCCATGTCGCCCTCGAGACGGATGATCTCGCCCACCAGCTCGTAGTAGCCGACGCGGACCAACTCGTACATAGCGGATCCCGACATAGCCTCCGCGGTGACCACTGGAAATGGGGAAGAGCGTCAGAGAAATCCGGATTAGAACTAGCGACGGGGTCAGCGTGTGAAGGACGCGGATGACGTCGCCTACCTGGGCCTGAGACCGCATAGACACGGCCGTACTCCGACTCGCGCTCCTCGTCTTTGAATTTCCTCAAGTTGGACATGGTCGCGGTTTCTTCTCTCGTCTTCTTCTTCTGCTTCGGTAACGGTCAAAACGCTGCGGACAAGAAAACGAGTTCGTTTTACCAATAAACAAAAACACATTTTCCATGCCCCCCGAGAAAGAGAGAGAGTTTTCCGAGCAGGAAAATCGTAGATGGCGCTGCTGTGCAGCAGCAGCCCCCAGTAAAAAGCTTCACACCCCCGCAGCCCAGCATCGATTTTCCAAATACAATTTTCACGCATGCCACTGACGGGCCAGGTGAATTTTCACTATTTTCCACAGCACAAAAGGGATTTTCACACTATCCCTTTATTTGGAACCATATTTACTGGGTTCTGCTCGCGGTGTGCGGTAATTAATCTTTTTTTGGCTGCCCTAAAATTAAATATGCTCACATTTATTTCAGCAGCTCTTATGAAAAATTCTCTTGCTTTTTGGTTTCAGTGCGACCAGATTGTGTAAGTCAAAACATGCTGCGAGTTTTCCACCCTGTGGAAAATCCTTCTTAAAGGAACCAGTTTTTCCCAAGCGTTAAAAATGTGTGTTTTTGGTATAAGTTCAAAAAAATTGATTATTATCTTCTTATAAGAATAGTTTCCATTTCCAATCCAACATTCTAGAACATGAGCAGCTCATTTAGATTTTTCCGGAAATCCTTTAAGAATTTGTAATTGAAAATTCGAAAACTAATAAAAAATCTAATTAAGGTTAGCTACCCTTAAATATTTACGTTTACTTATTAGTCTGTGCATTTAAATAAACAAATATATATTTTAAAATGTTAAAAGCTTTTCATTAAAAGCGGGAAGGACCTTTATAGTTAGATGAAATGCTAACTTTTCAATTCAGAACCAGTTAAAAAATTTTATTTTCCATGATGCTTTTTAAGAAGATTAAATTTAGTAATTTCTCGGATGACATCATATATTCTTTTTATATAATGATTTCCCTGCTATAATAATATTTCCAAGGATCATCGTGTATCAATAGTCGTGCCCTCGTGATTAACGAAAGAGCGGCAGTTCCAAACAACCGTTGCGTTGGTATATTGGTTTTAACCGCCAACGTTCACACTGCGGTTATTTTATTCGGCTGTAATTTCCGTAAAAACTCGATTAATCCGCAATTAAACCAAGCAGACGACCTGCAACCGTGTGGTAGTGTTTCGCCGCGAGTGTCATAATGTGAGAGCCTTCCGGCCGATCAGTGTAACATGCGCGCAACCCACCGGGACAACCGAAAAGATAACCTCCAAAGTCCAAGACTTCGCAGACATCAATGCACCTGCTTCGGCTTTGCCAGCTCTTTTCCCCCCCTTGATGCAACTGAAACACAGACCCTTTAATTAGTCGCGACGCTTGGATAAAAACTGGGCCGCCATGTCGACGTCGTCGGTGGTGCAGCAGTTCGTGAACGGGCTGAAGTCCCGCTACCGAAACGTACAGAACAAGGCCACCCAGGATCTGATGTTCTATGTGAACACAGAGCTGCGCGAGATGTCGCAGGAGGAGCTGGCGCAGTTCTTCGATGAGTTCGACCACCACATCTTCACCATGGTGAATGCGACGGATATCAACGAGAAGAAGGGCGGCGCCCTTGCCATGAGTGAGTCCTTTGGTAGAGTAAGCCGGTAGTTCAGATCGGAATAAAGGCGGTATCCTCTCACCTTTTCAGAGTGCCTCATTAACTGCGAGGGCAGTCTGACAGCCAGAAAGGGCATATCGCCTTACCTAAATCGCCTGCGTGACCTGCTGCTGATCAACGATGTGTCCGTGATGGAGATAGCCGCCCGCTCCCTAGTCAAGCTGGCCAATATGCCGACCTCCAAGGGGGCCGACTCCTTCGATTTCGACATCAAGAAGGCCTTCGAGGTGCTCCGCGGCGAGCGACAAGAGGTGCGTATAAAGTTGCCAAAGGAGTTACAGGCATAAACATCAAGGACCTCTTTTTAATAGAAGATTTACTTTCCAGTATCGCCGCCATGCCGCTGTCTTTATCCTCCGGGAACTGGCCATTGCCCTGCCCACGTACTTTTACCAGCACATCCTCACCTTCTTCGAGGTCATTTTCAATGCCATCTTCGATCCGAAGCCGGCCATCCGGGAGTCTGCCGGAGAGGCTTTGAGGGCCGCCTTAATTGTCACCGCCCAGCGTGAGAGCACCAAGCAGTCGAGTGAACCGCAATGGTACAAGATCTGCTTCGATGAGGCCATTGGCAGCTTCAGTGCGGACTTGGGAAAGGAACAGAAGGGCGTGACACGCGACGATCGCATCCATGGCGGCCTTATTATCTTTAATGAGCTTTTTCGCAGCGCCAATGCCACCTGGGAGCGTCGTTATACGGCCCTGAAGACGCTTTTCCCCAAGGCCCAGCACAACAAGTTCCTCGAGGCCAGCAGCTCCCTGGGCGTGGGCTCCCAGCTAAACACGCTGGTGCCGCGACTGAAGGTGCCCTTTATTGAGCGGCTCGGCAGTAGTCAGACGCACATGAGCGAGGGGGATCAGCAGAATGGCGTGGCGAAGTTCGCGAGCGTGAGTCTAACGATCTAGCGAGAATGTATTTTCATTTATTCCTTTTTATTTACATATATTTACATTTGTATTTATATTTTTGTCTTAATTTCTTATCAAGTTGTTTGTATTTACTATAATTTTCGTCTTACCACAGCACAACGTCCTGGAGTCGGCCTACGCTAATGAGATCCTGCAGGAGCACTACACCGTCATTTGCCACAATGTGCTGGCACAGCGACTCTCCAAGTCGCCGTATGTGCAGCAGGCCCTCCTGCAGATCCTGCCTCGCCTGGCTGCCTTTAATCGCGAGGCTTTCGTTGAGGAATACCTGGTGACTTGCCTGTTCCATCTGATGTCCGCCATGCGGGGCAAGAAGGAGGATCGTGCGGTGGCCTACATAACCATTGGCTACATCGCGGTGGCCGTGGAGAGTGCGATCGAGGAATACGTATCGGCGATCATGAACTGCGTGAAGTTAGCTTTGCCAGCCAAGGATTTAACCAGCAAGCGGAAGGCGCCCGTGGACCCAGCGGTCTTTGCCTGCATCACGCTCCTTGCGCATGCCGTCAAGTCGGAGATAAGTGACGATGTCAAGGAGATCTTGGAGCAGATGTTCAACACGGGCTTGTCGCCCGCCCTCACTGTCTGCCTGCGCGAGCTGTCCGAGAATGTGCCTCAGTTGAAGTCGGGCATCACGGAGGGATTGATTGGTGTGCTGTCGCAGGTGTTGATGAACAAGCCGGCGGCCATACCATACGCCGCTGTGCCCCAAATCGCCATCGATGGGTCGCTGATAATGCAGAACGCCGACGGAGCCACCATAGTTTTGGCTCTCAAAACCTTGGGAACCTTTAACTTCGAGGAGCAAAACATGTTGGACTTTGTGCAGCGGTAGGACCCAGAAAAATCTTATATTTTATTATATTATAATATCTTTGCCTTTGTCTTTAGCTGCGCCGACTACTTTATTATCCACGAACAGCAGGAGATACGCCTGGAGGCGGTGCAGACCTGCACGCGTCTCCTCAAGCTGGCTGTGCAATCGTCGGAGAGCATGGAGAACTCCAAGACGCTCAGCGACACCGTCTCGCATGTGATCGAACGCCTGCTAATGGTGGCCATCACCGACATGGACTGCAATGTGCGTATACGCATCCTTCGTTCGCTGGACGAGACCTTCGATGCCAAACTGGCCCAGCCAGAGTCCCTCAACTCGCTGTTCATCACGCTGCACGACGAGATCTTTGAGATACGTGAACTGGCCATGGTCACCATTGGCCGGCTGTCATCCATGAATCCGGCGTATGTGATGCCCAAGCTAAGGACGACAATGATTGAGCTGCTGACGGACCTCAAGTACTCGGGTATGAGCAGGAACAAGGAGCAGAGTGCCCGGATGTTGGACCATCTGGTGATAAGCACTCCGCGGCTGATATCCTCCTACATGAATCCGATCCTCAAGGCCTTGGTACCGAAGTTGCACGAACCGGAATCGAATCCGGGCGTCATTTTGAATGTCCTGCGCACCATTGGTGACCTGGCGGAGGTGAATGGTGGCTCCAATGAAATGGAACTGTGGGCCGATGATCTGCTATCGATACTCCTGGAGATGTTGGGAGATGCCGGCAGTCCGGATAAGCGAGGAGTGGCCCTGTGGACCCTCGGGCAGCTGATCAGTGCCACCGGGCGGGTGGTTAGTCCCTATCACAAGTATCCCGTGCTCATCGACATTCTCATCAACTTCCTTAAGACGGAGCAGCGTCGTTCTATTCGAAGGGAAACGATCAGGGTGCTGGGCCTGTTGGGCGCCATGGATCCCTACAAGCACAAGATGAACAAGGGCCTCATAGATAGCCAAAAGGACAATGTGCTGATAGCCTATTCCGATGGCAAGGTGGACGAGAGCCAGGACATCTCGACGGCGGAACTGCTGGTGAATATGGGCAATGCCCTGGATGAGTATTACCCGGCGGTGGCCATAGCTGCGCTGATGCGAATTCTGCGCGATCCCACGCTCAGTACGCGGCACACCAGTGTGGTCCAGGCGGTGACCTTTATCTTCCAGAGCCTGGGCATCAAGTGTGTGCCATACCTGGCCCAGGTCCTGCCCAATCTGCTGGACAATGTACGGACGGCGGACAACAATCTGAGGGAGTTTCTGTTCCAGCAGCTGGCCATTTTGGTGGCCTTTGTGAAGCTGCACATCATCAGCTACATGGGCGACATCTTCAAGCTGATCAAGGAGTTCTGGACGATCAATACGCCGCTGCAGAACACGCTGATAAATCTGATTGAGCAGATTGCGGTGGCCTTGGGCTGTGAGTTCCGCGACTATTTGGCCGAGCTGATCCCTCAGATTCTGCGGGTGCTGCAGCATGACAACTCCAAGGACAGGATGGTGACTAGAAGACTCCTTCAGGCTCTGCAGAAGTTCGGCAGCACCTTGGGCTACTATCTGCCGCTGATTGTGCCGCCCATTGTGAAGCTTTTCGATTCCCACTACGTGCCGCAGCAGGTGTCTTTGGTGGCCTTGGAAACTATCAATAATCTGGCCTGCCAGCTGGACTTTACGGACTTCTCGTCGCGCATCATTCATCCGCTTGTTCGAGTGCTGGACGCTGAGCCGGAGTTGAGGGACCAGGCCATGCTCACCCTGCGCTCGCTGGTCAAGCAGCTGGGCAAGAAGTATCTGGTGTTTGTGCCCATGGTGCAGCGTACGCTGACCAAGCATCGCATTGCCGACGCCGAGTACGAGAAGCTGCTTAGTCGCATTCAATCGAACAGCACGCTGGCGGATGCCTCCGGGGCTGGGGAGTTCGGCTTGCGACCGGCCAAGGTCAAGAACTATGAGCCGTTCATGCCGGACAGGAATAGCAACATAAATAACCTGCAGGTGCGGACCAATGAGCTGAGAACGTCGTGGGAGGTCACGCGGCGCGTCTCAAAGGACGACTGGGTTGAGTGGCTGAAGCGTCTCTCAATTGGCCTGCTCAAGGAATCGCCGTCGCACGCCCTGCGCGCCTGCCGCTCGCTGGCCCAGGAATACGACACGCTGCTCCGCGACCTCTTCAACGCCGCCTTCATCTCCTGCTGGACGGAACTGTCGCCGGAGCTCAAGTCCGAGCTAACACAGTCGCTAATCCAGGCCCTGCAGGTCACCGACATGCCCGAAATCACGCAGACGATCCTCAATCTGGCCGAGTTCATGGAGCACTGCGACCGTGACCCCATACCCATTGAGACCAAGCTGCTGGGCACTCGGGCCATGGCCTGTCGGGCGTATGCTAAGGCGTTGCGCTACAAGGAAGAGGAGTTTCTCCTTCGCGAGGATCCGCAGGTATTCGAGTCCCTCATTCTCATCAACAACAAGCTGCAGCAGCGAGAGGCGGCCGAGGGTCTGCTCACCACCTCCCGCAATGCGGCCAACGAGCTAAATGTCCAGGGCAGATGGTACGAGAAGCTGCACAACTGGGATCAGGCCTTGGAGCACTACGAGAGGAATCTGGAAACGGACTCCTCGGACTTAGAGGCGCGCCTGGGTCACATGCGCTGCCTGGAGGCGCTGGGCGATTGGTCGGAGCTGAGCAATGTAACCAAGAACGAGTGGGAGACATTCGGTTCGGAGGCCAAGGCGCGGGCGAGTCCCTGGGCGGCGGTGGCCGCCTGGGGTCTGCAGGACTGGGAGGGAATGCGAGAGTATGTGAGATGCATACCAGAGGACACGCAGGACGGTAGCTTCTATCGAGCGGTGCTGGCCGTGCATCACGATGACTTCGAGACTGCCCAACGGCTAATAGACGAGACCAGGGATCTCCTGGACACGGAACTCACGTCCATGGCGGGCGAATCCTACGAGAGAGCCTATGGCGCGATGGTCTGTGTGCAGATGCTGGCGGAGCTGGAGGAAGTCATCCAGTACAAGCTGATACCCGAGCGAAGGGAACCCCTGAAGAGCATGTGGTGGAAGCGGCTTCAAGGAGGACAACGACTGGTGGAGGACTGGCGCCGGATCATCCAGGTGCATTCGCTGGTGGTGAAGCCCCATGACGACATACACACGTGGCTGAAGTACGCGAGCCTGTGCCGGAAGAGCGGCTCCCTGCATTTGTCGCACAAGACTTTGGTGATGCTGCTGGGCACCGATCCCAAAATGAATCCCGACCAACCGTTGCCGTGCAATCAGCCACAGGTTACCTATGCCTACACCAAGTTCCTGGCGGCCAACAATCAGCTGCAGGCGGCCTACGAGCAGTTGAGGCACTTCGTCAACACATACAGCCAAGAGCTGAGCTGCCTGCCGCCGGAGGCACTGAAGCAGCAGGATCAGCGACTGATGGCGCGCTGCTATCTTCGGCTGGCCACCTGGCAGAACAAGCTGCAGGACAGCCTCGGGCCGGAGGCCATACCCGGAGCCCTGGAATGCTTCGAAAAGGCCACCAGCTACGATCCCAACTGGTACAAGGCCTGGCATCTGTGGGCCTACATGAACTTCAAGGTGGTGCAGGCCCAAAAGACGGCGCTGGACAAGCAGCAGCAACAGCAGCAGCAGCCGCAGGCCAGCCTGGGCCTCGACAGCGACCTCATGATTATCCAGCAATACGCTGTGCCGGCCGTGCAGGGCTTCTTCCGTTCGATCAGCCTCATCAAGGGCAACTCCCTGCAGGACACGCTGCGCCTGCTTACGCTTTGGTTTGACTATGGCAACCATGCGGAAGTCTACGACGCCCTGCTCTCCGGCATGAAGCTCATCGAGATCAACACCTGGCTGCAGGTAATACCGCAGCTAATAGCCCGCATCGACACCCACCGGCAATTGGTGGGGCAGCTGATCCATCAGCTGCTCATGGACATTGGCAAGAATCATCCGCAGGCCTTGGTCTATCCGCTGACAGTGGCTTCCAAGTCGGCTTCGTTGGCGCGGCGGAATGCGGCCTTCAAGATCCTGGACTCGATGCGAAAGCATTCGCCCACGTTGGTGGAACAGGCGGTCATGTGCAGCGAGGAGCTTATCCGCGTGGCCATCCTCTGGCACGAGCAGTGGCACGAGGGCTTGGAGGAAGCCTCGCGCCTGTACTTCGGGGACAGGAATGTGAAGGGAATGTTCGAGATTCTGGAACCGCTGCACGCCCTGTTGGACAGGGGACCGCAAACCCTCAAGGAGACCTCCTTTTCGCAGGCCTACGGAAGGGAACTGACGGAGGCCTACGAGTGGTCGCAACGCTACAAGACCTCGGCGGTGGTAATGGACTTGGACCGGGCCTGGGACATTTACTATCATGTCTTCCAGAAGATCTCGCGCCAGCTGCCGCAGCTCACGTCACTGGAGCTGCCCTATGTCTCGCCCAAGCTGATGACCTGCAAAGATTTAGAGCTGGCCGTCCCGGGGTCATACAATCCCGGCCAGGAACTGATACGGATCAGTCACATCAAGACCAACCTGCAGGTGATCACATCCAAGCAGCGTCCCCGCAAGCTCTGCATCAGTGGGTCCAACGGCAAGGACTATATGTACTTGCTTAAGGGCCACGAGGATCTGCGGCAGGATGAGAGAGTGATGCAGTTGTTCTCGCTGGTCAATACCCTTCTGCTGGACGATCCGGACACGTTCCGCCGGAATTTGGCCATTCAGCGGTACGCTGTGATCCCCCTTAGCACCAACTCGGGCCTGATAGGATGGGTGCCGCACTGTGACACACTGCACACGCTCATCCGGGACTACAGGGACAAGAAGAAGGTGCCGCTGAATCAGGAGCATCGCACCATGCTCAACTTTGCCCCCGACTACGATCACCTCACGCTCATGCAAAAGGTGGAGGTGTTCGAGTATGCGCTGGGTCAGACGCAGGGCGACGACCTGGCCAAGCTGCTCTGGCTGAAGTCGCCCTCCTCGGAGCTGTGGTTCGAGCGGCGCAACAACTACACGCGCTCCCTGGCCGTCATGTCAATGGTGGGCTATATTCTCGGTCTGGGCGATCGCCATCCCTCCAACCTCATGCTGGACCGCATGAGCGGCAAGATCCTTCACATAGACTTTGGCGACTGCTTCGAGGTGGCCATGACACGCGAGAAGTTCCCCGAGAAGATACCCTTCCGACTCACCCGGATGCTGATCAAGGCCATGGAGGTGACCGGCATCGAGGGCACCTATCGGCGCACCTGCGAGAGTGTGATGCTGGTGCTGCGCCGCAACAAGGACTCCCTGATGGCTGTGCTGGAGGCCTTCGTTTATGATCCTCTGCTAAACTGGCGCCTGCTGGATGTGGACAAGAAGGGCAACGATGCGGCGGCCGGGAATGGAGCGCCGGGCGGACGAGGTGGTGGCGGCGGCGGCTCCGGCATGCAGGACAGCCTTAGCAATTCGATGGAGGATTCACCGCTGCCCATGGCCAAGTCAAAGCCCTACGATCCGCAGCTCCACCCGGGCGGCGGTGGCCTGCACAACAATGTGGCCGACGAGACGAACAGCAAGGCCAGCCAGGTGATCAAGCGGGTGAAGTGCAAGCTAACCGGCACCGATTTCCAGACCCAAAAGAGCGTCAACGAGCAGCAGCAGGTGGAGCTGCTCATCCAGCAGGCGACCAACAAGGAGAACCTCTGTCAGTGCTACATTGGCTGGTGTCCGTTCTGGTAATTGGAAGAGGTGCATCTGACAGAGATTACGAAAGCTACTTCTACCACGACTACAACTACTACTACTACCACTTACCCGTAACTGAATTGAGTGCACCCATCTCTGGCGAGGATTCGGGGATGAACGCGGACGCAAGTAGGCACTAGGTATATTATATTTGTATAATTTATGTTAGAAATACGCTTTATCTTTTTATTTGTGAATACAAAAATTGCAAATAAATTCCAATTTTGTAAAAATTACCAAAAAAAATAAATGTTTGAGTTCTTTTTGATGGAGAGTAACAGGGAGGGGCAGCTAGCGTGAAAATTGGAGCCTGATCGAACAATGCTAAATGCGGGGAGTCTGAAGGAATACGTAAGCAAATCAGAATGGAAGTCTTTCGCTTCAGGCATTAGTTCACCTCTACATACATCGATGAGTAAATATCGATAACTTTGACTTATCGAACATTTCTGTGAGGACTGAAAAACTCTTAAAGGCTTTTTCGTAAGTTTTTCGTATGTGAATATATCAAAAGCAAAATATCGAGGTCGATAGAATATCAAAAGTATAACTAAGCTTGATATATCCTAACTTTAAATTATGGTTGTTGATTTTTGGAAAAATATCGATATATTGATATATTCTCAACAAGAATATATACATATATGATAAAATATCAAGATATCAATGTCGATATTTTTGAAAAAATATCGTTATATTATCAGCAACCTTACATTAAATGTTAAAATAACGAAAAATACCGCATTAAACGTTAAAATGCCGATATTTCCGATAATTTTATCAGAGTGACGACTATCATATATATGTATCGATATATATCGCATATATCGATATGTAGCCTCCCACCCAAGGGTAACCTCTACAATTACTTTGTACCAAATCCGTTTTGTTCATTAGTTTTATTTGTGAATCCAATTGCAAATAAATTCAATGTTTTTGTAGTTTTAAAAATTACCAAAAAATAACCCACACATCTTTTTCGGGGGAACAAACTAATTGCGATATTATATCGTTTTTCTTTTCTTTTTTTATAACGAAACATTGCGAATTTTTCAAACAATATTATATTCAAACATCTAAATGATCCGGACTCCAATCGGGGGAGCAGCGATTGATGATTACTAAATCCTGCACAAAGAATATTAATGTATATATATATCTATAGATGTTTAATATAGGTGGACACTTAAACTGCACATTAAACTAGTCCTAGGCGTAGCTATTTAGGGGGATGGTGAGCGAGGCTGGTGGAGGCGGGACTTAGCTGTTATTCCGCTTGCCACGCTGCTCCCGGCGCCAGGCGTCGATGCGCTGCTTCAGCTCAATGTTGGTCACCAGCATGTCCTCGGTGAGGGGCTGACGGTTGAACGGATCCGTGCAGCTGTTGAGCAGATGACGGGTGATGATGGCCCGGTCCATAACGGTGCCGGAGGGCAGGACAACGGGATCCGACATAAGGGTGTCCATCAGCGGATCCTTGAACTCGTCCGGCGCGTCGGCGCATTCATCTTCAGTCTGTTGGTTGGTAACTGCAGGGGAAATAAATATAAATTAGAATGAATAAAAGATTATCCTTTGTTATTCCTTACTGAAGATCTCGTGGGCTCGCTGGGTGAGAGCCTTGAAGCGTTCCACCTCCACCGCTGAGCGTAAGGCGAGGCGCTTGATCCTCGACGCTGCCTCATTGCAGATTTCCACGTTAAAGGAGCGCTCATCGGCGGCCAGGGCCTGAGCGAATCTATCACAGTCCAAGTGCAGATAAATGTCAAAGATCTGGGCCAGGAGGCTGCGCGGCTCCCAGCCGTATTTGGCCGGGTTCTTGACCTTCAGGTCATTGCACTTGGGCCCGGCCAGTTGCTTCAAATTGAAGTTCAGCATGGAGCTGAGGCGATCCACCAGTTCCGCACGCATAAACGGCTCCTTAATGTCGCTCTAAAGCCGTAAAAAACAATATAATATACATTTTATGAGTAACCATTGACTGCTCACCGTCAGATAGTGAAACAGATCGACTGTCTCGCGAGCGAGCGTCAAGTAGGAGCGGCACTGGCGCTCATCCGTCGCCAGCTGCGTCAGCCGGCTCTGCTGCTGATCGGCGCTCATCTTGCTCAGGTTCGCCTTGTCCGAGAGCAGCTGCTGGGTCTGGTGGATGCGCTTCAGGTTCTCCAGGCACTCGTCCAGCAAGAATGTGGTGTCGTTCATCAGCATATTGACGAACTTTACGAACTGATTGCCCACACGCGACTCACAGATAACGGCCTGCCGATGGATGGGATTCTCCCACATGGATTTGAACAGATGGCTAATATGGTATCTGCGATAGAAGAACGGAGGAGAATGAGTATATAGAGAGAGGAATCTGCCACTAGTGCCTGATAATGACTTAAAAACAATCTTAGGTTCTTCTAAGGCCGTTGGCCTGCTTACCTTATGGTAAACTTATCATAAAACTCAGTGCTTTGGCCCGTTGTCTCTACGTCGACAAAGAATCTCATTAGGGCGCTGACCAGGGCATTCTGGGCCAACTCGTGGTTCCACATCTACACAGGGAAGAAAGCCATAACAAATATTATTAAACTACCAATAAACTGAATGGTTTTCGGGACATACCGCCGTGTTAACCGAGTTGGCTGGCTTCAGGGAGAACACGAACATCACCTCGACCAGCTTGGCAGTCACATAGGGATTCTTGATGAGGTGCGAGGCGCAGACGCAGGTCAGCAGCCAGGTGATGATCGAATGATCGATGCCCTGGCGTATGTCCACGTTGGCGTGCTGCATGGTAAACAGAATGAACTCGGCAATGTCATCGATATACCATTCGGGCAGTGCGGAAAATGCATCCGACGGCTTCAGCTGTTGCACGGGCATCTTGGAGATAAAGGGCCCCTCGATGGGGCGACCCTCGAACTGGTAAAGCATAAATTCACACACCGTCGAATAGAACTCCGTGCAGCGCTGCAGCAGGGCGGGATCGAGGAGGGTGATCTCGCTGCAGGTCTTGGAACTAATAGAAAAGGATTAGCTGGTGGAAGGAATAGGACAGGAGCAAGAATACCCACCGATTAAGCTTGCGCAGCTGCTTCTCCCAGCGTTCCTTGAACTGATTGTTGCGGTTGGCATAGCGCGAGTTCACCCAATGGGGCTTGGTGCGGTCCAGCTCGTCGATGAGTTTCTGCAGCTCCTTAATGGCGCGCACCTTCTGGCGGTAGCGCTGAATGGCGGGCAAATAGCCCAGATGATGGGCCTGCAGGGTGAGGAACCAGCATTGCGTTTGGAAGTTAGCATTCTCCACCGGCTGGCTAAAGTCGCGCGCCAGGAAGTTGCGGTACTCCTCCTCGCTGTAGCGAATCTTCGTATCCTGCTCGATGTTGACCAGCGAGTTCTTGTGATAGTGAAAAGTGGGATCGATGCGATCCAGCTTTATCTTCACCGACAGCTGTTGGAGCACGCTCATTAGGTTGATCACGAAACCATCGCGGGCCAGCAGTTTCTCGTCGCTGGCGAACTGAACGCGCCGATCGTTGTGGCGCAGGATCTTGGCAATGTACTCCATTGTCTTGGGCCGGCTGCTGGCATTCACGCACAGCGAATGGAGCACCACGTGCATGTGCGTGCGCATCGAATGGAGCTCCCAACGCAACCGGGAACTGGCCGCATCCTCCAGCTTGTTCTTTGTGCTGAACTCGGCGAACTTGACGTTCTCCTCGGCGAACAGGGAGACGGAGAGAAAGGGTCCCAGGAAGCTGCATTTGACAATCTCCCGGCCGGAGATCTTCGTGCAGATCGGTGGCAGAAAGTTGGGCTGGCGGGCCACCAGGTCGGCAATGGGTCGTACCGATCCCACCCTGATAACCACCAGCTTGGCGAGCCATTCAATCTGCTGCACATTGATCTTCGAAGTGCAGATATTCCGCTGCATGCCGGCAAAGAGGCCGCGCAACACCTGACCGAATATAGTGTCGAAGGAGTCGCCATCCGAATGCGTGTAGGCCACCAAATCGATGAGGAAGGACTCGCTAACCTTGTCCATGTACATCAGCTCGAGCAGAGTCGACTGGTCCATGTGCCCGTTGAGATTCTGATAGATGCGATCGGTCAGCACCAGCACGGTCATGCGCATCAAATGCTCGAAGGCCAGCTGCAGAGCCGGCTGGCTTTGTGCCGTCTTGTGGCAGCACTCCGTCTGGTAGTTGTGATAGCAGCGGATGAGATAGAGCAGCACATGATGCTTGGTGGTGGCCACAATGTTCAGCACAGAGGGCGCAACGCAGGCTAGGTTCGGCTCGCTGCTGGTCGCCGCCTCCAATGGTGCCGCCTCTTCGCTGGGCCCAGACTGAGCCACCGCATTGGCCATGATCTCCTGCACTTCCGAATCATCGGACTTGATTTTCTTGGCGGACGAGAAGTCCTTCTCGTCCAGAGCCAAAGCGGATATGGCCTCGGACGGGTTCAGCTCATCGTGGTATATCTTCAGGGTCGCCTCCATCAGCACATTGGACACAATGCACTCAAAGTCGAATCTACGGCTGGGCTGCTGCTCCAGGAAGCTAGCGCTTTGCGCGCATATTATCGAACCGGTGCCAAACTCATTCCAGGTGGCGTTCAGCAGGCGCGACAGCAACTGTTCGTTGAGTTCATCCACACTTTTCGGCGTGCTACCCGCCATGGTTACTTCGGCGTTTCCCGGGGATATCTGGCTGCTTTGCAGGACGCTTCTCTTGGTGCCCTCGCTCAGGCTGAGAGCTGGTGTCATATCCACATCTTGCACTGGTGTGGAGGCCACTGATTTCATCTCTACATCCATGTCCGGCTTGCCGCCTAGCTCAGGCCAGGCTGAGACGGGAGCTGGCTTTGGGGTGGCCAGGGAGACCATCTCCTTGTCCTTGACCAGGCGAGACTCGCCCGAAACATTGGTCTGCTTGCGTGGCGTCTTCTCCGGACTGGGTGTGAGCGGAGTCAACGAAGTCTGCAGGCCACTGCGGGCGGCCAAGGTGCGGAGACGGCGGGCGCGCATCTAAGCGATTAGAAAATGTCAGTATATAGTTTCTAGAAGCTTCAGAGACTCGGGGAGTTTATATGATGAAATACTTGCCTCTTCAGCGCTTAATACGACGGTGCCCGTCACAGCGAACTCTGAGAACTGCGAAGCGGTTAAGTTCTGTAGCTGTATCTCCTGCTCCGGCTCCGGCTCCGGTTGCTGCTGCTGCTGCTGCTGGGCCTGCGCTAGTTCTGGCTGTTCCTCATCCTCCTCCTCCTCCTCCATGGGCTTCTGTGGCGGCTCCTCTTCCGGCATTGCTCTGTGTAGATCCGTTAAGAAACACTGCGCAGTTGCTACCAAATGCTTTTTCCGCTCTCTCTGTTATTGTTTGTTTGTTGCGTAGTTTTTCCTCCTGCGAACCAGCCAAGGCGGCGATGATGATGTGGGTTAATGAACCAAACAAAAGAGAGAGCAAGAGCAAGAGAGAGAGAGAGAGAGAGGACCAGGCACGCGCGCGGCCAACAGATAAACAACAAAGTCCAGCGGTCAACGTCAAGTTCAAGACAAGACAATGCCGCCGCCAGATCAGGAGACAGAATCCCTCATGGAATCCCAACTCTTTGTGCGTGAACTACGCACTACGATGCCCGACGGATGCAAGGGCAGGACAACTGACCTGCCACACCACATCGTGCGAGGTTGACAGGCGGCAGACAAAAAATGCACTGCTGCAAACTATTTATAGAAGGCGAAGAGGTAGCTGGGGGATGCTATTAGATGGCAGGGAATGCGCCCCGTCAAGTGCAGTAAACAATATCATAACACACACGCCCGATGCGGAGGTATATAAACCTTATATAATGGTAGCCGATCGGGCCCCTCCCCGCAACGAAGAGTTTGATGCGCATCGGAGGAATAATCACCGAGATATATAATCGGACATAAGGGTGAGAGTGCCAGGGCCAAGGCGAGGGCGGGGGCAGTGCACTTACCTGGCTGGCAAAAAACATAGACATAGACTTTCACCTGCTAAACAAATTGTTTATGTTTCGGGCCTAAACTATTGCATTTTATGGCCGGTCCTGGACTTGCCAAACGTACCGAACCTCTCGAGACTCTGCTGCTGCAGATCAACAGAACAAACAGACGTCGACTCAGCGACTGGTGACCACGCAAATTTCTCTTTTGTTCCGATTTGAGCTGGGTTTATCACGCCCCGTGCTGACTATATCTACTCCGTTTACCTGCGCCTATTGACACATATAATTAACTTGCTAAGTGCCAAGTTCAACTATTGTGGCACACGTCCGCACTGAGCTCTAAATTAATTTTAATTTTTATTTTTTTGGTTTTCGCGTCCGTTAGAGCTGCCAAACATTAATGTTACTGATATCGATGGTTTTAGAAATAGGCGATATGCCGATAGATCGATATTTTTTACTTCAAGGCAAGTCGCTTAGGTCCCGTTTCCACCAGGGCTGCATTTTGCATTTCAGCATTTTTTCAGAAATTCAGCGATTTTCCTCGACTTTAAGTAAAATATAAAAAACAAACACAGTTTACTTTCGTATTCTTGAAGACAATTTTGAGAAAAGTGAAGAGCTTTTGCTAAAATTAGCCGATTATCAGTTAAATATCAGTCGATATGAAAACATACTCTTTCTACTAAAGAGAAACTAGTCAGCAAAAAAAAAGTGTAACCGTGATTAGATGGGATATCCCTTTTTTAATTAGGCTTATAGAAAGAAGTAAACTGACTATTATTATGCATGCAATTGCTTATTTGTATTAAGATAGTATACTAAAAATAATGTATATTTCAAAAAGCATTTTTTAGAAACTACAAAATATTAAGTCGATCTCATATTAATTTAATGGACTTCAAATAATATACATTTTGATTAAACAATAGATTTTTTAAACATGTAGTGCGATTGTTATTTGAACTTTGACTACAAAATTAAAACCGTGCCTAAAATCTTGTTTCCCTTGTGGAAGATTGGTATTAACCCCAAAATCCAGTGTTGGAACAAATAATCTCCAATAGGCCTTAAATATCTCATAGGATCTACCCGGTAATATGCCGAAGGAGTCGAGGTAGGTCTCCATAATATCATCGGGAATATATACTGTATCATTGACTAAACAAACTGCAAAACTCCGAGCGGTAAATGATCTTTATAAAGCTATCTGTTGTCTGTTTCCTAATTCAATTAGTGTACATTTGGCATTATTATTTAATAATGTAACAAATTGAACAACTTGGCCCTTTCCGATTTTCACTTTCACCGGAAATATGTAAAGTAAACTATAATTGGGTAATAATAATAGAGATTTTTATTGTTATCTTTAATATCTCGCTCACTTAACATGTAATTGCTGCCCTAGAAATAAAATCGTAGCTTGGTTCTTTTTGTTCAACAAAAGAAAATCATTTACTTCATTTTACAAAAACGTTACAATTATATGGAACCTAATTTAAAGCCTAAAACCTAAGCAGCCGCTACTAGAAATCCGTGTATCGCTGTCGCAGAGTCTGCCTTTTGGCAACGTGATGCATCTGCAAGATCAAAAACAATTATAAATAAACATAATTAATAAAGATAGTGAAAGGTACTAACCAAACGCTGTTGACGGCGCTCGCGATTTTTCTCGTAGGCCCTTAGCAGCGAAGGACACGTGCGCCTGATGAACTCCTCCGATTCCCAAAAAAGACCGCCTTGGTTTTCGTAACGCAAAAGGAATTCCACCTGCCAGTGAGGATGGAAGGTTAATATTTGAAATGCTAAAGGAAAACAGATGCTACATGCCTTGCCCGCCTTGGTCTCCTTGCCCAGAATACGCTCGATGCCATTCTCTGGCTTCACATGCCTGTAAAGGTCCTCTTCCCGGCTTTGCGGCAACACATCCTCTTCGTACGCGTTGCAATGATCCGACATGTCCTCGAAGCCATAGGGTCCATCATGCGGCTGCACGCCATTTTGCTCGATGCGCTGCACGAACGTGAGTGGATGCTGCTTGAGATAGTCCTCCGCCTCGGCAATTGTCTTGGCCAGATCGAACTCCTCCTCCTCATCTTTCTGATCTTCCTCGCATTCGGCATCCTCGGTCTCACCGTCGAGATCCATGCCATCACATAAGGCGCCAGCGGACGCGGGTGCCCGTTTGGTCTGTGCGGCGCGTCGCTTCTTCTTTACCCAATTGCCACCATCGTTCTCCTTGACGTCCGGATGAAAGCGAACCTTCTTCACGCGTCCGGACGAGGTATTTGACTCATCCGTGAAGGAATTGTTAAGGTTCTGCGACTCCAACAGAGTGCTGCTGCTGCTGCTGGAGGCAGGTGTGGATGTGGATGCGGATACTGATGATACAGGTGCTGATGCGGAGGCGGAGGCGGCGCCTGCTGAGGTCTCGGCCAGCGTGGTTTCCTTGAGGTTCTGTGAGATTAGCTTGACTTTCGTCTCGAAGGCAGTGCAGGCAGTGGTGGGCGAGTTGCTGGCCGGACGACTGCTCTCGGGACTGTCGCCCTCGCCACGCGCCCCCGTCGCAGCGTCAGTCTTTTGGTCCGCCTGTTTGCCAGCTCCTGCTGCAGCTCCTGTTCCTGCTGCACCCTTGGCGGCCTTTGCCTTGCCCACCTGTGCTCCCGTTTCAGCAGCGGAATCCCTGCTGCAATTGTCTAGCTCCTCGCGCTCTGGCGAGGCGTCCACTGCGTCCACAGTGGAGCCCGTTGTCTCCACCATCACACACTTTATTTGCATAGATTTGTCTAGCGAATCACTGCCAGCCGAGTCATCGTTGGACTTGGTATCCATGTGGCTGCGGCTTCGGGTGCTCCGCGTTGGCTATCGTTTATTTATGTTGACTGCTACAGGCTAATTTCGATTAAATGCATCGCAATTTCAATTAATTGTAATCTTTCATCAAAATTTTGTTGCTTTCCACTCGGTGTGACCGTCGCTGGACCTTTCAAATATACCCTCCGGCCGAGAGGAATATACCAAAATCTATAATAATTTTTATTATTCCTATTATTCTATATATTTTACGATTACGCAATTAAATTATTAACAAAAATAATAATACGATTATGCTTTTCTTCAAAGTCTTGTTTAGCAGTAGCTAAAATTTATTAACCCGCCAAATATTAACAGCTAGTATTTTTATAAGTTTGCAGTGCCGATAACGATTACAATAATGATTTAATTTGCACTGCCAACTTGATAAAAATTTCAGGAATTTAAATTTAAAAATTTGTTGAAAAGCGTATATTTTTGTGAACTAACGTAAAACTTAATAAATACTTAGTTCATCTACAAGAAGTAGTGAGTTTCAAGCTACCAAAAACCCTATCCTACCCATCTCAGAACTTAATTGCATATTTTAAAAACGCTTTAACCCTTTTTGGAACATAAGCAAATATGTAAAATTTATTACAAATTGATTTCATTCCCATTAAATACAAAAAGAAGACCTTGAATTGTAAATGCAACTTGTGTGTATTCTTTTTTATTTGATTTCTTTATTAACAATTGTTTTTTGTACATTTTTCTCTGTTTTGTAATTTAATGCCGTAAATCTTCGTGTGTATTGGTGTGTGTGTAAGTGTTTTGTGTGTGCGTAGTAAACAAAACTAAGTTATTTACACTAAGCTTTAAGTTTAAATGTAGTTCAATGTTAAGGACTATTTTAATGTATAATAATATATTGTGTGTATAGATATCGTTTCGATATAAGATGTATATATGCATATCAAAGGCGGTTTTGCAGTTTTCTCTTTTTAGTTACATATATCCAAGTTTAAGTTTTTCTGTATACACTTTTCGCTTGTTTAACTTCTGGTTTTTGATTTGCTTTTTGTTTAAATCTTCTTTTCTTTTTGTTTGCTTTAAACTATTTAAATATATGGCCCCGCTATTCCACATGTGTGTTCTTTTCCGTTGCTTAGAGTTTATGATAACATTTTGTTTGTTTTGTAGTGTTCATTACGCCTACACTGTGCTACAAAGAGACGCCGCTGGTGGTGGTTGGAAAACAATAATAGTAATATTAATAATAATGATACGAACGAAAGCTAGAAATTATTTACTAATTTTAACCGCGTGTGTGCTGCCCTTGTACAAAAGATAATATTGCAAATATTGCAAAAATTTCCCTATTCTCTCTGTTGATTCTTGAATTGCCTTTTAAATTGCGTGTTTCTTTTAGCAGCAGCTGTGTGTAAATATATATATGTATCGATTTATATATAGTATGTATATAGTACCATATTCATTGCATGATATACGCGATTCTTCTTCAATTTTTTCTTTTGTTTTCTTCATTTACAATTATCGATAATCACAGTTCCCATTCAAAATAAAAATTAAAGAAAAAGCAAGACTTAATTTGGAATTTCTCTCTTTGTTACTTTTGTTTTGTTCCTTACAGTTTTATCTACAAATGTATTTCTTTGAAACGCTTTTGGATCTCTTGCTCGTGTGTTGGGTTTTAGGTCTTCTTGGTACATTTCACTTAATTAGCCAATATCCTATCCTACATAGTTTCCTATCTTAGTTTTCTTCTTTTTGTTTTTCTGATAATTTACACATTACAATTAATTTAAATTACATTTTGCACCGTTCTAGACATTAAATACGCAAAGAATTCCATTATATCAATTATAAAATATTCGAATTTTTTCTCTTTTCCTATAAATTAAAAGAATAACTAATGACTAACTTAGGGCTTAACGAAGATTTGAAGTGCAGGAACATGTTCCAACTAGGTGTGCGTGTGTGTGGTGTGGGTGTGTTAGTGACAATAGATAACCCTTGAAAAGGTGTCCTAAAAACGAATCCCGAACTCCACAAACTCATTCCCCAAAAAAAATAAGTGAAAACAACAACAAAATATTAACAAAACCAAAACTAAATTAAAGTTAAAAAATAAGTTAAACCTAGGCGTAGTTTTTGATTAAAATTAATAAAAGGTTCGGCCTTTTGGTGGCGGCCTACTTTCTGGAAATGACTTTGCCCGTCTTGGCATTGACCAGTATCATTTTGTCCGGTGTTGTGGGTCGCTCCTGGGCCGGCGACTCCTCTGTATGGTTGGCACTTCCCCGCAGGATCCTGCGGCGCAGGCGATCGCTAATATTCTCGCTCTTCAGCGCCTCTGAGGCGGCGGCGGCTGGCTGCTCTTCCTGGGCAGAAGGGGAAGGCTTCACGCTCAAGTTGCCATCCGTCTTGTAGAGGATCAACTTGGTGCTGGGCTTCTTGGCCGGCGGCTCATCCTCGGCGGTTTCCTCACCGGTAGCCGTCTGCTGCTGCTCCTCCTGCTGTACATTGGCGTTCATCACATTGTCCTGGTTGTTGTTATGCTCGGTTGCTTGCTGCTTGGAATCCTCCGGCTCCTGCTCCACACTGATCTCCAGCTGGTCGTAGCAGGTGTAGAACTCAACGGCCTTCAGTTTCTCGCTGGCATTGAAGTGGAGGGCCGTGTGCTCCTCCATTTCGGCCTCCTCCTTGGCACTATAATCACAGTGGGCACATTTCTGGGCATTTGGCGGCGGCGGATTGACACTGGCATGCTTCTTGAGATGCTCCTGCAGCTCCTCATGCTGCTGGGTCTCGAAGGGGCAGTGGAGACAGCGCTCGGGCGCCGAAGCGGACTGTGGCATATCCATAGAGCCGGCATCGCTGCTGGCATCAACCGCCAGGTCACTGGTGGCCACCGAGGCGCTGGTCGAAGGCGTTGAGGTGCTATGTCGCTCCTCATCCTCTTCGGGGGCTTCGTCTTGGCCACCTTTTGGCGGCGAATCATCATCATCATTGGGTTCTCGCTGGCCACCGCCCGACTCGAGCTGCTTCTTGAGCAGCGAGTTCTGGTTATCGTAGCTTCCTGTGGAGGAGCTAACTCCCTCGCCGGTGGTCTGTTGGAGCAGCTGCAAGCTGAGCTCATTGTCCACCACCCAGATGGTCTCGGGACCGGTTAGCTGCAGCAGCTTGGGCGCCGGATACTCTACATCCTCCTTGCAGTTCTTGTACAGCTGCTGGCACTTCTCCTGGTAGTGCGACATGTGGACGGCCCTGTGCAGCTGCAGCAGGGTCTCCTCGGCGGTACGATACTCACAGTAGGCGCACACATAGCTCTGGTCCAGCTCCATCTCCTGGTCGCTGTGAGCCAGCAAATGCTGCTCCAGCTCCTGCTTGGCGTTGCGCTCGTCATTGTGCTTCTGGGCAAATCGGGCTGGACACCGAGGGCAGTAGCTGATCAACTTGTACTGGTATTCCGGCGGCAATTGCTGCGGATTGAGCTCGGCGTCCGAGGCAGCTGCGTCCAGCTGGAGTTGCGACAGATCGATGGAAAGCGGCGTGGAGGCGGGCAGTTGCTGCACCTGCTTGGCGGCTGCAGCCAACTGGAGGGCCACACTGAAGTCGAGTCCTAGCGAGGGAGCATTGACCGCAGCTCCTCCTGTTACTCCGGCAACTCCACCAGCTGCTCCCACCTGCTGCTGGTGGACACTCCTCATGTGGCTGCTCAGGTGCTGCTTCTTGGCACAGACAAAGGTGCACAGCCGGCACTCGTACTGGGTGGGCTTATGAAGGGACACGTGGTAGTTCATCTGCGACTTGCTCTCCGAGATGTAGGGACACATTGGGCACTTTTGCTGCTTGCTCTTGGTATTGTTGTGGTTGTGATTGTGGTCTGCGGCCGAGGGCAACCGCGTGATCTCGATCTGATCGTTCTGCTGGAGCTGCAGCAGCTCCTCAGCGTTGCCGCCGCCGGCCACTGCTGCCTTGCAGGCAGCTGCCCAGTAGGCAGCCGCCGCCTGGAGATCCTGCTGGGTATTGGCTGCATTCACCACGGCCGCGGCGCTGGCGGAGAGCGGTGAATGAAGGAGCTGTTCCAGCTGCTTGGTGGTCATCAGGAGCTGAGCGTTGTTGGCGCTCGCATTGCCGGACTTCAGGATGTTGCTGTTGTTACTGATGATGCTGGTGGGATTCGACGGGATGTGGGACTGGGATTCGTTGCTGGCACCTGCTCCCAATGGCCGGTAGATGGGCGGTGCATTGGCGGAGGCATTGGCTCCGCGCTCAAGGGTCTCGATCCGAATATCCCCGGAGTGCTTTAAGCGACAGTGCCGCTGTAGATTAAAGAAGAAATCAACAATTAGTACGAGGAATTTGTTAATTATATTATTCGTGTGTCCTTCTGTCTTTATGTATGTGTGTGGGTGTCGAGTGTGGTTGTGTGTGTGTGTGTGTGTGAGTATTTATGTATCCTTTTGCAAGGCGAGTATAACCATGAGTTTAGCCCAATCGAAAACCCTCGCACCGTAATGGGAATCCCTCACAGGTTAGCTTGGTTTATATATTTTTTATATATATTTAGGTTTCATGGTGTCATGGGTTTGGTTTTTTCATGATTTTTCGGATTTATGGATTACATTTAGTTTCGAGGTAAAAATAGAGAGAGAGAGCAAGCAAGACTTTCACCAATGATTTTCTTATAGTTAATCGTTTATCATATATATATGTAGGGTACAACAAAAGCAAGACCAGACACCACACATATGTATTGAAACAGTCAATAGATAACTATCGATAATTAATCGGGTAATCGGGAATGATAAAATATATCGGGGCGGTACAAAATTGACTTTGCATATTTACCAGCGCAGCGCAGGGACTACGGACACAGATGGATTGGTGAGATTTTTGGATGACGAAAGGTGACGGATCGGGGACGACTGCTAAAGGCTCACAAGGGGTTTTCTCAAGGTTTAGTCATCATTTGGGACTTATTTAAGACTTTATTTGGACTCTAAGTTAACAGAACTCTGGCAATAAGAAATACTTTAGATTTTTTAAATCAGAACATTTTTACAACGTTTTACTAAGTCTTTCTCTGGCATCAAAATATATATATTAAAATAGTTCTTAAAAATCGTTTTTCATAGTAATTAAAATCGAATATTTATTTATTAATATTTCTTTACTTCATATCGTAAAGAAAATATTAAAAAATATCGCACTTAATGTTAAGAAATCAATATGATCGATAGGAACGAACAAAGATTCGTTAAGTTTAATATATATTGAAAAATATTGTATTAAACGTAGATATCGATAATTTCAATTCAATTTGTAATTGTTTCTATATATTTTTTATCGACCTAAGCTATTGTTTCACACAGTTCGATATATAAAACAGAATTTCAACTTATCAAAGTGAAATGTTAATACAATAAATCGAATAAATCGATATTTTCAGCTATCCCTACTATAAAGGACGATTATTTCCCTTAAAATTCACCTCCTGTCAGCCTCAATTTTTCTTTTAGCTAGGTTTCCCTCTTCTTTAATTTCAGTGGCTTCTGGCTTCTCGGAAAAGGGTCTGTTTTGGGATCAAAAACGAAACTTTTTGGGGGATCGGCGGCGGCTCGTTTCGGTTTTTGAATGGGACAAAACACAAAAACCATTAAAGTGCACTGGGCCATACCTGGATGACATGCTTCCAATTCGACACCTGGTGGCAGTGGCCGCAGCGATAGGGCGACGGGTCGCGTCGATCGCCATCGGCCATGGTCAGGAGGCCGGGACTACCTGGACTTTGGTGGCTATGGAATCTCGTCTGCGGATGTGGCATCTGCACGGCCACTGGGGCCAGCGCCGGCTGCTGATGCTGCTGCTGCTGTTGCTGTTGCTGCTGCTTCTGGGCCATTGCTGCCAGGTAGGAAGATGAAGCTGGCGGCGGCGAAGATGTGGAGGAGGAGGCAGACGCACAGCCCGCAGCCGATGAAGTGGAGGCCACCGAAGATGCTGATGACGACGACGACGATGACAATAACGGCGACGACGATGACAAGGGAAAGGAGTTGGGATGGCTGGGATTATTGGCTGCTTTCGTGTTAGTGGCTATGGAGGAGTGGGCATGAGTTAGACCCGCTGCCAGGTGGTAACCATCACCGGCCATATGAGGTGATGGTGTGGAGGCATGTCGTGGATGGCTGTGGGATGGGGATGGGGATGAGCTGTTGTGGTGGCTACCCGCACCCAATTGATGAGCCAGGGACTTGGAAAGAGCAGTAGAAATAGGAGTAGGAGTGGTAGTTACTGGCAAAGGCGTTGATGCATTGGGTGTTGTGGTATTGTTGGTGTTGTTGTTGTTGTTGTTGGTGGTGGTGGATGAGGCGACGTAGATGGCATCCTGCCGAAGAAGTAGTCCATTGCCCACAACCGAGTTACTATTGTTAGCATTAGAGATATGATGATTTCCATTTCTGGCACTGCGCGGTGAGGTGAGCAGATCCTGCAGCGATCTGGCTGTGTCTTTGGTGGTGCTAGTGGTGGCTTTGATACTCGTGGTGCTGGTAGTGGTGGTGGTGGTGTTCGGCGACGTCAGACTGTCGGCACTTGCCTCGTTTTGACTCGCTTTCTGCTCACCGTGCTCTAAAATGGAGGCGGCACTGGCTTTCGTCGTATTGGCTTGTGGCTTCCCGCCCGCCAACGCCAGAGCGAGCCCGCTCAGAGCGCTATCGTTGGGCGTCGGTGTTAAATGCTGGGCCTCCTGAATGGCCCGCTGCAGCAGACCGGCCGGGATGACCGGACTCGAGCCTGGTGAACCCGAACCGGGTGAGCCCTGTGACTGCGACAGGCACATAGCAGCAAAGACCTTGTTCATGTAGAACTGCGGATTACCACCCACCGACACCTGCAGGGGTGAGGTGCTGTTGGCAGCCGAGCTGGACTTGGGATAGCTGGCATCCTGGTAGTGGATCTTCACGTGCGCCAGCACGGCATCGCGGTTTTGGTGGCTGTTGAGAGGTAGATTCCATGATTTACTAAAGTTTTTATAATAAAATCGCGACGAGAAACTCACCCAAAGTTGCACTTGCGGCACCGGTAGACGGTCCTCTTCTCGTTGCCCTCCTGATGCACCTCGGTGATGAGATCGTCGCTGGGCTTGCCCTGCATCCCTGCAGATCCCTGGCTCTGTCGCTTCACCGGCGATATGGTTACCGAGGGTGTAATCATCGTGGACTGATGCTCCTTCTGCTGCTGCTGCTGGTGCTGCTGCTGAGCCATTGCCGCATTCATCATGGTGGCCAGCAAGGGAATCCGTATCAGATTATCCGCCAAATGGGCATCGTCCAGGGCACTCGGCTTGCTGGGCAGCACTGGCTCCAATGTGATATCCTGGCCGGTGACAGAGCCCACCTTTGCATAGTCCTTGAGGAAGGCCAGTGAGGCGACCTGATTGGGTGTCATCTCGCCGGATTTCATCAGTTTGGGATCGCCATCCTCCTCGGTGACCTTCATCAGTGTGATGTACTTGTTGTACTTGGTGTAGTTGCGACGTCCCGTCTCATCGTTCATCAGGACTTTGGCGGTCTTGTGCGAGGGATCACGGATGGTCTTCAAGCGGATGTGCTTGGTGATGTCCCAGCGCCAGTTGGAGCGGTACGAGCAGAGGGAGCACTCAAAGGGCTTCTTGTTGAGATGACCGACGATGTGGACATGGAAGCGGGAGGCTGTGGAGGCCCAGAAGCTGCAGTGGGGGCACTTGTAGACCTTCTTAAGGGACGAGTTGGCGGCCTCTTCCTCGGGCGTCATCTTTTTGGTTACCTGCAGTGCGTGAGAGAGTCAAATTTCATTTTGACGTGGCATATGCTCGTGCTGGGATCGAGGTTTGGGGATTTACAAAAACCAAAAGAATTCTGGGAAGTCCCTACAAAATTATACTTTTTTCTGGTTTAAAAACTCAACAAGTAACTAAGATAAAATCTAAACCTTAAGGACCTTTTGTGGATTTAGTGCTTAGTGAAGTCCGAACTTACCTCGCCGTAGCCGGGCGCCGTTTCCACGCCATAGTAGCTGTTCTCCTCGTTGCTGGTTCCCTGACTCCCAGCCGGGGACTTGACCAGGCTCTTGCCACTGCCCTCCTGTTGCACTGCAGCTGCGGCGGCAGCTGCTATCTCCTTGGCCGCCTTGTTCCAAATGCAAACCCGCTGCTGCTGGACGGCGGCCTGTTGCTGCAGGCTCTGCGAGTCGGGACGCCGCTCGCTGCCGCCACCGCCACTCTCGCCGGAATTCGAGTCATACATCTCGTTGGCGCATCGAATGGCCTCGACGCACTGCGTCAGATGGTGCATCAGATCGGTGGAGGACTTGCAGCGGTGCCGACAGTGCTGGCAACGCGTCGAACCCGTCACACTGAGATTCAAAGCCGAGTGCGACCGATGATCATCGTCATCTTCGTCAATCTCCAGCCGATCGTCGGCATCGTCCTCATGCAGACCGGCATCGTCGTCGTCAATGATCACGGCGGAGGCGTGGCAGGTCTTGCCATGAATAATGGACTCCGAGAGGCACTTGGCCACGTGGCCGCATTGGCACACGAGATTCTCCTGGTGGGCACCCGTCTTTAGCTTGTCCATAAAGCTGGATTTCTTGGTCAGCAGGCTGCGCGTGGAGTTGTGGGAGGCCACCGTTGTTGCGGGCGATAATTGAGGGACATCCGACTTGTCCAGCATCTCCGAGATCTGTTTCTCGTTGAAGAACATGGAGGCGATTTCGGTGAGGGAGCTGCGCGAGGCATTCGTCTCCTTGGACAGGTTCAAAGCGCTACGGGGGAGTAAGGAAAAATAACCGATTAATAAAGGATACTTCAACATCCTTAATGATAATACTCACTCCTTGGATCCCTTGGTGATCGGTATGAGATTGGGCATTGGTCGCTGGGCTCTCGGTGTGGTGGTGCCCACACTGGAGGTGTCCGAGGAGCAGCCCCCCTTCTGCGACAGATCCGTGGGTTCCTCCTCATCGTCGTACTTGCTCCTTTTGCCATAGTTCTGGTGATGATGACGCATCGCCTGCTCCTCGCCGCCGCTCATCGCCTCATCCACATCCTCCACCCCGTCCAATAGATCGTCATCCACATTGTTGTTATTGTACTGATCCTCCAGTTCGGCGGAATCACTAAGGAAATCATCACACATCTCGCTGGCTCCAACCTTGTTCTGGCGCCGCGGCCAAATGGAGCCGGCATTGCCTACGGGCGGCACATGGTGATTCATCTCGTGCACCGTCAGCGACTGCTTGATGTCGGCAGTAAAGTCACAGGCCGCACACTTGAAGGCACCGGCACCGCCATGGTTCTTCATGTGCCGGTCCAGATTCCATTTGTACGGTGTCCGGAAGTCGCAGGTGACGCACTTGATCATGGGCATCGAGTGGTACTTGACATGCTTGCTGAAACGCGCCTTAATGTGGGTCACATAGCTGCACTTGTCGCAGCGGAAGAACTTCGTCTTGCCGTGCTCGTTCAGCTCGTGGGCTCGCAGCTGGGTGCGGTACAGGGTGGTGAACTCGCAGGCGCTGCACTTAAGCAGCCGATTCTGGGGCTCCTCTCCATTGGAGGGTGGTGTGGCAGAGCCACTGGTGGGCGAGGGCGTGGGCGGTTCGGCGGGCGACTGGCGTTCGTAGTCGCGCAGGACCTGCATTTGTCGCTCATACGCACTGGTGGCCACCAGCTCCAGCTCCCGCTGCTGCTGTTCGCGCTGCTGCTCCTCCTGCTGGCGCTGCTTGAATGCCTGTATGTCTCGCTGCAGCTTCTCCTCCTGCAGCTGCAGCTCTCGCTGCACCTGCTCCAGCGTTGGCACATCGGGCACCGTCACTGACAGCGAGTGGCCGCCCATCACGCCCACGCTCTCTTCGAGCCGGCGCTTGCGTGCCTCACGGCTCATGCCGCGCTTGCCACGCGCCTGGCCATGACCGCTGGGTATGCCGTCCGTGCAGCCGTGCACCATTTTCATGTGCCGCACCAGCTTCTGGAAGTGCCGGGAGGCGTACAGGCAGAGCTTGCACTTGTTGATCACGATCTTCTCGCCGTGCACGTCGCGCAGGTGCGTCAGGTGATAGCGCGGGTTCTGGGTGAAGTAGGCGCAGTGATTGCAGCTGTAATTCCGCTTGATCTTGCACTGCGGCAGCCCCTCCTCCTTGGCGTCCAGGCTGAGCACCGACTGCTGCTGCTGTTGTTGCTGCTGCTGCTGCTGTTGCACACTGTTCACAACAGCTGCAGCTGCGGCTTGTTGCTGCTGTTGCAGCAACTGCTGCAGCCGAAAACGTTCGACATGCCGCTCCAGGAGCGACGAGCTCACCTGGTTGGCTGTTGTGTTGTTGCTGCCGCCGGCATTGCTGTTGCCACTGCTGCCGTTGCTGCCAATAATTTTGGCTAGGTTGCTGCTGCTCATGCTGCCGGCGGTGGAATTGTGGTGATTCTGTCCCTGCTCGGTGTACAGCTGATTGCCGCTGACCACGCTGCGCACGATGAGCGTATCCCCCGAGCGCTGAACCATGGACGGCAGGTCCATGTCGCTGTGCCTGCTCCTGGGTTCTGGCTGGACGATGTCCTAGTTAACTGTAAGGACAAGAGAGGGATTTCCTGTTATTTGTGGTTGCCAATATGTATTCTTGATGGTTATTTGAATAATTCATTGTCACGTTGCAAAAGCAATTTAATTCAATTTAGGTCATTTATTTTGATTTTAGAATTGCAGCAGTGATAAAATGGTTGTTGCATAATTTATAATGACAATTAAGGTCGGTTTTCTCTTAAGCCGATTAGATTTGTTGTGAAACTTGGCTTTTGCGTAATATTTGGGAATTTATTTATACATTTTATTAGGTTAGGGATACAGCCATGAAGTCCTAAAATTTATAAATACAAATTAATCGTATTAAACCCCTTTTCAAAGCTCAACTTCTCTTCTATCTTTATAGGGTATCAAAAAAGAGAGAGACAGAAAGAAATAGAGTCAGAACCGAGGAAATTAAATCCCAAATGCGATACAAAGGCTGCCGTAAATGCAGATTTCAACACTTGGCCAACTCATTACACATACATTAAACACACAGGACAAGCACATGAATAGCAAGCCAGTGTGTGTGCGTGTGTGTCGGAGTCTCATAAATATTTCCACATTTTCCCCCAGATATACTCCCCCAGCGAATGGCGGTAGCCCCAGCTCAACCACCTCCCCAGCGATTATCAACAAAAGTTGTTTCGGTTTTGCCAACTTCCTTTGCAGGATATTAAAATGAAATGTTTTCTCTTGCTGTCCGCCAAAAATGCGACAAAAGTAGCGTAAAATCAACAGGGGAAGTCAGCCAGTCAGCCAGTCAGCCGGGGAAATTGGGCAAGGGATAATGGAAAATCATTCGAGAGTCCTTCAGAGCTCCTTCTCGCCCAACAACAAATCTCGAAGGTAAATGTATTGTAGTTTGTGCGTAACACAAATCCATTTTAAGGCTAATTGGAGTTGGCCAAGTTGAAAAGGGAAAAGCTGGAAAGGAAGCTGGAAAATTTCAAATACACAGACACACACATACATAAATAAGAGGCCAAGACCCAATGAAGGTCAACCTTTTTGCATGAGTGCCCTCATGGAAACGGGGTTGGGGGAATTTCGGGGAGCCTTCAACGCTTTTCAACACACAAACACACAGAGACTCTTCCTAAACCTACGCGCCGACTAATCCTTGGGGTGTCGTTTTTATCAAATGCAGTAATTTTGCTTTTTAAGCGTTTTTTATTGCCTGCTCGCAGGACCACATGTGTGTATATGGGTTTGCCATGGTGTGTGTGTGTCTAACTCCCCCGCAAAAACCGCAATTGTGTTTTGGCTTAGAGCCGGCGCAAAGGGGGAAAAAACGAAGCAATTTGATGGAACATCTCTCTGGTGTCATCATTTAAGTAACATATTTAATTATATAAAAAGAGAGAGAAGAGAGATAGCGCGGAAAATACATTAAATCACACACGCAAAGAAGCGCAGAGAGAAAAATAAGTGAGCTAAAGATTGCCAATTTCTTTATAAATATTTTAATTAATTTTAAAGTCTAAGCTAATATTTAGACTCATTTTGCGTTTAATTTTAAGTGTAGGTTAGCTCTTCTAAGCTATATTTCTCTTATTATATCTTATATCTGTTATATTCCTCAATTTTCTTTCTGTGTAAACATATATCTCCCACACAGACTTAGGCACAGACTTCGTGTGTCTGTGTACTCTTGACATTCAACACGTTTATTGTCGCAGAGCAACAAGCTCATCATCCTTCCCAGCCGCCAAGCATCCCTGCAGCATCCCTACATCCTACATCCTCATCAGCGTCAGGGCGGAACTCATTAACAGAGGCGTCCAAGTGTGTGTGAGTATGTGGGGGTATGTTTTGTGTTTCCATGTGTTCAGGGTTGGAAGGACACTTTATAAAGGTGAACGGGTATGAAGGAACCAAAGCTAACGATCACTCAAAAGACAAATGTCACTTGGGATCGGTCAAAGGAAATACAATTGTTTCACTTTCTTCGGGCATTAGCTCTGAAGAAGTCAAGAGTTTATTATAATTTAAATATAAAATTAATAAGCAAGTGAGTCAGAATTATTTAAGGTATTATATGATGTTTAAAAAGCCTTAAAAAATAAATTCAAAGTTATCTTACAACACTTTACAAAGTTAAAGAAAGCAAATTTACACTAAATGTTGTAGCTTTATTTTTCAGTTAACTTTTTAAGAAGTTTTAAGAACATTAATGATTTCAGGAGCATCCTAGATTAAATTCTATAAGGTTTAATGCTATGTATTTGTATAAAATAAGTTAATTAGTAATAATAGAAAATAATTGTATACATTTGATGATAATTCTAGCTGACTTCTCTCAGGGGATAATAAGAAAAGATATCCCTAACTAAAAACCCTCTTTAAAATATAAAAAATCCGTAATATCTCCTAAAGATAAACGAGCTTATTTATGGTTGTCTGTCTTAATAGTGACTGTGCACTGTTTAATGTAGCCCTCGTCGTCGTCCTGGACAGGATCACCTTATACTTATGCATTGTTGACGCCGCGCTTATTACGACGGCAAGGCAGTAAGAGGACAAGGAAGCTGCTGCTGCTTCCTGCTTATTTGCCTTTGTTTATGTTTGGTTTTTGTTATTTTTGATGTTTTCCCTCATTTTTTTTTGCTTTTCTCAGTTTTCAGTTTCCAGTTCTTGTTGTTCTTGCCTGGGTAAATACGCACACACGTACACAACCTGCTTATGCGGCAACACGCTTCGCTTTGAAATTTTAATTTCTCACGCGACGCCAAAAAGTATGCTGCGAAGGATAAGGCAAGGCAAGGCAAGGCAAGGATGTTTGGCTCTTGTTTTTTTTTTTTTTTCGTTTGCTGTGTATTTTCCTTGTTGTCGCTGCTGCAGCCTACGCGGACTTAATTAATCTCGCTGTGGGCTTAGCCCGTTGTCCTGGCAATCCCCCAGTTATCCCGGTTAACCCCCCACCACCCATTTTGACGCTCTAAGACTTCTTTTCTTTGGTTTTTAGTCTGTTTCTGCTCGGTTTTTATGTTTTTTTTCGGTGATAATGAGGCGACAGTGGAACGCCTTATTTTTTGGGACGCTTCGCTTAAAACTGTTGAGCGTTGGCGAGTTTGATTGATGGTTTTTGGGTTTTACTGGGGATGGGGAAAACTGGCTTGGCTTGTTAACTTTTTGTCATTACAATTAAAATTCGTGCATTTTTAATATTTAATTTAATTAGTAGGAGAGAAATGTAGGGCTTAAAAAGTAAAGGAAAAGTTTAGATAGATTAAGAACTAAGCAAAGTTGGTGGTTTAAAAATTTAGTAACTTTGTTGAACCTTAACATTTAAAAAAAATTAATAAAATTTAAATTTAAAGTCTTAAAAGTTTTCTTTATATATTTTCAAGGTAATAAATAATTATATAATTATTGTTTTGAAGTTATAAATACAGTTTTGAGGTTTTGAAAAGTAAAAGTAAACCTTAATGATATTATTAAGTTAAGAAAATACTTTTTTTTATACAAATTAATTTTTTAGGTTGATGTTTAGTGGCATTTTCGGAAACCCACAAATTTGAATGCAAACTAATTAGCTACTTTAAACAAATTACGACTTCAGCCATAACAAACTTAAGATGTTGTAAAAAAAATAAGGAAAAGTGCCTGCATAATTTGGTATTTTCAGCGACTTAACATCCCCGGCCAACAGCTCCTTCAGTTCGTTCGAATTTTCGCAGCTTAATTGGCACTGCAATCGTTAAGGTCCTGTGGACCGGAGTTGGCGTCCTGCTAGCCAATTTCCTTGTTTGGTCATTTGGTTGCCAGCCAGGTGGCCAAGTGGTAGGAGAGAGTGCGGAAAGGGAAGTGAAGCGACCGGAAACGGTAGAAGGGAAACCTTGTTGTTGCTACAAATTAACTGCAAACTGCAGAGAAGTAAATAAGAAACGTTCCAAAAGGTTCTGGGCCGGGTTGAGCTGAAATGTTTATTCAACAACATCAATTTGTTTATTCGATGGCAACTAACGTTTTCGATGCGCTCAGCATCATGGCCATTCCATTTTAATTTCACGATCCTTTCGACAGGAAGTTATCGTCTGCTTTATGGCCCAGCGAATGGTGCGAAAAATGTAATAATAGTCCTCGTAAAATGGGAGAAGCGCCGCCGGGAATAAAAGCCAAGTTAATTATTAACAATGTCCTTAAAGCAGTCCGGTCCTAAACAGAATTTGCCACTTTAAAAATTTGAAATCTAAGTGGCCCGCATTTAAGTTTTAAAAGCAAACCGGATTTGCGCGAAAGAAATAAAGTGGAAAATAAGTTGGGACCGAAAACTTTCGAGCTAGGCGCTCTCTGGTGTTATTACTTAAAGATTCTGTTGCCATAACTAAAACCGTTGAGGCAGTCAAAACTTGTACACAACAGTCAGCAGCTACTTTTCATCCTTTTTTCCCCCCTTAAGATAAAGACAGAAATTTGCAGGACGAGGCATTTATATTGCCTTCACATAAATCTCAACAAACGTCAAAGTTTATTTCGCATTTTTGAAATTAAATAAAGATTTGTCACGTAGAAATCCGTTTCGGTGAAAGTCACCCACACATATTGGCACAGACACCGATGAGACAGCAGCATAAGGGAAAACTGCCACGCTTTTCTTTGCTTTTCCTAGACAAATACCAAGGTCGAAACTTTGTCTACTGTGATTTCATTTTGGTTTTGTAAGGAGTTTCAAGTCCCGGCCACGCCTCGCCAGCAAATTGTAATTTTGCTGTATTTTTTTTTGAGACACTTTGGCATTTAGCTCTTTGCTTATTTCTGCTTTGGTCGCGAAAAAAAGAAAAGTTTTTTGCCGGAAGCTGGGAGCGCTTCCGCTTCCGTTTTTGATTAAAGTTGAGTGGCCGGAATTTACTAGGGGCATCTAAGCGGAATATTAATATAGAAGTTTGCTACTGAAAGTATGGATTTCTTTTCTTTTTCGGCTGCACTTTAGGTTTAGTTTTATTTTTTCCTTCCATTTAGGGTTTATTAGGGGTTGTTGGTGTGAGCATATGTTAGCATATGTTGTCAGTCACCTGCTGCGAGGTCCATGAATATGTGCATATATTTCCACAAAACTCCCCCGTTTCTTCGTATCCTTCATACCTAAACATGACGCGGAGTTGTCTTCTGGTTTTCTGATTACTCATACGCCAGGTTGGCGATGTATTTAAGCTGCAGTTAATTAGAAAAATCAAGCAAAGGAGTTACAAAAATCATGGGGACAAGGAAAGCATATGCTTTAATATACGAAAACTGTCAGAAACTTTCATATTGCTGAATTAGAGTAAATAAAAGTAGTTAAAGCCATAATTAAAAGTATAAAAAAACTGTAATACATTAAAAAATAAACTAAAAACAAAAAGAAATAGCTAGCAACCGAGTTTTGAGAGTGGAAACCGCAAGGAGAAATCCCTGAACCCGCGCACATGCAAATTAACAGACAGCCAGAAGGACGAAAAGGGGGGGAAAAAAAACAAGAAATGGCAGGACAACGTTGCTAATGCGCCCCGTTTGCATTGTCTGCACTCACACAAATGCACTCGCACCCAAACACACACACTCACTCTCACACACAGACACTTACTTGATTCGTCTGTCGTCGGCTTTAACAGCAGGCTTTTCTTTTGTTTAGCAGCGAAAAATAAAATAAAACGAAAACAAACACGCTCTCTCTCACTCTTCCTCTCTCTCTCTCTCTCTCTTTAATGGCAATGCTTATTAATTTTATTCGAAAATTTTCATCCGCCAACACAACGAATCGCTCTTGCGGTCCAACAACAACTGAAGAAGTAACCGCCGCGGTTGGATTTCCACAGGGAAAAGCAGCTGTGAAAAGGATGCTGGCTTTACTGCTTTGGCAGCAGCAGAGGACTCGAGGACTGTTGTTAAAGGAGGTCGTAACAGTGCAAGAACAGAGAGCAATGTGGTTGCTCTTGGAATAAAGAGAACTTAAAGAGTGTAAGAGAGAAGGAGTGGTCGGCGCTCTTTGGTAATGTAAGGATGATGTTAGGGAAAGAAGAAATGTTAAGTTAAGTTAAGTTAAGAAGGGTGAAGGAATTATTGCCAGATTAAAGAGGTATTAAATTATTAAAAGGGAAAGCGGAGCTCTGTTTTTTAATTAAAAATAAGAAAACTTCATGAAAAATCTTCCCAAAAATATATTCTAAAATCAATTCTTGAGTTAAAATATATTTAAAATAAAAATTTATAAGAATTATGCTTCCGCTGTAAGTATTTTTTGTAATTCTTCAAGCTTAATGCTTACTTTTATTTGTTATAATTACTATATCCTAAAAAACCAAGCTTTTCCTAAGTTTTACACTAGTTTTACATCCTTTTTTAAAAAAGGAACTACATTTTGTTTTCTTTATCAACAAAACCCACAAATTTTCAAACCCAATCCCTGCAAGCCACACACTCGCACACCTTATTAATAGGTTTAGGTAGCATTTCAATTTAAACCATTTTAATTTGTACCAATCCCGATGCCACACTTAATTTGTTAACCAGTCAGAAGGACGACAAGATCCACTTGATGGGAAAACCGGAAACCCACCTACAAAAAAAAAAGAAAGAAAAGCCATCTGAGGAGAAAATAATGTGGAAATCAAGCGCACTTCAGCCGGGCGGCTAAGTCGAGACCGTAAAATGAGACGAGCAGCGATGCGGGTTCGGTTTTTGGTCCTTCGGCCGACGGATTTTTGCCGTGTCCTTTTTCAAGGCAATCAACACAAATGCTACTTAAAAATTTATTTGTGACACGCACGAGACGCCGCCGACACAAAGGCTGGGAAGGGAAAACGGAAAGGGAATCCAACTGAAGGCGTTGCAAAGCACAAACACTTAACACGCACACACACACGGCCAGACAGACACGCACACTGGCAGCAGGCACAGACACAGACACATGAGGCGCCGACAAAAAAGGACAATCAACATTTTAACACTTTCGAGCCAAAAAGGGATACAGTGAGGAGCGGAGGGGCGTTCAGTTGAGAAATGTGTTGCGGTCATGCATTTTTATACGCTGCTCCACTGGGGAAAAAAACACACGAAATATGTTCCAGAAAATGTAAATAAAATGCAAAAATAACTTGGAATGAAATATCGTTTGCAGATGCTTATTATAAATACAGAAAATGTCGTTAATATTTCATTTATGTTCCCATTTCTTTCTCTGCATCATAGACCAGGCCAAAAAGAGTAGCCCACACATCGGGTTAGAAGGACAGGCTGGTCCGGAAGGATGCCTTGGTCAGCATCAGACACGGACACTTGACATCTGAGCCGGCCATCCAGGCGGGTCCTGCATCCTTGTGCGCTGGCCACATGCCCTCTAGGCTCGTGATAAATGCAGGGTAGCTCTTTTTGTACATTCAGTTAATTCCTAAGGCCATCTGTGCAATTATGAACCCGGATATGCTGCTGATCCTGGAAGCAACTCCAATATTGACCAGGCTAAGGGGCAGCAGCAACTGCAGGAGGATGAGGGAAGCCAAATCTTTTGAGCAACTTTTCTGTAAACTTTTCTAATCAAACACTTGGCCACGGAAGCACGGGAAAGAGTGCTCCGAAAATGTGTGTCCATGTCCAAAAACTCAGCTTGTTTGTGTTTGCTGCACTTGTTTCCAGGAACTCCGGTTCCTTGTTTTTCCTCCCTTTTGGCCAGCAGCTCAATTTCGCCCACAGAGAGCGGGAAAGGGGAAAAAGTTGCCCGAGTGCAACATGTGAAGCTAGGAGCCTTTCCATCTGCAATCCTCCGGGCATACAAGACCAACCCCTTTTCCTGTATCCTGCATCCTGCAACCTGATGTGGTTGAAAAAGTGTTGCTTGGCCAGTGAGGAGGATGGGTCCTGCCAAGGAGGTGTAATGAAGCTGCACAAATGCAGACAGCATTGTTCAGGGGCTTTTGGCAGTAATCAAAAGGAGGAAAAACGAGAAATAATTTGTTGCAGTTTGCTTGCTCGATCCCCGGAATGAAATGGAAAAATTAAAGAAGCATTAAGCAAGTGCAGAAAAGTTTCTAAACTTGTTTTCAAACCAGAATTCGTTGATTAAGAATTGAAATTGAGATGGAAAGGCAGCTGTTTTGTGCTTTGAAATTAAATAAATGTTCTTTGAAATATTTTAAATACTTCTTTGTTAGCCTGCAGTGTTTATGAATAGTTTTCACATAAATAATGACATTTAAATGTAATGAAAACAACACTTTTGCCTCTCCTTTGTTCCTGGGGTTTTCCCCATACCCAAAGGATATAAATATAAATGTTTATTTAACTATTGCCATAGATAAAAAAAAAAATCAATAAAATAAAGTCAATAAGTTTTACGCAAATGTATAAAATGCGCCTGCCTGTCGTCACTGAACTCAATCAGCAATATTTCATTTATATTTCATTGCCTACCTTTCAGCGATTTTAGTTTTCTATGGCTTGCCATCGTTCTACAGGTAAGTTCGATTTGCTCTCAGGATTGGAAAAGCCGTGTACACGTGTGTGTGCGCACAAGTTTTCTTTTCAGGAGCGTGGCAAGGATGCAGGATGCACGCACTCGCCTCAAAGTTGCTGCAAGTTGCAGTCAAAGCCACAGCCGCAACCAAGAGCGGCACTTCATCAAACGAACAACTTGCCGCAAGGTAGCACAACCACACATACAAGTGGGGTCACATAAATAGAACCAATAGAATGTTATAGCGATAAATGTATATAATTTCTCAGTATATAAATATTAAAAATATTATTTATTTCCTTAAAAGAAAGACTTAATTATAAAATCCTTTTTTCAATCATTTCTAATGCATTTTCCTCATTTAAACATTAATTTTTCTTGTCAATATCCTGATATTTACTTAAAAATAAACCATTTTCCAAGCAGCTTATATTATTTTGAACGCTGTTGTCCATGTAAGCATTCGGTAGTTGAGAACTCCTCGCTTTGGTTGCAGCCAGCAGCAGCTCGGAGCTCCCCACTTGTAGACACGTGCACAGTTATAAAAGCATATAAAATTTCCTATTTAACTTCCGGCATGTTTCAGCACACACTCACACACACACACTCGTCTGCTAGGATATATGTATATATATAGAGAGCTAGGTCTGACATGGTAAGTCTAAAGAAAACATATCCGTGACAAAGTAAACCACCTCCAGGTGCAACCAACAATAATAATACTTTTAGTAGTTGATTTTTCTTCTCGCTCTCGCTTCGCCTGCTTCACATTCCGCACTTCGCACTTTTTTCACCCGGGGCTTTTCTACGGACTTTTCCTTTTATTTTTTTGTATTTTTTTTTTGCCCTCCCCGGTTTTCATAGACTTGCAACCGAGTTTTTTCCAGTTTCGGCTTTGACAAGATGGCAGAGGCACTAAGCGTGGGACAAGAAATTGAATTCGGCTGCAGGTGGCAGCCAGGCAGCCAGGCAGGCAGGCAGGATGTGTGACAGGATTTTGAGCTGAGTTCTTCTTTTTTTTTTTGGTGCGGCACCTTGACAGCCGCAGGATTTAGCGTTCCCCAGTCGAGGCTTTAATATTTAATAAGCCGACTACGGTCTAGTCGAGTTCAGAGCTTCGAAGCTACGGTGCAAAAAAGCCGAGCTAAGCTAAAATACGCCATTGGCAGCAGCAGCAGCAGCAGCAGGAGTCGCCTTCAATTATGCAAAAGAGGCGTGGCCAAAAGGCAACCTGGCCCAGACGGTGACATGGCCAATGAATTGCGGCAAAAAACAAGACCAAGGCCGGAGGAAAATTATGCAGTAGCGTGGCAGATTGGAAAAGGTTTCTTTTCTCTGGCAGAAACTAGTGAAAAAGTTGGTCTGTTTACTTTGAATAATCCAGAGTAAGCCTGAGTTCAAGAATAAGCATTAATCTTTAGTAATAATTGAAGAGTCTGCTTGGAAATATAGGTTGCTTGGAAGATATATTTGTTAAGGATCTAAGATGAGTTTAAACCTTATAGGATCTTTAATATATTATATATTGTATATATATTTCACAGATAAAATAAGCTGCCTTTTCCCTTGTAAAAACATAAGCTTTTGTATGGTTTTTCCCTCCTTTTTCTTTAATTATACTGTCATGTACTTCATGATTTCATTAACTTCCTACAAGTACGGCCACTACTCCCTGACTTTAATCATCAACTTGGTCGTCTTGCTATTTAACACATCCCCTCTAATTATTCACTTCGTCACATATTATCACGTAATGCCTGCCAAGTTTTCATGTTTGTTTCCCCGCTAAGTTCATGGCGGCGCATATTTTAATACACACACATACACACATCAAGGACTCGACTCTTGGGCTCTTTCTTTGGTTTCAGTTCCATCATGGCTCTTTGGTGCCTTGGTCTTTTGGTCTTTCAGTCTGGGGTCTTTGGTCTTTTGTCTGGGATTTTGTTAGGCACGTCCGATGCTGTCGCCCACGCTTTATTCGCACGTTTTCGGTGTTCTTTTGGGGGCGGGCAAGTTTATTGTTTGTTGTCGGCACATTAATCATAATTTAACGATTAGCGCAAGTTTTGTTTATTAAATATTCGTCGAGCCAGTCGCGTCGAGTGTTTTCCAAATTTATGAAGCGACGGCGGCGACGCCGATGCCACGCGTCGATAGGCAACAAAACTCTCATAAATTGCAATTATTTCCAAACAAAAACAAAAAGAAAGAGAGAAACAATTTATGCAACGATTTTTGCCCTGACTAAATTTATGGCTCGCATTTTAATTATGTCGGGGACGAAGAGTGCCGGCGGCACAAGGGCTCTGGCCCAAAAATTATTGCACTTTGCCACAGACACGGGAATGGGAAGTATTCCGAATTTATTAATAAAAAAATGTGTGGCCAAAATGCCGCAAAATGTGGCACAGTTTACATATTGTTCCATTTCCCTGCACAAATTGCCGCTGTCACGTCCTCGTCAGAGTCGAGGGGGAATCCCAATCTACATTTCTTTCACCGCTTTGGCCGAGTTCTTGTTTCTCCAGTTGGTTTTTATTTTTATTTTGCTTTGCTCTTTGATCAAGTTCTTTTTTTTTCCCCTTCTTGTTTTGGGGTCGCTTGGGGTTCTGTGGAAACGTCACAGTCAGTTTTGCTGGGAACTTAAACTAGGCAGGGTTTTTAGGCAAATTAATACAAGTTGGGGTTAAAGTAAAAGCCTAGGGTGTTTCTATAATGATATAGTTTAAGCAATCCTACTAGATTTTTTATTTAAAAAATATATAGTAAATTATAAGCAATCTTTTACAGCTCTCTTTGGCTTGAGGGAATGTTTTTGCAAATGAAAACAAATGCAAATTACTGTGGCATTGTTTTGTTAAATATTTTGCATGTGACATTGGTTTCAGTTTGTTCCAGAGAAACATAAGTTGGTGAGTTGGCTGAAAAGGGGGTGAGGAGCCAACACCTCCACTATCTAAAGCTATCTGCCCGCTAAGGTCAGCCACTTGGGCCTGTACGAAACTAATTGATAATCAAACAATTGTCCACACACTCGTATACACACACACACACACACTCTCGTGCTTGTTTATCTGCTTGCAATCGCTAATTAGTTGCATTGTCCGAGGCGAGGTCAACGCTGCGTATGCGCAATGTGCAAATATGGCCAAGCACACGAATCGCGCGAATGCAAGGCATGGGCATGGAAAAATGGAATACACTGGACTGTGGGGATGTGCATAAATATCGAGTAAAGGAATCCGATATATACAATATCGATGAATTTATCGCTTCCGATATCATAGTTAACACATCTTTGTTATCGATATACTTCTTTTCGATCTAGTTATCGGAGGCCTAATTAATCGCAATCCTCTGCGGGATATATCGCTTACAGTCCACCTCTAGCTCACACCATCAAAATCGTATTTATTACGCACGCAAGTTCAAGTTTATTACGCATACGCCCCGTTTCCACCGCAGGTTAAGAGAGTCGCGTATGATCGAGAAGAGAACAATTCTAATTTATTGATGCTAGTCAATGCCATGGCATGCCTATAAATGTAACTCAAACAATTTTCAGTATCTGTGTCTGTCGTCTGGCCGTGACAACGATTGTTGTTGCTGCGCCGGCCGTTCTGGCTGCGTTTTAGCAATTTGCAATTGGTTCAAGATCAGCAGCAGCAAAAAAATATAAATAAAAAAAAAGAGAAAAACAAAAAAAAAACCGAAAACGTTTTGGCTTTGCAGCAGCATTGCGTGGCTGGGGCGGGATGTTAAAAAAGGAGGGGGAATGGGGGGAAGTGAGCTCGAGCTCGAGCCAAAGTCTGGCCTTGTGACAATTGATTTTCGCAGCCACAAAGAGCGACAATAGCAACTATAAACAACAGCCACCCCAGAGTGAACCACTTTGGCATCCACTTTTGTGGTTAAAGCCTGATTCATAATTTATTCTTAGCTTCAGAGGCCTGAATCGCTTTGGAAAATAACAATCATACAAATGATACTAAATGAAAATTCAAATTACGTCTGACATGCAAGCCTTTAAATGCTCTTTTATTGCCATCTGGCTGTGATGGCAGAATTAGGGGATTAATGTTGTAAATAATTACTAAAGTAAATCTTAACTATTCGTTAAAGAAAGGGAAGAAATTCTCAAGGAAAACATACGATAATTAAATGAATTAATGAGCTCCAAAAGAGTATGTATGAAGTATGAAGTGAAAAGATTATATAAGCCTTACAAAGTTAATTAAAATATGATCTTCAGGATTAATGGTTCATAACTATACAATATTCTGTTAAAGAAAAATCAAACTTGTTAAAATTAATCCCAAAAACCAGCTGATGTATACTTTAAAAGCTGCAAACACATTAAAACCCAAATAACCTTCTGTAATCTGCAGTTCCCCAAACATATTCACTCCTTTTTTTTTGGAAAGGGTAACGAAATGGCATTGCAAGGTCCCCGCGTTTTATCAGTGGCAACTTCTTGAGTCATTTGAGTCGCAGCTTGGCATTGCGGTTGAAGCCGGAGCAGCAGCAGCCGCAGCAACATCTAAATCCACAACAGCAGCAGCAGCAGCAGCAACTGATGATGAGTGCACAATCGAGGCTGCCAAGTTGCTCAATGCTATCTCACTCGCGTCTCCTTGCCTCGCGTGCTGCTATCTCTGTTCGGCGCAGTTTTTCAGGGTCTCCGGTCTCTGGTGCATCTAAATAAACCCCGTCTACACTCTATATGTTTGTAGTATAGATAAATTCTCTGTTTCAGTTGTGTGTTATGGTCTGGCTGGCTGGCTGGCACTCGATGACTTTGAGAGCTCGTTGACAATGGAAGCGAAGAACCTATATAGATTATGGGAATAATATCTGAAATTACTCCGATCTAAGCGGGCAGACACTTGAGGATAGTTTGCTAGCTGCTTGCACTTCGAGTACAAGGTCTTCTCGCATATATATATAGGAATATATATATCTGTGTAGGCACTCTGTGCTGGCTGGGGGGGCCACGTGCATCAATTTTCATTTACTTATGAAAATTAATAGCATTTTCGCTTAACTTGCGCTCGAGTTCTCCTCCTAAAGGGGTGGAAAATGAAGGTTGGAAAAGGCGAAGGCTTCTGTGCGTGGCCAGCCATTAATCAGAGGCAGAATGTTGCCACAAACAAAATTAAATTGCTGCCTGCAGCTGATGGAAAACGCTTGCCCTCCTTTAATTCCGTTGGTTGCATTTTCCTTATTTTATTACCACGTTTTTTTTTTTGTATTTTTGCCGCACTTGACTTGACAATTTCATTAAAATTTCTTTTAATTATTGTGTGTATACCCAATTAATATAATTTTGTTTCGTATCGAATTGCATTCGTAAATACGCAATTTGAGTGGGTTTTTTTTGCATATGGCAAGAGAATTCGAATTGATAATACCGGGGAGTGAGAGAGAGTGAAGCCACGGAAAAAGCCTATTAAAGTGAAAAAATGTGAGAGGATTTCATGTGGCACATCGTCCTGGATTTCAGTTAAGGCAATTAACGTATTGCCTATGAATATATAATGGTAAAAATGCTGAGTGTGGCAATTATATACAAAAAAGAAGAGATTTATTAAGCTTTCAGAGAACCAAAAAGGTTATATTTTTATTTGTAAAGAACAATATCGTTTTCAAGGATTCGTAGTCGGATAATTATGCTTTTTCTGGTATTGAGTGGTTATTTTTTGGTGAAATCTTTAATTGAATTTTAATTGAAATAAAAAGGAGAGTTAAAGAGCTAAAGGATATTATTTTAACTAACTAACTAACAAATTCGTTGACTAATTAGGCAACAATTATTGTTAGAATACGAATTAAAATATCTCTATATTTCTTGCTTTATCCTGATACCAAGATTTTAATATATATTTGAAGTCTGACTTTATTAAGGCCAAGGTTATCAGAGAGTTTTATAGTTATATCTTTTATTAATGGTAATAAAAAATATTTCTTACCCAAGGGATAATGATAATTATAACACTTTAATCTCGTAACTTGTTCCAAACTCTTCCCACTAACTTCTTTTTTACTGCTCCTATCCGGCTTTATGGCTGGATCGAACCCAACTGAAATGCAACTTGGCCATCATCAAACATGTTGCAGGCCGGTGCAATTTTTTTTTATAGCTGCTCTCCTCATGATCACCATCAGCCATGCTGCTGTTCCTGTCTCTCTCTCTCTATCTCTCTCTATCTCTCCCTCTCTGTATATCTCTCTGTCTCCGTCCAATGTCAATCAAACACATGTGTGCGCGAACTTGACTTTCAATGCAAAGCGCACAAGGCGAAAGCTGCGCTGCTTCGCCGCTCTGACGCCGACTGTGATCGCCGAGGCGCTGCAGCGGAGCAACCTTGACCTGGTTCTTGAAACTGCAATGGCAACAGCAACATCCACAGCAGCAGCGGCAGCAGCAGCAGCAACTTGTGCAACATTGAGAGAGGCTGACAAACAGGTTTCGCACTGGCTTTATGCCGGCAAAACGCAGCATGACGACTGCACCAGTGGCTTTGGCTTTGGTTTTGGTTTTGGTTTTGGCTTTGGTTTGGGGCTTTTCGATTTTGGGGACCACGCGCATGCGCAAAATTCGCAATGCACGCCGGCACGCATTTAATAACTATGTAATTTATATGTGCACCGAGAGAAATCAGAGATTTTTTATTTAAATAAATTACTTATTTTTTTCTTTTCTTTATTCTCTGGTTGCGTGAGTTTGAAAAATTATTTTAAAGTTATTAAAGAGATTTATACTGTATATACTTTCTATTAGGGATGGCAGTAAAGATCGATATTTCGATATTGTATCAATATTTTACATAAAAGTCTATATATAAGTCAATATTTTGTGCGATTAATCGTTGTGCGATAAATCGATATTTTATTTCATATATCGGACTCATATAATCGAAGCAAGCGGCAAATTTTAAGGTTTTTAGCGATATTTTCAGATATTACAAACATAATCGGAAAAAGATATCAAATAAATTGCATTACATATTTTGATAATATCGATATTTAATTGCAAATTCGATATTTTTCGACAATATCGCATTTATAAAGTAACCTTTGATATTTTTCGATATGTAAAATTTGTATATATGTACGCTTACAATATTTTTGATATGATATGGAAAGTTTTATAAAGATATACATATATTTCGATATATCTTAACATATATACCCATAATTTGTACATCTTTGAGATATATAAGTAGATAGATAAGGAGTTTTCCCTAGCATTAAGGTTTTTGTGCTTTATTTATATATAATCCTAACCTATTATTTTATATATTTTATTTTTATATATATTTACTCTGATATTTTAATAAACATCTTTAAGGTTCTAAGCTTTTCGCACAGTGCCATATTGTGCAGTTGAAATGTTGGCTTTTTGGTTTATTATTGATGTCTTAATGTGGCAATTGGCGATGGTCAACTGGAAATTGGAATTGGAATCGAAGCGGCGACTTCAGTGCCCACGATGTCCACCACGACGACGAGTCGAGTATGTCTGATATGTCTGATGCCTGACGTCAGCCAGTTGTCGCTGTCGCCATCGCCGCCGCCGTCGTCGTTATTATTGCAGTTGTTGTAAGGAGAAGGTCGAGGTTAATTAAGTTGTCTTCACCAGGGGCAACCTTGTTTGTCGCCGCAGTCATGACATTTCGGCCTGAACGCCAGCGACAACCCCTTCCATTCCGTTTTCGCCAGCAATTTATTATTAATTTAAGCATCTCCATGTTGCGCTGACTCCTTTTTACCGCTTAATTGCAATGCAATTTGATTAAAATTAAACTGAATTTGCGGTCGATCCATTGTGGCATGACATTTGCTTAAAGCGAAATTATTTCCACCGCCCCACCATTTTCCATTTCCACTGCTCTCAGCGCTGTGTCACGTCGCTGGCAGCATATTTTCTTATTAAATTCCTGGCTGGTAAACGTGAGCGAGCTAGCTAGCTGTCGTCCTTCATCCTTGCAGAAAATAGCACCTTCTCTTTCGTCGAGTGACAACCGTGCAAATTTAGTTGCAAATTGGCAAAGTGAGTGCAGTGGAGAGGCGACAAGTTGTTGCAATCACACACACACACATGTGCCCAGGAAAAATCAATGAAATAACAGAAGAACTAAATATAAAAAGTAAATGCAGGTTGAGTGCGAATCAAGGACGAATCTAATTACTTTTCAATCGTTTAAAAGAAATCATAGAAAAAGTGAATTTTTTCTTGAAGGTAGCTTTTTATTTGTAGATTCAGGTGGAATATATATGTTAGAAAATACCTCCAAAAATACCCTTGAGTTCTTTTAGAACTAAAAATAAAAGTGTAGAAAAATGTGCGCCATTGGAGAGCAGCATGAGAAAAGCTATTGAAGGCTAAAGACCGTCACACTTGGGTTCCAGGAAATACCAAAAAAAGAGAAAAGCTATGGCACTTCACAGAGGAAATTGGCCGGGAGAATCAGAAAATAGCAGCGATTGGAGCAGATGTTTCACAGAAATAAAAAAGTAACAAAGCGGATTGCTAGGAAAGAAGTGAAGGAAAAGTGTTGTTCTGAGTTAAATAATTGCTTTTATTCGTAAAAATATACGTTTGTTTTTTAATTTTACACAAATTCAAAGAAGTCTTCGTGATTTTAAATGAATGAAGTCCGCAGAAAACATTGGCTTACATTTTATGGGGCTTTCATCCACCAGATTACTTGACTATTCCCATAATTATAAACTCAAAGCAAACCGCCAAAGAAAAAAAAGACCCCGAAAATAAGCAACAAGTGAGCATCCAATCCAATCCAACCAAAAAAAAAAGGAAGGAAAACCCCAAAATAGAGAAAGGGAAAACCCGAAAAAAAAGCAAACAAACTTTTCCTGCTATTTGCTTAATTAAATGCACAGCAGATGGGGGCGTGGCAGGCGTCCATCAGATAGTGAGCAAAGCTCAAAATAATCAACGAAAAACGCCAGGGAAAAAGGTAACGAGAACAGATAGGTTAAAGTGTATTTGATTACAAAGCATTAATAAGGAGCAGCAGAAGCCGGCGAAAGATAAAAAAAAAGAAGAGCGTTTGCGGATAAAACCGGGGAAAAGCCACGCCAAAGAAGAGTCCTTTTCCAAACAGAAGCCGCAGCGGAAGCAGCCGCAAAAGCGAAAGGTGCAAAAAGCGGCACGGCGGCGGACAAAGTGGCAGGAATCAAGAAATAATAAGGCGCAGAAAAAAAGTTGAAACAAAAAAAACTAAAGTAATTATACAGCGAAAGAAATTCGAGATGGTTTTAAATGTGTCTGATTAATTAATCATTATTTAAATGAGGAGTTTAAACTTAATTCAAAGGTATTAATTAGAAAATATACAACCAACTTAGGAATACAACTGTTGGTATCTATAAAAGTGCACTAATCCCTCATTAACTTAACTTTAAATACAGTTCCATTACAGCCTTAGTATTCAATTTTATTTTGAAGAATATGGAACATCCAAACTGCTTTTTAATACATCTTAATACCAACCTATTGCCCTTATTTTCACCTGCATATTTGCATCTCAATCAAGTGCTTTTCTCCATATTTAACCCCCATTTAAAGTACAAGTGTAGGGAAAGAAACCAAGAACAGCAATAACCATAAGAAGAACAGCAACAGCATCTGCAGGTAAATCATTAGGGCTCCGACTGCGGGTCGGACTAAGCTGTAATTAATGAGCGAGTGGAACATCGTTGAGCCAGGCGCCGAGCAAATTAACTTGAACTGCCTGCGTCGAGGTGACTCTGGGGTGACCTGGTGTTGGCGAGGGGTCAGATGTGGGTCGTGGGTTGCCGGTTGCGGGTTGCGGGGGGATGATTCAGGTGCAATTAAAGCAACGCCGCATTTTGTCTTGTAATCATCTAACTTTGCTTGCCCTGCCTGCCGCCCACCCACACCATTTCTTTTTTTTATTGCTGACTCGGTGGGAGAGAAAGAAAAGCGAAAACCGCAGGAAAAGTGAATACGAAATGGGGGAAAATATCTCTAGAATGGGGAAAAAAGTCCACTTGCGAAAACTGGTTAAGTTTCAAGGTATTCCTTGGAGGATTTCTTGTTGATTTTGTTTGTTTGCTTGAGCTATGCCAATTATTTCTTGGCATTATATTTGATGCATATCTTTTGGCTTTCTGAACAGATTTTAAAGCAAAATCTGCTTCTTAACTTATTGTTTCCTTGGGCTCTTTAATAACCTAAGTAAACTAAACCCTTAAAGCTATTTTCCCGCTATTAAGTTAATATTAAAATCCTGGCAACTCGCAGCTGCTTATGTTAGCCTCCGGATTGGTTCTCATTATCTTGTCTATCGCAAGTTTAATTAAATGCACACACGACTAGTCCTCCGGGGATATCTAATTCGATTCTGGGAAAACGTTTATTATACCGCTTCGATGAGTCGGCAATTAATCTGGCGAGTGAATCGATTCGGAAGAAGCTCATCTTGAGTCTAATCTTACTTTTGATTCAGGGCAACCCCTTGTTGACCTTCGGCCTGAACCCATCTAGTTAGCTGTCTTGCGGAGTCTTTTGTTTGGCAAAAACCTCAAACTTTTCACGCCTCCCCCCCAGCTCACGGTTAATTATTAAGTAGGATACACAAATTTATGGTGAAGGTAACACAGTGCTTCAGGCCACGCCCCCCAGCACCCTTATTTCGAGTGTTTGTTGTGTGCGTTGAGGTGTAAACGTGCGGATTAAGTGTCTCAGTGTCTGCTCTCGGCCTAGAAGATGTATATCAATGGGATTTTGTGGGCTGGAAGCCCCACTCTCCACTCCTCCATCAACCTCATGAAATTTCCGCTTCGCCCTTAACTTTGCTAATTTTTGTTGCTGTTGTTTTCTTTAGTTCTGGCTTACCCGCAAGGTGAGCATTGAAAAATTGATGAGATTTTGTTTGCTCTGGTTTTGCAAGCTGAAGCTAAAGTTTGTCGACACTTGAACTTTTCCCGACCATCCATCCTTCTGCTGCTGCTAAGGATTTTCAAAAGGAATTTCCGCACAAAAGGACAAGACGTAAGAGAGGGATGGGGGTAAAAAAAAGGAGTTTTCTTTTTAGATAGTTCAATTGGCGGAGAAAAAGTCAAACAGAGAAAAGGCTGGCGGAGTAAAACTTTGCAGCCCAAAAAGGATAAGCTGGAAGGGAAAAAATTGTCATGAGAAATGTGCCCAGGGCTATGCAGCTTTCACACGTTCAAGGGCGAAATAATAGTTCTAAGTATCTAAAAATCTTGCCATATTTTTTACATAAAAATTGCTTTAAGAAAAGGACTATTAAGTAAATAAAAAATTATATATTTTTTATATATTTGTATATCTTATTTGTGGCTATATTTCCCAGCTCCCTCGTCTGTGTTTCTTTTCATTCCATTCATTCATATTCATGCTGGGCTTGCTGGGATAAAAAAAAATAAAGAAAAAACGCCGGACATGAATTTATAACGAGTCTCTGCCTAAGCCATATTGATTGAGGCAGGAAAATACGGCGACAGACAATGCGAGAAAGGGCATACAGAAGGGAAAAATGTGGAAATGGAAGTGGCAACGGTTTTTCTTTTTTCCTCTCCCGGGCGTTGAAAAGTATGCAAGGAAATCGAAATAAGGGAAAAGAGTCGCATGCAGGAAATCAAACTTCACTTTTGATTGAGTTTCGCTCGGTTTCCTTTGCGTTTCATTTCGTTTCGCAAGTCGCTTTATGGCCATAAGCCGATTTGTGGTCCCCTCCAGAGTGCTCTGTTTTGTTTTTTTCATTTCACTGCTGCTTTTTGTGCTTTTTTAATTGAATATCTTAACGGGGGCGTTCGACTGACTATCCGGAATTGAATTTACTAAGTTTTTTCCAATAAAAAAGGGTTAAATAGGACTGGTCTCTCGCTCCCAGGACATATAACTCACACACACATACGACCACAAATGAATATCAATGAACTGTCATAAAAGCAGCATCCTGTGCATGTGAGAGAGCGACTGCCAATGACAAGAGTGACACGTAGGCAAACATTTAAGCACCCAACAACAACAGATGCCGGCAAACAAGCACATACGCATACACTCAAACAAACACACAGGCAGCCACACACACACACACACAGAAATTTCACACTTGACGCGAGGTCATAAGCGTATGAAAGGATATGGGATTGAAAAGAGGGGCTTAAGCGGGATTTTAGAGGGAATAAAATCAGTGGAAAAATTTCAACAAATTGCAGAGGCATGAAATATTATTAAAAGCTTTCTTATTTCTTATTATTTAATGCATTATTTCAATATCTAGCTATATAAGCTTATATTAAATACTTTCTTTCATTACTTTCCCAGTCTAGCTGTCATTTAGCAATGCTTATAACAAATAGCTTTCACTATCTTAGACCCAAAGAATCACCCAACCGTAGTGTTACCTTCGACCCAAAAACTTTCACAGAAAAGGGTCACCGAATCTTTTGCCCAGTGGGACCCTTTGACCCCCGTCTGGCTACGCCTTTCTTTTTGGGCCATCCATGACTGGCATGCTCATCGTCGTCGGGTCACTCTCGCCCTGCCAATGACATGTGATTTCAACTAATGACAGCTTTTTGTGGCGTTTGTCATCGCAGCAGCAACAGCAAACGAACCCTAACCCGACTCCGGGACCCAGAGACAGTTGGAAAATAACAAGCTTAAAATTTAATGAAATTTTCATGTGCCGACCCCGGAATGCTGAATTTCTTTTTGAGGCCCCAAAAAATAATCCGATATATGCGTAACACATGGCGTATGATTAATGCGCCTGAGCGGGGGATCCTAGAGCGTTGAGCCTGTCAATTAGGTTAACTCTTGTCAAATATTCAAAACAAAAACTTTGCAAACTGCCAGGCACATACACAACCATTTGAAGAGTATATATATCCTTTTGAAAGAGGAATAAAATTCCCTTTTTCGTTAGGGGTCTCCTCCTTGTTCATTTGGTATTTGCTTAGCTCCAACTCAAGCGCTGTGGTGTCAATATGTATTTTTGATTAGCTTCAACATCAGTTTGCCCTTTGACTGCCACCATGGGAATCCAAATAAAAAGTTGGAATTTGCATATGCATTCAATTTTTAATGAGCTTTTAAGTTGAGCTTGTATTTGGGAGTGTAGAGCAGGCAAAATTTCCACTTACCGATATGTAAAGTGAAGCGTTCCTCGTTGGCTTTGAACATGTCAACTGCAAGGATATACAAGAAAAAGAAGAGTATGATGAGTATAATAAAGGATATTTTAATGGAATATTTTATATAGCAAAGCAGGTACCATTAATGTTAGAAAAGATTTCTTATTAAATGTGTAACTACTCATTATCCTGTCATAATTAATTGATCTTAAATATAATCCTTATTTTCCTTTAATTCCCCTTCATCTAAATCTCTATTCATTTCTGCAGAGTCACTGCAAAGGCTTGAATCTATGCAGAAACGTTCTAAACACTTAGTGCCAATGGCCCAGATATCGTTTGCTCATCGATGCATTAAGTGATGCACTTCACACCCATACACACAACCCAACTCACACGCACACAGACACACTCTTATTGCAGCTTTCATCGTTGACAAGCGCTCCGCTTTTGACCCTAAACGCAGGCGCAATTGATCGCTTGACTGATTGATTGATTGACTGATGGATGGCTAGGCGAAATGGTTGATTGGATGCATCAATTCGAATTGGGATTGAGTTGTCAAGTGGGTCGTGCATTTACACACATTGTCGCATCATTATGATGACCGGCACATTTAGCATAGCAAGGCTTTTTGGGGTTTAAGGATATAATAGAGAAAGGGTTTTTTTGGAAGAAAAAGGAGAAGGGTTTGAGAGTAGATAGTACTTATATTATCTTCCTCTTTTTGTCTGCTTTAATACATAATAAATAGTTTATAATAAAAAAACTTTGTAGTACTTAATTTCTGTCACACTTTTCATTATCCTTGGTGTCCACAGAAGTACTTAGTGGCATATGCTGGCCAAGGCAACGAAATGCGGCCACAAATGTGACCTTTTGTTTGTCTCCTGCCCACAAAATGGTATCCTCTATCTCCATCCAATCTCATACCATTTGCAGCCTCTCCGTCTCTCTCCACTAATGTTAATGGCTTGTCTTGGCATATACAATTGGCGGCTGCTGTTGTTTTGCCGGCTTCCCACCCACAGTGTTGGCCTAATTAGCAGCTCAAAGAGAATGGCCATTTTCCACAGTCACAGTCACACATTTGGCACACCAGCAGCCACACCCACACAGCATACAGAAGTACAGACACACACACACACAGAAACACTATGGGCATTAAGGATAAGCCAAATGTTGGCTTGCATTTATCACGCATACGCCGCGTTGGCCAAAAAACCACACAAAGTGCGGCAAGATCCGGCGCAAGTGGCTATGGTGGCGAAATGGCCCCACAACAAAGCGACTAAAAATGTAATTTTGGCATTAGTCGAGCTTGGCAAACATAAAATTACCTTGATTAGAAACTCAAATGTGGCTCTTGCCAAATAAACGTGGATGGGGCTCGGGCCGAGATGGGAGATCTGGCTATTGCCACGTGGCTATAAGTATATATATACATATATCAGCTCGTACCTAAGCCTGAAACGACTTTGGCCTCTGCCTCTGCCCCCTCCCCCCACCCCGCTGTCTTTTGGCCAACCCCAAACTCATATATCAACGTGCACCTGTGTGCCAAAAAAAAGGGCGATGGGAATAAAACGGGGCCCCAAAATGAAGCTGCGTTGGGTGTTGGCCGCCATCTGAGGAATGGCTGAGGTTTGGCCTGCTTTCCAGGTGGGAATGGGTACCTTGGGGGCGGTTTTTGTGGGGGGCGAAGTGTGTGTGTTTGTGTGCGGTGGTGTGAATACACACATATTCAAGCAACGGCCGTTACCTTGAGGCGAAGCCAAGCCGCAATAAAAACCAAGCGTCACACATAAAAAGAAAAGCAAAGGCACCAAAGGTATTCTAAATGCAGATGCTGCTTGAAGACGACCTAATAAATATACACTATAAATATTTTATGGAACAAAATAATTAAAAGATATTAGGATTTAAAGGAGATCTTTAAAATAAATCAAAAGATGAGAGGAAATAGAAATGAACTTCAATATAATAAATATATATTAATTCAATGTTTAATCCATTGAATTATCTTTAGTTTGTACACCTATTTTCATATTAAATATATATAAAAATATAAGTAAACGTAATTTGGAACATTTTAGAGTCTATGAAGGTATATCCTTCCCATATAAATCGCTGTTTAGGTACAAATTTGCTCAGGTACATCCCCTATTCTCATTCTCTCGCCCTTTTCGTATCAATTACATGCCATCTGTGTGTGTGCGCGTTAACGTTTAGTTTTTATGTTTAGCCATAACAAACAGGAAAATGGGGGGCGGGGTGAAAGGTAGGCGGTGTGGGCGGTGGGCGGTGTCCGGTGGGCGTTGTGTAGGAAAATTCCCGCAGACACAAGGCTAATCAACGAAATTGCTGCAGCCTTTTAGGGAGCTAGTGGGCAACATATGGCCGGCATAGCCTAAGCCCACTCCCCGTTCGACACTTCATGTTTTGATTAGAGGGCGTGGCATATGATTGATGAACCATTTGAATGACCCCTAGAGTGCCGCAGTAAATCCTCCCCTCGTAACGCTGTCCACGCCGGCAAAACTTTGAATGAAATGAGTGTTAAAAACTTTTTCGCCACCCCGTAATCCCCACTTTTCGTTTACGTTTTTCGCAGCAGAGCCAGTAGCAACATTGGAAAAAAAAAAAACAGAAAAATTTGCAATGCAGCATGAAAAGTGGCACAAAAGCCCGGACGGCAAACTTTTATTCCTTTCCAGGAGCAGCAGCAGCTAAAAATTAAAATGAAGCTAAGCAACAGAAACAGCTGCCTGCAGTTTGCATAGCCGGGATTCTATCGCCGTTCAGGGAATGGCATTAACAAACTTTCAGGTCAGTTAAAAGGCAAAGTTGCCGACATTCAAGGTGAGTCAATCAACAAAAGGATTTAAGCAAGTGGCAGCTGCTGCCAGGATTTGGGGGGGGGGGAAGGGTTTATTTACTGTCCACTTGGGAGGATAAAATTTGAGGGATAAATCAAGTCAAACAGAAACTGCAGATTTTCGAGGAATTTTATAATGAAATAAAGGTAGATTTTCTTCTTATTATAAAACTGTATTAAAGAAGGCTTTAAAATTCATTTAAAATAAAGTGAGGTAGAGATTTATCCATAGAAATTCAAGTCCTGTTTGTTAAATTTAATTATGCAATTACATCACATCCTTCTCCTCTTAAAGAAACCCCTAATCAGGCCACGCCCTATCGCCTTAAATGAGTTACTCAAGGAGGCTTTGCTTGTACTCGCAGATCAAACATATGTTCCCCATTGAAGGACACTTTCAATACGAACAGAAAAGGAAAAAAAAACCCCCCTCGACAGCGGCAATCAACATTGCCATGAGCGTGGCAAACAAAGCACTTGGAAGAGCTCGAAAATTCGCTTGGCTTTGTCATTAGGCGGCAAGTCGAAAGGACATACTTGAGCGAGTATAGACGTACGTACTCAGTGAATAGATGTGGGAGAGACCATATTCAAAACACGCAACACTTGTCAGCAGCAGGCGTCGGCAATCATTCAACATGAGCACACACACAGACACAAAGAAACAATGAAATGCACAGAAAGAAAAACCAGTGGATCGATTACGTGGTTTTTTCTTAAGAGGAAAGAGACTACTCGCTATAAATTTGTGGGAAATATAGGTCTTTCTACTATTTATTAAGTATATATTTCTTAAATTTTTATCCTTTTTTTCTTCTCTTAAAAAACCCCTTTTATTATTCCTTATAGACTCTTTTTTTTGCTGTGTCCCTTTTGGTAGCAAATACTTTTGGTCCTTGGCTTTGAGCCTGAGTTTTTCTCCCTTTGGCTGGCGGCCTGTCATCATTAAAGCAGCTTCATCGCCGCATTTGTTGCTATTTTCTGTTGTTGTTCCTGTGTTGCTTGTGTTATGACTTTTAGTTGCCGCTCGAAGGCATTTGGCAAACGATTTTAGTCCTGCGAGCAGTTAACGGCAGTCCTTAACACTCACGTTGCTCTGCCGTGTGCATGTTCACGCCTTAACACCTGCAACGACTTTGTTGACAGGCGACTGAATCAGCAGCGCCCTGATTGTTATTTACGACATTTATATGATATAACTGAGTGATTTTGTCGGTTATGAAGTCTCCCCTTAAGTCTTATAAACGATTTTCTTTGAGCTTCGTTTCGGATATATAAATCTTACAAGAAAGTAAGGTTTTTAGTAGACTGATTTCCTTGAGATCCTTGTATTTATTGCCCCTAATCTCTGCCTTCTTAATTTCCAATTTCAAGCCTAAGAGACATTGCCTACTTGTGGGCGCAAGTGGAGTACCAAGGCAAACAATTGTTTTTGAGGTCGCTTCGCAATTGCCCGGGACTAAGTCCCCCCGAGACTTTGTTTGCATTGGTGTCGCATCCTTGTCAGGATTTGTGTGTGCGTGTGTGCACTGCTTATTTGTGTGGCTTGCACTTCACTTAATTGAATCAGTGTGATTGACATGTCTCCTCTGCATACATACATCTATGTATTGGCATGAAACACAATGGACTCTGGTCCATGATGATCTCTGGTCAGCTTCTGTCGAGTGTGTGGATGCTGGGACAACAACATCCTTTTATGCACCAGTCACAATGTTCATCAATTATCAACTAAAAAGAACCGGGAGGAAAGGGAGGGCCGCTGGCAGACAAACAGAAAAAGCAATAAATCTAAACAAAAGGCCGCCGGGGCCAAGTCGAATGATATGGGAGGATAACAAGGACATGGGCCCATAAGAAGGAGTGGGCCCATAGATTATGGCCATCTATTCAGCAGCTAGAAAGTCTTGTTTATGACCAGCTTCTCTCGCAGAGACCAAAAGCCAGTGAATTGGCTTCACTATTTTGGTTCATTGCCTTGTCTGGCTGGGAGTGGCTATATAGCAGCTGGATCTGCTGCATATATATAGCCAGGAATTACCTACTCATTCTTCCCTGCTTCTCTTCTTTTTCCATTGTTTTTAGGCAGGCACAAACTACAAGTTAGCACTTTTTGGCAGCATAAAAAAAGGGTGGAAAGAAATATATTTCGTGGGGTGAAAAGTGGCAGTGTTGAAGCCTTGTACAAATACAATTTAAGTAAAACAAGCTTGGCAACAAAGTTTGTGCAGTGGAAAATTTGCGCTTCTTTTGCCTCGGTTTTTCCACTTTCTTTTTCTTTTTTTTTTTTCAAGTTAGCCCTGCACTTTCGCCTTGGGATGCAGTCACATGTGTGTGTGTGTGAGTGCCGAAAAGGGAGGCAAGGATGGGTGGAAATAACACTGCTGAAAGGCAGGATCAAAAACGAGTGGAAGAGGCAGCAGGACAAAAGCGCTTGCCAAGGAAAAACCATTGATTGCAACACGCAGACAAGAACGCAAGGATACCCAGAGATGTTAGAGCAAAAAGGACTAACCGGAGGGGGCGTGAATGGGCGTCAAAGGCGCGTTCACATGGCAAACATAAGTCGCACACTCAAATCAATAGCATTGACAGCTTGGCATTGTTTGAAAAACGAACCCAAAGAGTCAGGCCAAGAAAGGAAGGTTGATCGAATAAGAGATATACAAGTGCAGGGGCATAGAAGAAGAGCGGGTTTGAGGGGCTATGCATCCATGTATGTGTGCCAATTGCATTCATTTGACTTGACTTGGCTGCCAATTGTCTCTATGCAATGGAAAATTTCCAGCAGACGTCATAGGAAAAGCGAAAACAAGCATAAAACTAACAAACTAAATGGAAGAAAAAACGAAATGGCAGGAATATGTGAGGATTGAAATGGGGAAAAGGCACTTTAAAACTTTGTAAATATCTTAAATTATTAATGCGAGCAGAGGGAACTATAAAGGGAATGTTATATTGGCTAAAATATACACAAGAAAACCTTAAGATACTAAAGAAGCCTATTAAGATACTAAAATTAGTAACTTTTGTATAATTTAAGTACTTAAAACCTCTTAAATATTTCTTTAATTTGCATTTGTCTGTTCCCTTTTCCCATCTCTGCATCTGGCAGAAGTAAAAATAAATAAAATTAAGCGGCTGAGTAATGCAAAATTAAAGAGACAGCCGGCAAAGAAAATGTGCAAAAGAAAAAGAGAACGAAAAATTGTTCAAGGATTGCAATTACAAAAAAAAAAAAGCAACAAAATCGGCAAAAGCTGCCAGACGGGCTAACAACAGCAGCAACAACAACAAAGACAGCAATCACATCAACAATGAAATGGCAAAGTAAAAAAGATAAAAACTACCTTGGCCCAGTATTGAAAGCGCCTATAAAACTCACAGACCCCACCCACTTCTCCTTCTTCTTCTCTGCCTTATTCCCCTGTGTGTGTGTGTCTCACATGTAGATACACCCGTGCATTGGCTATATAGATATAAAGATATAGACACTCGTGCAGGGACCAATTCTGCAGCAGCAGCAGAAGCAGCAACACCAATAACAGGCAACAATAAATGTCACTGCACACCGCCCAAAGCCCCACGGTTACCCCTGTCCTCCTCGATCGACTGGCAAAGTGCATTGAAGACGTGACCAAGTCCCAAAAAAAAGAAAAAAAAAACCATCATAATAATAATAATAAAACCAAGACAACTTTCGTCTCGTTTCATTTCAGTTTCAGTGCAACGTGGCGTATGGATAATATGGTACTTCTAGATGCAGGTAGAGAAATAATGCTTTTGAAAAGGTAAAGAATATATTTAACACAATAATTTTGTTATAAATATTATATTAGATTATACACCATTACTTGGAATATGTTTTATTAGTTAAAATTAAAGTTCGCCTCGTTTTATTTTAGTTTTAGTTCAACGTAACATATGGATAATATGGTAGGGAGAGATTTCTCTTTAAAAAGGTAAAGAATATAGTAGGCTTAATAATATTGATAAAAATGATATTGTAGATGATGTACCATTTCCTGAAATATATTTCATTATTTAAAAAAAAGGCTAATATGTATTTACTCTTTACCTTTATAATATTTTATCATTTAAAACAAGAACTAATATATATATTTATTCCTTGTCTTTAGTCATAGTTCCCCATCATTAATAAGTGTAATTTATCCACAAGAACTATTATATCCCACACATATTTTTCTCCAGTGCATCAGCATAAAAATTGAAGAGCTTCTGGATGGTTGCAAGAGCAAGAGGGCGGCCTGATCGGGTGTGTTCAACAGTCTTATCAGTGACAAAGTTTGCCCAAGTCAAGCACTCGACATATTTGTCGACCAAAGATTGGAGGAGGAAAGAAGGCACCGTCGCCAGACAACGACACGGCCAAAAGAGTGCAAAATACAAAAAAAAATAATGTAGGAACCTGGCCAACCTCAATGCTGTCGCTGCAGCCTGATAAGGTCCAATACCAGCACACACACACACCCTCTGTGCAAATTGGCCAGGCCATAATGGCGAACTCAATTTGCTGTTGATCACGTTTTCTGGCCATTTTCACGCTGCCAACTAGTGCAACAATGGAAATCTTTTTATTACCAAAGAAGTGGAGCAGCCGAAATAAAAGAGTCCAAATAAAAGCAATACAATTAAAATTATTTATTAGCGGGCCGACAACAGAAATTGGCCGAAAGAGAAGAACTTGGGATGTGATATGGGGAGGCTGGCTGGCTGGCTGACTGGCTGACTTTTTGGATGATGATGGCTAAAAACTGGCGCACATTTGGCCATGTCTTTTTGGCCACTTGCCAACCATAACAGAGAGCGGCAGTGGCAGCAACAATGCGACCAAGTTTCGCCAGAATTCGGCCCATTCTGTTGCCTTTTTGGCATCTTGGGTCCACAGCTTATTTATGTGCGTTGCCTGCAAAATGTGGCGCGGCGCAGAAATTGCTCGTATTTTCTTCTATTGCCAGCTTTTCATCTGCCGCTCTTGTTTCCTTTTTTTCTTGTATATTTTCCTTTCTGCGGCTTATTTACTGCACAAGCAGCCGAAGCTAATTGGGTGGGGGTAATGTAATATAATGCATTGTGCATATTTTAACAATATTTATTATGACTGGGAAATGCTTTGAGTGGCGTCCTCCCCCTATCGGTTGTCGCCAATAATATTTTAATATTTATACTATATATTCATAGCCACGAAAGTTGGGTTTGCTTTTTGATTTGTGGCATACTTAGCTGGGGTTTTTTTTGATAAGAAAATGGGCTCTTAATTATTTGGTGTCTTAAGAGAAGGTTTCATAATTTATGGAGTTATCAAAGGTTTACTTGGGTAAGTGGTTTAGGGAATGATTTTATAGGAATATTCATTCAAAGTTGGCTTAAGAAACCTTTTATAAAACTTAAATGATTGTTTGTTTTTTTTTTTCAATGTATTTTTTTTAACTTTTTTAAAAGACAATGATAAATTCTGTTTTAATTAATCTAAATCCGAGTACAAAATTCTACTAAATTTGTAAACCAACCAAAATGCAGAATAATCTCTGCTTCGGTTTCTTTTTCGCTTCAGCTTCAGCCATTCTTATCAGTAGAAGAGAAACAAGAAGCCAGAAGAACGAAGAACGAAGACCGAAGACCGAAGAATGTTGAGACCAAAAAAAGTTTTTAGCAAACAGTCACCGAATGCAGTGATAAAGTCGAGTCACTGAACCCGATCTCAACGGCAGTCAGGCACATAATACTCAGGTCTTATCAACGCTACGTATTATTTACATTATTTAATTTTTTTTCGGCTGCTGCTGCTGTCTCTAAATAATTGCCAAAGTGTCTTGGTTAGCAGCGACATTCCGTGAGGTTGATTGGCAAATCGTGGGAAAAGGTGACATATAGAGAGTGATCTATATCGAAGGAGGAAGGGCAAGACAGGACATGACCAAGGGTTCAATTACCTGATCGAGGGAAGGTAAACGAGCCAGATAATAGACACATTTCGAGTGTGAATAAACCCATTTCTTTGCTGCACTCGCATCCCATCATTTACGCTGATGTATTACCTACCCAAAAACAGATTTGCTAATTAAATGGCAATGTGTATATAAAGAGCAGTTCCAAGCAAAAAAATTAATTAAAGAATTGTCACATCAATCAGGCTGAAAATTATGGCGCTCTCGCCTCTTTCCTCTCGAAGGAATTTTTAAATAAACAAATAAAATGCAGAAAATAGATTTATGTGCGAGTGCAGGGAAATTTATGACAGATGTAAAAAGTGTCAGGCTGCGCGCTTTTTATTTTTTTTGTTCTTTTTTCTTCTGTTTTCCCGATTTTTGTGAATGACGTTGATTCCGGTGTGTTTTTTCTGAAACTGACCATATCCATGGCCCCTCGGAATGACACTTTTGCTTATAAGAAATAAAAAATAACTAGGAGGAGGATAAAAAAGAACGCTGATAATGAGAAAAGTTCGCCTTCGTCTTTTTTTTTTGTTATTCTTTCTTGCAATTCTCCTCTTTTGTTTTGACGATGATGATGATCCTTGGGTTCTGGTAACGAGATATGCACTCGGGCACTTTTGTTTACACTACTTCGGCCATGGGCACAAAATGGGTATTATTCTTTGTATATATCTTTCAATTTGCTGCCCGAGACTGTGTCCAGGTGTCTGCCGCTTTTGATGCCGAATGGAATTGTTTTTTCCGCGGAAAGTCTGTTCAATTACCAAGCCCCAGCTGGTTATGTTTATTCCAATTAAAATTATACTAGCAGTAAGCAGGATTTAAGGGTTAGATTGTTGGAGTAGTAATTAATAAAGATTTGTTGGTTATCCTGTATTTAAAATTCTAGACTTCATTATTTATTCTACTTTATGAATTTCGATATTGTTCTTTTTGAATAATTAATCAATGTTGAATTTGTTTAATATTCTATATTTATTGCTTGTTTTTATAGAATATTTCACTGTTTGCTATATTTGAAGTATTTTCATTAAAGAGTTCACAATTTCTTGATAGGATTTATAATATTTCAGTTTCTTAAAAAAACTTTCTTTTGATTAATTAATATTTGAATAATAAATTGATCTCTTATTTATATTTTCTTATTAGTTTATAAAACAAACTATTAACACACATAAAAACATAATTTATCTGCTTTCATTTTGTGTTAAATTTATTTATAAAATTGTATCAGGCACTGTGTCACTTACGACTTAACCAAAATAAGTTTATAATTTATTTTAAAACGCATTTGTTTTTAGATTTTATATTTAAATTCCAACAAAACATATTTTTCACATATTACGTTCAATTTGTATCTTTTGTTATCTTTTTCTGTGGATCCACAAACACCAGCAATATTTTCTTGTTTACACTTTTCTCAGGGCCATTTGGTGGCTCACAAGCAGATTCTTACATTGGCCAACCTGTCGTATGCTTAATGACGTGTGCATAATACAAATATTTTGCGACGGCAATAAATGGATTTCTTTATGCCACAGGCACAATCAATTTATTACTCAACGAACATAAGTTGCTTGCACTGACCTTTGTGAAATGATTTCCCTCCAAGTTCCAGATCGATAGGCAATATAATAGGAAATATATATAGGATATCCAAGAGCGGTGCTGCTGCAATATTCCAAAATGCAAAGTTCACGAAGTATCCAAGACTTAATTTAATTCAACACTTTAATGCGGAACCAATGGATTTCGCCTTCTTGTATTTATTATGTGTGTAAACGAGAATCTTTATAAAATGCACAAAATCCGAGTGGAATAGGAGAATTCTCTACACTCTCTCCTCTCTCTTTCTCTCTATTTATTTGTTTATATTTGGCAGATTTACAAAATATATTTTCGCACTTCACTTTGACACTTGGCTTGTTTCCTGTTTTATATTTGTTTTATTTTTTGCTTTATTTTTTATAAAATGCAGTTTTGTGTAGAAAAAGGTAAGCAAAAAAATAAATATATTTAGTTGCTACTTTGTTGCGGTTTTTTCTTTTTTTGTTGTGTATTTTAAGAACACGCACTTCTTCGGTTTTGGTTTTGGTTTTTCTTTTGTTTTCTTTTAGAAATTCTTGTTTGTTTTGGCACTTTCGAGTTTTTACCCTTTGGGCTCTTTCGGTTTATTTCTGTTTTCTGCGGCGTTTTTTTTGTTTTTTGTGTGTGTTTTGTTGCTGTCTATTTTTAGCAGTAAAGATATTCTGCGGTCAGCAATTTATAAATAACAAATGGCTTCAGGAGATGGAAGAACCGAATGCACTTCTAAGTTTCACTGGTGTTTTTTTTCTCTCTCTCTCTCTTTATTATTTTGAGGATCTTTTTTTTTTTGGTTGAATTCTTTCCCGGAATTGAAATTATTTCTTTTTTTGATAAGAACTTTGCTTTGATTAAATTGGTTTTGATGTTGCTTAGTGCTGTTTTAATTTTTGTTCACACTTCCACGAAGCATCCACGAGATTGTGCTTGAAATTGAATTTCAATTCTGTTTGCGATTTCGGAAGCGAGCTTCTTCGGCTGCCAAGAGAGTCCACCTTCGATGACCGTTCGTTCTACCGCTGCGGCGTTCCACTCACTCCGATGAACATCTTGTAACTATTTTCGAAAAGCGCACGAACGCAGCTGCAGAGCGAAGTCAAAATCAGAATCGAACCAACACCAACAGCAGCAGCAGCAGCAGCAACAGCAGCTGAAGCGGCAGCAGCAGCAGAAACAGCAGCGGCAAAGAGCGAAGAGATACGAGTTCAACGCTTAAGAGCGAGCATGGCGGCGGCTACGGCGGCGGCGGTTATTGCGGACGAAGAAAAACCGAAGCGTAGCATCCGCGGTGCTGTTGGCTACTGAAGAACTCATCCGCTCTGTAACACTGCCGAAGCGACAGCCGAAGTTAGCCGAGGCGCCAGCCCGAAGCTCTCACGCGGGGGAGAGAGCGCCAACGGTACCCCAAAGAGAGTCCACACACAAAGCCAAGCCCCGCATTTCTGTCGCTGCTGCTGCTGCTGTCTGCTGTTGCACTTGGTACGCATTAACAGTGCGCGACGGCAGTAACAGGCGCTGTTAATGTTAGCCGGCGCTTGTTGTTGTTCTTGCCAAGATAGAAGCCATATGCTGGCAAATTTCATGGCTAAATGCCCAATCTAATTGCCCAAAGAAGCCACAAAATGGCATTTAGAAGCACACGCCCAAACATTCAGCCCTTTATCAGGAATGCCCAGCAGAGAAAGAGGGGGAAAACGATAAGGAAAAGTCAGTAATTATTTGTATTTAGCAAACAGTTTTTTATCTTCATATTGTAATTTTTATTTCTTTTTATTCTACATTTCAATCATCTTTAGTCTCCTATTATATGAAAGTTTATACCCCGAAAGTGATCACTTCTAATTGAGCCACAAATCCTGTTGCTCTTCCCTTGGTCTCTTGCAAATTTCTGGCAAAAGTTTGCCACTTGCCTGGGGCTTATTGTTCTTTCCTGGCCATTAAAGTCGCTGAAAGTATTAACCGAACAACACAAATAACTATGGTCGTCCAACAATGGGGCTTATGGGACAATAAGCGCTTATTAAATGCCCTGGATGCGAATCAACTTTCAGCTAAATGGAAAGTGGCAGACGAGGACGGCAGCAGCGGCAGCAGCAGAAACAATGGAGATGCCATGGCCGGAAATTCACGCAACGGAAGTTGGCGGAAAGAAGCAGATGAAGTTATGCAAGCTGGAGCTCGGGCAAAACGTCAGTCTCGCCCCCCAAAGATATATCCCCAGAGTCTGCCAGCATTTCCCATTTCCCCCAAACAATGATGGCCAGCTGCTACTCAATGAGTTTTCCTTTTTTTCACGGCAGTATCCCCGCTGCGTTTGCCTTGACTTTCCTCTGGCATTTATAAGTTTGTAAAGATATTTTATGCAAAGGGAATTCTACGGGATCTCGGGTAAGCTATCAGGTAAGTGTTCCGGCCTCCACTTAGCTAGAGTTTACTCTACTTTTTTCCCTTAATTTTCCTAGAACTGCGAACCGATTTTAAATATTTTCCAGAGCTACTTAAATTGGCAACATTGTTTAAAACTTCGACCCTTGAGCTAGTCCTTCGTCGCTGCTGCTTCGTTCCACTTCCGGCTCCCGCTCTGTGTCCTTCAACCCCTTGTATCCTTGGGCTTTCATCCCCAGCGTCTGCATCGTCCTCTTGCCATTCCGAAAAATTTTGCATGCCTTGGCAGAAACAAAGCAAGCGCAAAATGTTTCGCCGCCTGGGAATAGAAATGGCTAAGGGAAGTTGGATAAAGGGGAGGGTGTACAAAGAAAAACGGACATGGCTAAGGATGCTCTCCATAACGATTGAATTTCATCTAACGCCCGGTTAAGGGATACAAGATGTTGGCCACAGGCAGACTGCATTCAAAATACATTCTAAAAAAAAATCAAAAATAATATTCCTTAGCATAAATCAAGGCGGCCAATCCGCCTCCGGCAAACCAGAATTGATTAATGGATATCCCTGCTCTTAGCACGTGCTCCCAGTCAGTACTGGGAGTCAGTCACTCAGTCAGGTACCAGGTACAAGGATATATATACACACATATATAGATGTAGGATGTAGGAGTCCCGGGACATTTGCAAAAGTTATTTATGGGCCTGCGGGCGAATGCAATTTGTTGTGGTCAACAAATCGCTACACACGATTTTCGGTTTCTGTTGGCCAAAAATAAAAAAAAAAAGAAAGAAATTGAGCAAGATCATTAGAGTCGGAACACAAAAGTTTATTAGTCACGTCCAAGGAATGCCGAATCCCCCGAGTGGCGACGACCATCACCAAAAATAAAAGGTGAAGATGAAGCTCTGAGGGCGAGGCTTCAAATATCAAAAACTCTGCGCTAAAAGCAGGGCCAAAGAAATGAGCTTAAGCCAAATGGCGTTAATCCATGAATTATTGCCTAAAAGCATGCCAAAGCGCATTAAAGTCGGAGGGGTGACATCGCCGCGATGGCGACCGAAAGCGAGAGCAATCCCCCCCGGCGGAAGAGTGAGCGGATCAGGCAGGTAGCCAAAGGACAAGCCACCAAACAAGATATCAAATGTGTTTTAAGCACAAAGCTATACTCTTTGAAAAGAATATATTTATAAAATTCTTAAGAACAATAAATGATGTAAAATTAAATAAAAAAATGTATATTAAAATACACAAAGAATAAGAGAGGGCTTACGGAAATAAGTTTGCAGCAAAATAGATGTTTAATCGAACTTAATTAGTGACAATATGTTTTCATGTTTCTTAAATAATATTTTTAAAGAAATTATAATATTTTTTCAAATAACTTTTTATATAATATCAAGGACTGATTTTTAATAACTAAATATAACAAGAACTGCAGTTTAATTGTCCATATGTATTTTATTCCTTTAAATATTAAGCTGCCATTGTTGAAATATGTTTTCCCCAAGAACTGCATACTTAATAAGTAATATTTCCAATGAAAATACAATATTTTCCTACAAATAACTTATTAAATAATTAAAAGGAGAGATTAATATCTAAAAACAAGAAGAGCATTACTTATATATATTATATATATTATTTTCCTTTAAATATCAAACTGCCATTGTACCAAGTTTCCATGAACTTAAAAACACTTTAAAAAATACCCAATTAAAAGTACAATAAATTTAAATGCTATTAAAAACTAAACTAATTAATTTCACGAGACCAACTATTATTTAAATTGAATAATATTGGGGTACTTTAAATTAATTTTCAGGCTTTACTCTTAATGAGCAGCAGGCCCATTAGCTCAACAAGTTAATCGCCGAAAACTCAGAGATATACCCTCACCTTTTCGCCATTAGTAATGCCCATGAAAGTGCCAATGAGCCAATGGAGAACATGAAACATACATTTTGATTTTTTTTTGTCTTTTGTTTTTTAGCCCCAAAGAGACATGCCAATAAAACAAGCAATACAGAAATATACAGACCGCAAAATAAATAAATGCCCCGGCGGACACAGCAACAATAAAAAGGGGTAAAAGGCAGGCCAAATGTTTTGGACCGCACCCAAGAGGAGGATCCAATATAATATCTCTCTTTTTTTGTATATTTCATACTTCTCGCTGTGTGTCACAAGTTTAGAGTTATACATTTTTTAGCGAACCACTTTTTGCTGTATTTTTGTGTTGTTTTTATGAATATTGACATTATAATCAACGCCGTTTTCAATTTCAAACGAACCTTCCTGGGTTGTGCATCTCCTCAAAAATAAAATAAAAAACTTCTGTTTACTTTTGGCTTGCTCACTTTTCTTTTTTGTTATCGGCCACAAGCTTTTTGCTCCTTCTTTTTCACCTGGCTAAAAAATATGTAAATTATGGCTGAAATGCATAAAAGAGTGTGTGCGTGTGTACGTGTGTGGGGCATGCGTCAGTCACCTGTGGTATTTCATTTTTTGTCTGTCAGGCCCGAATATGGTCTCGTTTTTATTGGTCTGAGGGAGATAGTTTCGGAGCCGGAGAGCTGATGCCCAAATCCCCAAAGAATTTCAATGTGAGACGTATTCCATTTCCATTTACCTGATGGCCAAGGGGCTGCCTCAACTTTGGGGTTGGCTCGAGTGGAAAGTTTCAGGGGCTGTGAGCATATTTTATGGTGGAAACACAGGGTTAGAGGGTAATAAAACGCGAGCTCAGAAGCCTTTGATGGCCTTAAAGATGGGTGTTTGGTTGGCTATGAAGTAGAATATATAATTTATAATTTGAAAAGAGGAAAGGTGTGACTTTAAGATTAGAAAATATGTATCATAGCAAGAACATGAAATTCCACTTTAAATATAAGCCTTAAAATAAAGAGCACTATAAATATAAATGCTCTACAAACCAGGCTTCACTTTTTATAAATATTATTTAATACTTTCTTAGTACTTCTTGTCTTCTAATATATAATATAGTATTCCATATTCACCCCAAAATAAACTGAAATTTTTTCAATTTAACAATTGTCTTCCCCTTGAAAACTTCCTTCCTGTGATCTAAGCTGCTCAGAAAAAGTTTTCTGCTGGCTGACAATTAGCTTAAACTCTTTTCCTCGGGCAACCTAAACCAATATTGGGGCAGTCAGGTCATCATTGTGATTTATGGATGCGCCTTCGCCCTGCTGCCGCCTCCCCCTGCAAAAATGCAGCAGTTGAGTAAATATTTTTGCAGTGGCCATTGGCCACTGGCCGCCAGGCAGACCTATTCGATTTCAGAGCCACCCATCGGTGTCGGTTGACCTTTGTTTCAAAAGCAAACAGTGACAATGAACGATGTGAAAGACAAACCAATGCCAGCAAGCAGAAGACACACAAATCCGCATGCAGAGAACAGGCAGAGCGCAGGCAGAGAACCCAAGCCCGAGTCGAAACCCAAATGAAAGTCCAAATGAATTAAGTTATGGTTATTGACATTTAATGCACACATTTGAGTCTTTTGTTGGTTTCTTTGGGCTTCTCGTTGACAGCTGAGAAGGGGGTTGGTTTATCCCTGGGTTCGAGTATCCACGAGGGTGGTTGATAAGCCGCCCAGCTAAGCTTTAAATATGAGATACAAACACAAAAGACCTAGGCAAACACGACACCTTCCCCATAGCGCTGGGCGATGACTCGTCCATCTATCTGAATCTTTAGCTGCCCAGCCATTGGACTTGTGTTTATGTCTGCTTGTGTTTCGAATTTGGCACGGAAACTCAATGCCCAACACAAACAATTCGAAGTGCATTTCGTAGACGGTAAGCGGAGATTTAAAAAAGGAGAAGAGCTGCAACAGCAGCCACTTCAACTCCAATTCTCGCAGCTAAACATTAAGTCGAGTTTTAGGTGACTTTATTTATAGTAAAAGAAAGAAAATATAGATTTAAGATAAGAATTGCATTATAAGTCAGTTATTATAGGTTATAGAAAAGAAGACGTAAAAGAAGATAGTATTACTATTCTATTATCTATTTTGTGAAAGAAGTTTGCTAGACAAATAATAATAATAATTTAATAAAATAATTAACTTAACACAAATTCTAACAAAAATATATATAAATGGATAAATGTACACCTTTAAGTAAAACTTATGCCAACAATATTATCAACTCTCCAGGTAGTACATAAGTATTATTAATATATATTTACTATATATGCCAAAAAAGCTGTTTTAAAAAGTTGCTTAGCAATTTCCCCGTAAATATTAAACATAATTCTATTTACAAAAATTTAAATATTAAACTTTAAGAATTTAATTATAAATAAACAGTGAACATCATAATTTTCCCTGACGCTTTTTCTCTTCCTCGTTTCGCTTAGCCTTTCAAAGTTTATTTAAATTTTCCACTTACATCCGCTGGCTGGCACTCTGCGCTTTTGCCCCATCCCGCCTCCTTCTCTTCCACAAACAACCTTGAAATCTAATCACCGACAACATCCATCATTACAAATTTTCCATTGTCTTGAGTTTCAAGTGCAATGTCTCAGTGTTTTAGTAGCAAACGCCCCGCGCCGACCAAAACCACCCACAATTGCCAGTGTTTCCCACTGTGTGTTTGTTGTTGTCTGGGTCACATTGTTAGTGTAGATGTAGATGTTGCTGTTTTATATTTTTTATTGGTCGCCTTCAGGGGCAGTCGAGCTCCCCCAGAACCCCACGATCCCCCGAAAAGCGACAATTAGTCTGCGCATGCGTCGCCAGCTTCATTGTCAACTTGGTTTTGCGTGTATTTCTTTTTTTTTTTTTTTGGCCTGTCCGCCAATTGTCCGCTGTCCGCACGTCCAGTGTGTCCGCTTGTCCGCCAGTTTGTGTCTCGTTTGTTTTTTTTTTTTGTCGCTTTTGGCGTCGCTTTTCCCATATCCAAAGTATCGAGCGTAGTAAAATGTTAATTAAATTCAATTAAAATGCGCCGCGAGTCTTCGACGAAATGTTATTCACATTTCAAGGTTAATTTGACGGGTCTTCTTTAGAGCGTTTTTTTTTTTTTTTTGAAGAAGTGCCAAACTTTACACGGTATTTCGTGTGTGTGCCGGCGACGACCTACTGATAGGTTCAATCCCACAATTTTGGTTCCGCAACATTGGATTTATTTTATCTGCGATTTAGTCGTTGACTAATCAAGGTAAAGTACACAATGGAAATGTTTTTAATGGCAGTTTGGAAATAAAAACATTAAGAAAAAATCCCCTAACATCTTTATTCTATAAATTAAATATATTTAAATACTTATAAGAAGATGGAACTTATTTAACTTGAATAAATACAGTTAATTTATTGTCTTACAAATTCTAGTAAATGTTTAGTCCCGTATTTACCCCATAGAAATTCTAGTAAATGTTAGTCCCTTGTTTATCCCATAGAAAACCCCTTTTCCTCTATATTAATACAGTTCCATCTGTTGCCTAAACCCCAAGGCCCATATATTTTCATAGCGAAAAAAAAAAGAGCGCAACAGCCCACGAGAAAATTAATAATAAATACACTAAAAACAGCATTAAGCCGAAACCGAATTGTAATAAAAATTATTTAGCTGGCCACAAATTGTGGGATTGGGTCCCAGCTTTCCTAACAAACTCCCGTCCCCCCACCGTTCCCGGCATGGTGGTAGCCACCCCCTGCGGCGTCAGCTGCCACTTAATGACTGAATGAATGGCCAACACGTTGCCGCGGAGGTTGGAGGAGAATAAGGATGGCGGGGCCATGGCCAACAAAGCATTTAATGTTTTTATTTGCGGGCGGCAGAACCTGAAAGTGGCAGCCTGCTTCTCTTTAGTGGGGCTTTGCGGCAGGACTCGTGACAAAATGGTTGCCGCCACAGGGCAGAATGGCGTCGGGATAGGTCGTGCAACATGTTGTTGCTGTGGCCGCATCACGCTTTAAAGAGGATTTTGCCCCCGGAATTAAATTTTGGGGAGCCCTAGAAACGGTTCAGGCCCCCCAGCTTAGCCAGATTAATTGAGGCGAAGCCCTAAATGATCCACGGATCAAAGATGAGGATTAAGTTGGCTTAGAAATTGACAATTCTCGAATACATTACAAATCCGTAATCCCTGGGGCTTCCAGGTGTTTCCAAATGGGGATTATTATTATTGGTTTACAAGGGAAACACTTTGTTTAAAACAGAGGAGTTTCTACACAAACAACTTTGCACTTTCTGTCGGCGTTCTATGCTGATAGTTTAAGAACAATTACAAGGAGATTTGTTTAATAATTAATATAGAAATATAAATAAAATAGTAGGAAAAATTAACCAAGGCTAAAACCAAGGCTAAAAAAATATTCTAAAATATTTTAAACGGGCAATATTCTACAGGTATTGAAAATATTATTTAATATAGATATTATTTGATTAATTAATTAATTATTACTTGTTGTATTCCAATCTTACTTTCCCTGTTGGTTTTTCCCATTCCCTGGCAGCATTTCCCTTTCCACTCTCGCTTAATTCTCTCATTCTCAGATCGTCAGGCATATTTTTCCCACATTTTCCTATGGGCGGCAGCCTTGAACCCGCCTGCTCCGCCGCCTTCGGTCTGGCGATCGCGCGTTGAGTACACTATATAGTTCGTCTGTGTTCTCGTTTCTCTCAATGTATTTCCATTTCATCTTTATTAGTTTGGCCTCCTTTCGGCGCGGTCTTTAAACAAGAACTTTGGCACAAATTGCACACGTAGAGCGAACATTCCGACTTGCCTCGAGATTTACAGAGGCCGCGCAGCACAGACACAGAACACAAAAATTTATGCAGTTCGTCCGCTGGTGACCACAGAAATAGAAGCGGGACAGAGGGGGATCGGAAAAATAAGGGAGGTAGGGGGCGGTGCGGAAAGGCACTGGCCACTTCAAGGCGCTGACTGACTCAGCTCGACTGCTGTCGGCCCAATGTTTGTTTAATCTGTCTGCCTTGGGATTTTCCTTTATTTTCCCCGCCGCCGCAGCTCACTTTTTTTTGGTTTTTGGGTCAGTTCGGTTTTCGCGAGGAAATATAGAATTTATTCTTCATTTTTGCTGAATTCCCAGACCGCTGAACAGAAGACGAAATGGCTCGTAAACATTTAAAGTGATTATTTACCTTGTGTATCTCTCGGTATCACGTCAAGCGATAAGCGAAATTAGCGGCAAATCCCGGCCACCAAATAAAAATGTTGAGATAGCCGCAAGAAGCCGGTGGAAGAAATGGCTTACTGGGCTCTAAAGGGCCTACTTCATCACGGGTAAGGGGAGTGATGGCGATGATAAGCGGACAGAGCCAATCAACCCTAGACAGACACTGTGTGCATATGGTTAAGTTCAGTTAAGATCGGTTAAGACCAAAGCTTATCTAGTGCTCTTTAAAAAAGAACCCCCTAAACCTAATAAGCCAATTAATACGTGGAGTAGATACATTCAAGTTGTTAATAAACAAATTATGAGATAAATAAAAATAACAGAAATATGTGTAAAAATATATTCTCTTCTTACGCCAAGTTTTATGTTCGAAATTTGGCCTAAGAAAATGGGGGGCCGCTTCATACTCTAAACTACTAAGTCTACAAGCTAATGGACTGACATTAAAAAATGATTTCCTCTTTAAGAAAAACACCAAATTAAAACTACGATTCTCAACGTATAAAAAAGGGGCCAATCTTTTCCCAATTCCCGCTTAAAGCACCGTCAATGGCCCAGATTAGGATCGTTTAAGAGCTACATAAATTTCCTGTTGAAACTATTTTGAATCCCTGCACGAATTGAAGCGAAACCCAAACCCTTCGGTAATTTATGGCCCTGCGAGGAGTGCCTTCATCAATGGCCGAGCCAGAGCCATTTATAGAGTTGCCAAATCTGCGATATTCTCGGACAGAGTTGCGCGTGGAGCGACAAATCGCTGGCCATTTCGTATCCAGCAGATACATGTGTATCTGGAACTGCGAAAGTCGACTAAATAAATAGTTACGGGACCGGGGACAAGGAGAGATAGAGGGAAAGAGAGATTTAAGAGGCCGACTGGCGAGGGTGAGGGTGGAGGTTAAGGCACTCTCCACATGTCGCGCACAATTGCCACTAATTTAACGTTGGCTTTTCCCTCATTTTCCCTGCTCTTGCAGCAAGCTTTCTTATGCTGAAATCTGCCAGCAAAGCTGACACTTTGTGCTGCTACTTACACACACATTACACTCGCACTTGTGTGTGCGAATGGAAGTGGGGGGAATGGGAATGCGTCCACACACTCGAGAGCATTACTAATCTGTGTCTTTTTATAAAGCCAAGCCACAGCGAGGTCAGGCCCCAGTAGAGGACACAAGCACCAGAATCACCAGAAGCATCCGAAGTAGGAGAAGAGCACCACCGGCCTCACCAGAAGTAGAAGCAAAACATCCACGACAACGACGATGATTCGCCGGCAAAGTATCTCTAATGAGACATAAGCACAGAGCACTTCAGTGCCCCAACTAAGTTGGACATCTCTCTCACGGAATCTCGGCACCTCAGCCCCAGTCTCAGCCTCCTCCTCTCTTTAGTACCCTAGATAGCTAGGCCATTTTGGGATGGTCATGCTCAAAGGCAATTCTTCGAACATTGGTTTTCTTTATAATCCAACCTTGACTCTTGTGGCTTAATTAATTAATTTACTTTATAACCTACTCCAAGAGTGATAACTTGGAGAGCTGCTACCACCTGATAACTATATACTTTTCATGGGTATCTCAAGTAGAGACTCTTCTAGTTCATTCTTTTGTAAAATGTGTTCTTTGCTGGGGATGTCACTTTCTAGACAATTTATGTAACCGAAATTATTAGTGGGTGTGGCTTGAACTACTCCTCGGGCAACCAGTAAGCCAGGGAATTACCTAAGAGATACAAATACATTTCTGGGATAGATTTCGAGATGGCAGAGGAGCCGGGCCCTACACTGAGAATGTGCATTGTAAAGATCTGGAAATCAACGCGGAGGCCCCAGCGCTACCAACGCCGCTGCGATAAGAATCTCAGATACTCTACACACTCGCACACACACACTCGCCGGCAGAGATACGAATACAGATAGGGAAAAGTATCTGCTACCGCTTGGCTTTGCAGCCTCAATAGTTGGCTGCTATTTGAATAAGTATTTTTCATTGAATTTCGTTTCGTTGTGGAAATTTTCAGCCGAGTGCGAGAGAGGTGGAGGGGGCAGAAAAAAAAACCAGTAATTAAGATGCACGAGGCAAACAGCGGAAGCGAAAAGATGGCGAGCCTAGGGATGGCAAATCTATTATATGCTGATTTATCAATATATTATCGATAATGACTGTCGAATTTAATGCATTTTATAATTATATATAGTTCATATTGAAACTATCTTTGTGAGAAAGAGAAATGACAAAGGAGTTAAAGAAAGATATGTCAATATGTCGATATTTTATCGATAACGAATGTAGTAACCAATGCTGTTATGACAAAATGAATGGCAAACACTTTTAATGTATCGAAATATTATCGATAACATATATGGAAATCGATATAAAAATTACATCAACTTTGCGTTTATGAAAACTGCATGACTTTTTGAAGGAATTCGAAACTTGATAGAAATGTAACAATATAAAAATATGAAAGGCAAATAATATCGATATATAATCGAAAACAACATTAAAAATAGGTTACAAATATTATAGATACAAGATTAAATATTAAAAATTTAATTACAATATTTTGTAGCTGCCATAACTATGTATTTTTTGTTTAATTCCAATAAAACTTCAATAAATTATAAAATATTATAAATATCAACGATATATTTTTCACTAAAGATAAGATGAAGCTCTTTATTTCGATACCCAATATTCGATTTAATATTAAGGCCAAAGTTTGTCGATGACCATCCCCTCGCCGAACCTCTGGTCAAATCGCTGGTCGTGGCGGGGGATGGCATGCCACTGATGGGGCTGTTGGAAAAACTCAACGCGCGTTTCACATGAACAATTCGTGGCGATAATTTATAGAATAAATGAAATGCACTTCATGGCAAGCACAGGAAAGAAAAAAAAACAAATTGTAAAAACCTCCAGCGTCGTCCAAGTCCGTTCCGTAATTAATCTATCTGCGGTTTTTGACGTGCTTTGAATAGTCACAAGTCGCAGCGATTATGGCTCGCTGATCATCTTAATCATCATCATCATCATCATCAGCATTAACATCAGAATCAACATCCCCATCAAAGTCTCAACTCATCATTGTGTGGGCTTACCACAAAAGGTACAGAGCTTATTAGATGCCACCTTCTCTCCTCCGACTATCTGACTTATGACAAAACACACAAAACATAAAGAAATAACAAAACAAATGTAGTATATAGAAACGACGCGAGAGCCAAAAGAATGCAACTTAATTTGTATGGCAAAAAATTATAATAAAAGAGCACAAAAAAAAAACGAAGCAAAACAAACCGAAGCATAACGAAACGAAAGAAGCGACAAGTCAAACAAAAAACGTTGAGCACTCCAACAAAGGAACAGCAGACAGCGAAATGTCTGCGATTCGTATTCGGACTTCAAATGAAATCAAAAGTGCAAATGACAACAAAAGACAGGAATCGGGGGACTCAGGTTTACGAGCAGTCCGAGATTGAACAAGATATGGCAGGGAGGGAGTCCAGTATGGTTAATGAGAGACCCTCACCACAGAAAGAAAAAGAAAAGCACACAAGTACAATAATACAAAAGGCGAAGAAGAACCACCGCTAAAAAATCTCTCTAGTTGAGGTGGCACTGGATGATACTTATTGATTAGCATTTTGCATATTTTAAGCTGGTAAAAGTCAGGGCTAAAGGGTCGACTCTAAGTTACTTCATTCCAAACTAAATTAAGCAAGAAATCATTAAGATGGTAATGAAATTGAATACTATTCTCGAAGATCCGTATAATTATCTGTCATATCTAGAAACCCTCGTTAAATACAACTTAGTATGCATAACTTACATTTAACAACTGTTTAATAGAATAAGCGAAATTGAATTTTCTTATTACCAGGTACAATAAACATTAAAAGAGAGACACTTTATAGGTAGCTAGCTGTTGGCTCTTGGGTTGAAATCTGTTTATTGACCCAACTGAAGATTATTTAACACGGGATATTTGAACAATTGGTTGTTTCTAAGGGGAAATTACAGAGACTTTTGTATAAACTAACAGACAATAACAAGATAGCGCCATTTATTGTCTTAAGTCAAAAGCTCTTTAAGAAATACTTTTAAGCATATATATTTAGGTAGATCTTTATCTTCACTCTTATAAAAATATTTTTTTATATTTAAGAAAAGTCACCCTAAAAGTAAGAAAATTCTTTAGTCTGCTTTGTTTTTATTTATTTCAATTAATAATATATACCAAACATTGTAATATCCATAGATCCCTCATTATTTTACAGGGTATCAATACAAAATGTAAATCATTGTGCTGCAAAAAAAGAAAAAGAAACAGCAGCAGAAGTAACAACAAAAAGCCAGCGCCAATAATCAATTGAAGTGTCTGTCTTTGGAGTTTTCTTCTTCCTCTTTTTTTTTTTGGGCGTTGATGAGAGGGCGGTGGAGCAGTCCGGTGGTCTGTTGGTGCCTCGGTGGTTCTGGTGCGGATTTGGTGTGGTTTCGGTTCGGTTTGGTTAGTTACCGCCAGCGGCGACCACATAAAGTGGAAGACAAGTGGCGGCATGGACAAGTGCCATAGAAATTGCTGTGTGTGTGTGTGTGTGCGGATTGCACAAGAGGCAAATGAAAAGAACGCAATGCAAACGCAAGACACCAAAAAAAAAAGCAATAGCAAAAGAACAAGAAGAGGAGGATGGAAGGTGGAGGAGAAGGCAAAGGCAAAACTCAAGCACGCACTTCAGACGCAAAAGAGACGGACAGAAGAGACAAGCGGACGAACGGAGAAGACGGACAGCCAGAAGGGACAAATCAAATTTCATTTTCTTCTTAATATCTTAGATACTCTTTCTGCGTTTGATCTGTATTAAGAAAATCTTATGTAATTATACAAATATCGTGATTTATAACGTTACATTTAAAGCCAACAAAAGGTAAATAAATAAATTTACATATATTTTTCTATATTTAACAGAGACTTTCCCTCAGCCTGTAATACCCCACCTTTGAAGGGCATTTCCAAGATATAGACAAGGCACAGGCTATTTTATAGCTGCCGGCTGATGAATGACTTGGACGGTGGGCAGGTCGGCGCTTCAGGGGGTGGCAGGTGCGGAAATGTCATTTGAACCATTGGAGTCGATGACGATATAGATGACAATAATGACGATGATGATGATGATGACGAGCCACGTCCATCCAAGAGCTCTTGTTGTGCACGTTCCTTTGCTCCGAAGTCCCAGCAATTACACATGCGAAACTTTCAATAGTTGTAGGCGGCAGTGACAAAAGTGGAATAAAAGAAGAGAATAAAGAGAAAGAAATGAGGAATACAGTCACCAGTTGGCAGTTCAAGTGTTTTTTTCAGAGGCAGAACAATGGAGCGTACAGAAGAAGCAGCGGCAAATAATGCAAACAAAATTTGTGTTACGAGTACGAAGAGCTAATGAAATTACGCAATTGAATCGCCAGGATTGTGATGGCAAAAAAAAGAGAAGAGAAATAGAAACTCAGTGAGGGAACTTTTATATTTGATTAATACCAGGGAGGGGGAATAAATAATTAATTTCGGGGAATAGCACTCTAATGAAATGACATTTGTTGGTTTCCGGTGGAAATATGATTCTAGTTCATGAATTTAATTATATATTAAGTTATTTTGCAATGATTTAGTGACTAATTTATGCTACTTATTGATAACAAACCCACTCAGAGTCCTCAAGAACAGAATAAAGCATTTAAATTATAATTCACTTCCCCCAAAGCAATTAACGCCATGGAAACATTGCGATGTCAACTTGCGACTTGGCTGCAATCCATCAAATCGAAAGATTCAATGCGAAGAAGGGGAAGTAGATATATGTATATAAACTTTCCATAATAGCGCTAATTGTACGATATTTAAAGCTGATTATTAAGCTGCCACTCGGAGAGCAAATAAAGCGCATTTAACAATAAAACAATTAGCTTTAGTAGTTTTTGTATATCAATAAAACATAACAGCCATTAAAATGTCACTGGCGAAAAATCACTAGCGATTGCAGTCGCTCGCACATACATAGATACATTTGTTGTATCTGTGTATCTGTATCTGGACAGCGCTTGACATTGCAAAAAGTTTGTGTGTCGTCTGACGACGACGACGACGACTGCATGTTTGTCTGCGTCCAGCTTTATTTATTCGTATTTATGGCTGTGTATATTTTAATTTAATTGCCAATGATACGCGTCATTCAAACCTCAAAGCGATATATTACCGATGACGATGACGATTGAGAACTGACCACGAAGACGATGCTATCGGTAAGCACATATATGTAGATGTTGAGTTTGGGGATTTTTTTTAATATGTTCTATGATAGTGCACAAAGTTACATTGCTGTGTGCTTTGGAGTTAAAGGGGATATTTCCGGTGGGAAGTAGCAGAAGAGGTTTCACGAAGTCTGCCTTAGTTTTCAAAGAATTTAAATTGTTTGACTCGTTTTATTATCATGCCATATCTGGAGTACACCAAGCCATATAATTTATTAAGTGATTATGTGACTTAAATACAAAATAGAGTATTAAAAATATATTTAATGGTAATTAATACCTAATAGAGTTCTATAAAGACTGTGGAACTCTTATACATTTCCATCAAGAGTATTTAAATGGCCCTGTGTCAAAGGAATTCCAATTTGTTTCCCCTTATACCATTATTTCTTATTTTAAAATTGTTGATACCAGATGAACCGATAACATTTTGAAATGATACCCTGGGGTCCACTTTTCTTCGCTCATACGAACCTAAAGACGCAATCGATTTATAGTTGGAATCGGAATTCAGTTGGCTTTAAAATTTAAGGCTCGCCAAAGAAAAAACCGCTCAGTTAGCGCGGATGCGGATTCGAAATCGAGCTTGATAAATTGTTTGACAGCCCATTGAAGCGTGTAATTTTTTCGCATTGTTTCACTTGCCATTAGAAATGAGTTTGAATCTATCGGTGGATGTCGATCTCGCCGGATCGACGGATCGCCTTTCTGTCTTTTTGTTTTGCTTTCTGTCGGTGCTGGCTGGGTGTTAAATTTAATTTATGGCGCAACACAAACGCTCCATGCTCTACATATTCCGGCTACCAGTTGGCGGCTAAAGGTGCGCCGCAACCAGAAAATGTTTGGGCCCAGAGTCGAACATCATCCCACCCATTCCACGAGCGGCAGTGTTCGATGCCATCCCATCCAATCGCTAATTGTCATCGACACGGGTCTTTGTTGTTCTGCAGCTGACTGAAATGAATGGATAGAAAATTGGGGATGGGCTGTGCTCTGCCCGGTCGCTGCTTCTGTTCCTAATGCACTGCAATTTAAACGGAGTTGATAGAACTTTTCATTGAATTGTATTTAGTAATTTTAAGACTGCTAATCGAAAAGATATAGAAAATATTTCTTAAAAATAAAAAGATATTTTTGATAAATAAAAAGCTGTCTAAACTCATTATAAAACGATTAAATCTTAAGGAAAAAGTATGAAAAAATAAATCGGGCCATCTTAGCTTTATCTTGCAATTTAATAAAGTTTCATTTCAACTTTAATTATAATATTCCTTTTTAAAAGAGGGAAAAACTTCTCATTTTTAAATTTCAAGTAGAATATTATTACTTTTTATAATACAATTTTCTTTCGGTGATTTTTCTGTTGTTGTTAAAGTTAACATACTATAGCTTTAGCTGGTAGCTGATGATCTCCATTCCATGGCAATTGCCTATCTGCCGAAAATTATCAGTGAACAGTGTGTGGACGACTCTGAGTGACCTCGCCCCTTCTTTTCTTTTATTTGGTTCTTCAGCTGCTGCTCCGAATTTATTCAATTTATTTCTATTGCTACTGCCTGCTGCTTTGCGGTTTCGTGTCGAGTTGAGTTGAAAGCTAAGTCGTCTTCTTTAACATCTCCTTGGTCTTTGGCCACAATTGTCATTGTACTAATTCCATTAAACGATGGCGACTTGCGTGCTTTTGTAATTGAAGTGCTCATACGAATGGAAGCAGCAGCAGCAGCAGCAGTTGTGCTCGTAACAGAGGAAGTGGAAGGACAGTGAAGCTTGCCTAAGAGGAACTACTATCTTATGAGTAAGAAATTTCGTTAAATTGCAGAATAAAATTGTAAATTGCTATGGAAAATTAGAAGATATTTAAGAGTCATTTCTAAACATGGTAAATAGTTTAAGAACATAATTATGCTTGCGTCGATTCTTGAAGAAAGGTCTACAAGTCGTTAGAAATATATAAAAAATATGATAAATAGTAGAAACAAATCATTGTATTTCTCTGACATCTTATTCCAATTATATTAAAAATTTCATAACTCATAAATGATTATAGGTATAACTTATGTACGTTATTTTTCTTAATATATCTCCTTCAGATTCCCCACTGTACCAAGCGGATCATCAAGCAAATGCGACAAAGCTTTAGCATACGTAAAAAAAAGAAGCTGGCAAAGAAGATTTAGATTTCGGGACAAGGGGCGCTGGAATCAGAAGATGCGATACGGTCGCCGGCAGCTATAGAATGTGCGACTGGAACTGTAAATGAAACTGAAACTGAAACGCAGACAGAGGCGAAGACATCGGCGGAAAGAAGAGCAGCTCGATGGCTGGAGCCACGCCCCATTGAACGTAGTACATATGCGTGCTCGAGTGCCGAGCAGTTGAGGCTCTTCATCGCATTGAGACATTCGACGCCGCCACCGATGTTGCTGCTGTAGATGTTGCTGGTGTGGTGTGGTGTGGTGTGGCGTGGCCCGCTCTTATCAGTTTTTATTTTTTTTTTTCAAATTCCTTCAAGAACGAGGGGAATTTTGTGACTGGGTCACAGCGAGAATGCGGTGCTCTTATTAAATGGGGGTTCACAGAATATTTCAGTATAAATAAAAGTATTTTGGATTGAGGTTTATCACAAATTGAATAGAGAAATTAGACAAATTTAAAAATAACTTGAAAGATAGGGTATTAAACAAAATTGGACTAAATACAAAAATTTTTAAATAAATATTTGTTAGAGTTAATAAATAAAAGAAAAGAAATAGAATAATATCTTTTAAATATGAGATATTTTTTATAATAAGAAATTTCTCTTTTTCCGAAATATATCAAAACTAACTTGGATTGTGTACAAATGGAAAAATATTAAATAAAAAACTCATATTGTATTCCCTTGGACAACCTAAACATTTTCGAATATCAACTTTTATTCAAAATTAAAGATTAAAGGACACACTTTGTCATATAAAGTATTTAAGCTTAAAACCTGCTTAGTTTCGGAATAATATTTTGAATTTAAATTAAAAACAAATCAAGTTAATCATTAAATATTTCAAACTTAAGCAAAAATTTCAAGAAATTACCAAGGAGCTTTTAAGAAACCTTTGAATAATTGCAATCTTTTAGAAAGAATATCTTTTTGGGACCCTTTGATTCATTACAATCTTCTTCCAATTAAGAAACCTACCTACCCTTCAAAGATAAGGGTATTCTAGTCGGCTGCCTCAGTTTTTCACGCCTCTTACCCCCCAGTTTCCCCTCCATTCCATTCATTTTTCTTTGCTCTTGCAGCGACCGCTTATCGTGAGGGCAAAAGCAAAGCCAAAACGAGGCCGTCGTTGTTGCTGCCGTAGAATGCAATTTTCTAATAATTTAGCTTTTTTATTCTCATGTGCGAGTTTGTGTGTGTGTGTGCACTTGTAATCACCATTAAAAGCGCTTGAAAGTTTCTGCTGGCTTCCTTTGAGTTTTGCAGCCCCCACATATTAACTTATGTAACGCGCGCTGCAGCTTCTTTCCCCAACGATTGCCGCCACGGCTTAAGTTCTAATGAATATGTTAAATCTGACCTAATTTCCTGGCGTAAAAAAAGAACGAAAATTACAAAATTGTGCGCTTAAATGAATTCGCATAATTAGATGCAGTTGCGGTTGAAGGCATGTGTGGGGCAAAGGGGCGTGTCTTCAGTAATGTGTGCATAGAAAAATCTGCTTTAGGGGTTGGAAAAGTCCGGGGTTAAGGGTAAACTTTAATAACTATTTGGCAAGATTCTAGGAAATTTTATTATAATTTTTTGCCACATTTTAGAAGGTACTTTCTTATGAAAACTTGCCCTGAAAGTTGAGCAATTAAGATAACAGTTTGTTAGTAAAATAAATGAAAAGCGGAAAGCATTTGGTTTAACTTAGGATTCTTCTGGCAATGCTTATGTAAATAATTCTGCAAATTAACAAAATATTTGTATATATTTTACTTATAAGAAATATGAAAAAATATAAGAGAAACAAGGTTTGGATATGGCAGTTGCTTAAAAAAGGAAACCCTTGCTCTCCTCGTCTGTATTTGAGACTGAAAAAGTGTAACAAGCTGATAGAACTCTTTGAGAATTTTAGAGCAGAGCAAACGAAAAAGAGCGCTAATCCTTAAAGGAGCCTAGAGTGTGCTTTTGAGTTTGTTTTCTTAAAAAGTTCTAAAGGTTATGGTGATAAGATCACTAAAGGATAACTTAGTAACAAGCCAGAGAACAATAAATATGATAAATATGGTATCAAGAATATTGTATAAATATACGGCTTAATATTTAATATTTCTATATACATAAAAACCCTCTTAAAATATAAATGAATCTCTATTTATGCGGTACAATATTACCTAATAGAATTCACCTAAAAACCCTGACCCTGATCAAAACGTAATCAACTTGTTAGCATTTTGTTTTTCAAGAACATTTTACCTCCTCTCTAATATTCCCGAAGCGGCAATTGGAAAACAATTCACTCAAAGTCAAAGAAAAACAAAAACAATCAAAGAACAAACCAAATTAAAAAGCAATTCCCAATAAGGAATGCGATAAGAAGTTACCAATGCCTTGACCAAGTGGACAACACTTACAACCTATCATCAAAACGAACCCCAATCGCCTCTCTGTTCCCCCATAAAATGTCTCAATTTTGCGCTCGACAAAACTCCGAAAGCAGGCCAAATAATAAACACATAAAAGTAAATAAAAATCGTAATAAAAAAACAACAAGAAGTGTACAAAATAATATCTTAGAAACGGAAAATGGACAAGCCAAGGCGCAACATGGAGATGGGAATGGGAGGATGATGAAAAATATTGGGCATTGCCAAAAATAAAAATAAAAAAATGCCTTTTTGTGCCAAAACAGCAATAAAGTCGAAAAGCAGTTTATCAAATCTCCACGCACCAAGGGGGGTGGTGTTGCCAAGACCGAGGGGGATGGGATGGATGCTGTAGAGTAGAGTGATGTCCCCTTGATGCCACAAAACAAACAACAAAAGCCCCCAACGATTACGCATCGTGTGTCGTCGTCGCCAGTCTCCTTCTGACCAGAAAATACAAAAGAAAATTAAATAAATGTCAGAAGGTGAATTCGGGAATACCCTTGATATTTAAGATTTGCTGCAAATTAAATTAAAGCGCTTTATATTTGTAAAGTTATATTTAAGGTTTTCAAATGTAAGAAACTGCATGCAAACCTCACCCATACTCTTTCCTAACGCGCCTACTTTCACCTAACCCTAACAAGCACGTGCTTGGTGTTGCTAGAGCCACTTGAGTATACTGACCGTAGTGCATCAACGTCCATTAAAATAAAGGAAGCCATTCAAATTATTAAAAATATTTAGAAGAATTTAATATTCAAAGCATTTGAAGTTTTTAATTCCTAAAGATAATCCTCAATAACAAAAATAGGTCGCTTAGCTTATAAATAATGATACTGAAATGTCCAAATGTCTTTATTAAAAATACTTACTAGTTTATTCTTCAATTATAAATCTCTCTCCCAGCCGTTCAAAAATTAATGTACAGTTAACAAACAATTAAAAGAATACTTAAAATGATTGCTTAGGGCGTCACAAACTTCTAGCCAATTTCTGGAAGCCATTGCGAGTGGTCCTTACAGCATCCGCGAAGAGACTCTCTCCGGAAAACTTTTCCAGCTGCCTTCAAACCGCAAAATTGCGGGGAAAACACACCCACCCCCCTGAACACACACACACAGACACAAAAAGAAACTGAAGCTGTAATGAAAGAAGCGTTAAATGTCTTAATTTTTCTTAGGGGAGAGTTCTCTTCCTTGCCGTGTCAGTTTTGTGCTTAGTGAAAGTAAAACGCGTGACAGGCAATTTTCACAAAAAAGTTCTTTATTTTCCCCTGGAAAATGTCAACCCCTCCCAGCAGGGGTGCTTGTGGGAGGGGGCATTAGCCGAGTCCAATGAGCCGAGCAAGTGAGCAATGGGTCGCCACTTGTGCGGTCAGTTTTTGGTTTGAATTATTGACATTTGTGTCAGGTCACCGCCACCGCCCCAAAAATATTCCCCCTTTCCACACTCGCCACTCGAATTTCTGTGGCAACGTGTCCAATTTCTGTGGCGACAGCTGGGAAAAGGGGGTGTAGAGAGAGAGAGAGGGGTCTTTGGATTATATAGAGTCGTGCCATGAGCACTGGATATTTGTGGAATTTATGCAATTCGAAGTGACTTCTGTTTGATTCCGTCTCTGTCCCGTTGCCGTTTTTGCGGTGAGTCGGAATTTTCGATTCATTCGATGGAAAAACAAATGAAATGCAAACTCTAATGAGTAGCCAAAAGTGTCAATAAATGGTGTAGTTATAATTTATAAATGAATTCGTCAGATAGTTTGGGTTAAATAGCATTGCGGGAATTTCCATAGCAAATAATTAATTCATTGACAGTGGGGGAGTGCAAATAATTGCGGAATGTCTGCATGAATAGTTAATTAAAAGGTGTGCTTAGGAGAGATAAGCATATCTATTTTTAGCTTAAATTTAAATATAAGTATTCCATTTCATTCATTCCATTTCTTTAGAACCTTATTTAACCATCGAAGCTTTGGCATTCCGCCACATTGTCTGCGCATTAAATGTGCTTTTATTTTCATCATTAATTGTTATTGGCAGTCATATAGATTTAATTATATTTAACGATATCATCAAATTGTATTTGTGTTGTACAAGAAGAGGCTCAGAGTGCCTGACATTATTCTGCGACAGTTCGCAATGAGTAATTTTTGTTTTGCCGCCTGCAATTGTTAACAATTATTGTGCGAGCTTGTGTGTGTTTCTTATATATATTTCTAGGGCTCTTTCTTTTTGTTGTTGTTATGGCAACAGCTGCTGCAGTCCAACAATAAATAAACAGCGGGCCACTTGAAATTGGATCGCCAAAAAAACCAAAAAAAAACCAAAAAGAAAAATAAACAGCGGGACGACAGACGGCAGCCGCCGTAAACACGATGGCAAACAACACAAACACACTCTTGCCCAGGGAGTTTTCACTTTTCTGACACTTGACTTCGACTTGGCCAAGTCCGAAGTGGCTTGACCCTGCCCCCTGTCCCCTCCGGTTCCCCTCTAGGCCACGATGATGTCACAGCGCCAGCAGCCCATAATAACTCATAAATGAAAAGTGAAAATCATGAGTCGGGCTTGGGCCCTGGCCCTGGCCCTGCCTGCATGCCAGCCAGCCTTCCTGCTGCCCGTAGAAAGTTGCGCAAATTCTTTGGCCCTGGGGTTTCGTTTCAGTTAAATATTTGTTGAATTGTCACGCTTCTTTACATCATCAGCATCTTGGGGGCCGATTGTCATCGGAGTCATCATCGCCAGCGCCACAGCCACAGCCGTCATCATCGTTCGCAGCCGTCTTCACCTTCGTTCCATCCGCATCCTGCGTACGTTTTTGAGGACAGACTCCGATTTGTTTTATTTTACATTTCACTTGGTTGGGTGGAAAAAACCCCAATGGCAAGTGAATTTATATACCCTATGAAAACAGAGTTTAAATGGATTTATTAGGGGAAATGATACAAAGCAGACGAAGCTTTGATTAAGATTTTAATGTATTTTTTGTATTTACAAATTGTGAGTTTACATTTAATACTATTTAAAAAGGTTTTAGTAAGTATATTTATTTAGATTTAAAGGGTTTATTGAACCACAAAACCCCTATTTAATATAAATTCTCTCCACATAATTACTTATTTAAATTTCTCTTAAAGTGTAGCTTTATTTCGTTGCTCTTTATCTTTTATCGTTAAAAGCAGACTCTTATTTCTTATTTCTCCTTTATATCTATTGAATGCATGTCTCGGCATTTACGTGCAGTTAACGCCCCAGTCTCGAATTTAATTCCACAGTTCCAACTCGAGTTGCTCATGCCGAAGTATCTGTATCCGAATCCGAGAGTTTGTATATCTGATGCTGAAGCTGAAGCAGTGGCTTTTGGTGCTGCTGTTCGCCTGCGGCAATTATGAAACGGCAGGAGGCAGACGGCGACTGGCGTTGACATTGATAAAATCGCTGGACGCGTGCTGCGCCCAGACGACAGATCAGCCAGAGATATGTGGTATATATATATATGCAGTATATTTATATATAGAATGCCAGAAGGTAAAAGAAAGGGGAAGCTCGACTCACAACCTTTTTTTGCCCAGGTCAACTTTTGCTTTCATTGGAATGGGGCTCGACTTCTTGGAAAATGGTTTGTTTCCATTGACCGATGGCAATCCACACATTCGCCTCTAAGTTGCCCCGCCTGCATTTGTTTAGCATAAATTTTTCCGGACTTCTAGGCCTTTTCGTTCGCTTGACATTCACTTTTCAGTGGGGAAACCGCGGTAATTTATGCCGCGAGAGTTCGTCCAGTGGTCAAAACCGATGCCACAACGCAGCCAGAAATCGAAAGTTGTAATCTGCTTAAAATAGGAATATATTGTTACAATTTTAAGTGTTTAAATATTCCATAGAAAATAAACATATGTAGAGAAAGAATATATAAAGAGATAAAGCTGTCTATTACAAAATATTAAAGGCTTACTTTAAAAATACAGTACAATAAATAAATTCGAGGAATTAGACTTAAATTATGTAGATTATATATTATTTATCAAGGGATTTCCTTAAAAATTAAATAATAAGAAGAATTTGAATATTAAACATATTAGAACTTCAGAAAATGGTTATTAGATATGTAGTTGATTTATTCACAATATTAATGAGTTGTAATCTTTACCTATAAGTTTATTTCGTCCATTTTCCCTTATTCATCATAAGTTACTTGCTGAAAATCCCAAACATTATAAATCCTAGATACATAAACCATTTTAACTTTAACTTGAATTATTTCTCCCTTCAAAGAAGAGCTCATGAACTCACTCAGCTGGCTGACTGAAGACGAATCTTCTTCCCCTTTTTCGGTGGATTTGGATTTCGGGGGGGTTGGATGTTTGGCTGCCGCCTGGGAACCGGTAGCGACGTCATTTAAATAAACAATGTGCACTGGTTCAAATTTATGCGCATATCAAGCTGACAAGGTTATGAAAATGCTAACACAGCCTGCGACTGTCAGACAGCCAGACTGCCTGGATCCAGGCATATTCAGGACCCTCCTCCTTTCCTCCAACTCCTTGATCTGCTTACCAGTTACCGGGGCCCAAACGGTTTTAGCTTGGCTGAGTCCGTATATCTGTCTCTGTTACCTGTTACCACCCATATCCCCCACACAGTTTACCTACGATTCATGTCGGCCTGTATAATTTTCGAAGGAGGTGGTGGCATAATTGAAATGTAAATTCTCGAGTTGAGTTTTCATATGCAAGGGCCCAGCTGAAATTAATATTTTGTTTGCCAACAAAATAAACTAGAAATGGCATAAGAAATTAAGGTGCCATAACAAAAACAGGCCAAAGTGTGTGGATAAACAAGTGAGTGAGTGCTTTGAGGGAGTGGGAATAATAGAAAGTAATTTGTGTTATTTATAGAGAAGTTTTCCAAGTTATATATCAAGTGGGAGGCATAACTCTATTCTCTTTACATTTTAATATATATAAAATAGAATACAAGAACTCCCAGACTTGGCTATGAGCGGAACTTATACACTATGCAGCCCAACTTACCCTATTTTCATATAATTTCAGCTCTGCCATTGTTCCCCAGCAGCAAACAACTTTATCATCAGCTGCATTCCCCCAGAAACCCCACATTTACACACAAAGCAACTCATTTCCCTTAAGCATATGCAAAATACATATTTAACATATTTTTTGTATATATATTTTTAGCTGGTTTTTAGGTGGAAATAGTACATCTTTATGGTGGCCATTTGGTTACACATTTGGTAACTGCCGGCGACGAAGCTCTCTCAAAAACGTGACTTTGCCTGCATTTTTTTGTGCCACTTGCGGGTGGATCTCATCCCCTGCGAAAAGCCAAACGCCCCTCTGCCCGCTTGACCCCACCAAGGAGCAGACACACTTGTGTAAGACCCACTTTGGCGGTTTCATAATCAACACATCCAAGTGCCGACGCCGACGCCGCCGCCAACGACGCGGCCATTTTGCGGCCGCCATCGGAAAAATGGCCAAGCTAAGTGCCACCCACCGCAGGAAAAACTCTTGGGAAAACCCCAACACACCCACCCTTCTCTTAGACCCTCTTTCACGCGCCTTTCATTCTCTTAGGCGGCCTGCATAAAATGCTGCTTATTAAATTTCGCTCAATTTTAATAAGCAACTTTTTTTGTGCGCACATTCCCTCCCAAAGAAACAAAGTGAAAAATGCTGCAATTATGAGTTTTCCTCCTCAACAAGATACTTGAATAAAAAAAACAGGAAGTGAGGGCTTTACAAAAGCCACGATTTGCAAATACCCTTCACGAATGTGGGGAAGTTTGCTATTGTAATTAAATAACAGGGAAGTGAACTTAACTTAAGGTTGAATAAAGGATTAGGAATTAATTTAAACTAGGATTCTTTGAGACTAAATACTCCATGAAAAGGATAGTTATTTAGTTGGCTCTTCTCTAAACTTAAATTAAGTAATGGTAGTGTATTCCTTACCCATTTCCTCTTTCTTTCCCACAGATCTCTGCCTTGAATAAACCCCTCACTTTTAGGTGCCACACCCCATCTAACCCTAGTAAAAAGATAGGGTATTACGGACACACACACACCGTAAAGCAACGGCAGCTGGCGGCGGCTCGGACTGTGATGACTTTTAATGAATTTTTCACGCGCGCTTTTGCAAATGAAACTCATTTTGCAGCGGCACGTTCTTGTGCGCCTTTTCCATCAGCTCTCTCACATCTGGCTGGGGCATTTTAAGCAGATTTGCTCGCATGAAAGCGAAAACTAGCGAAACTAAAATGTTATTACGCATACGCTCTGTTGGCCGACGACGGATGGCCCTAAAATTTGGGTCAATTTTAGTTGCTGCTGCTGTTTTTTTTTTTGGAGCTTCTCTGTAAATAGCAAAAAATAAATGTACAAGCACACAAGTGTTTTCAGTGGAATCTTTAAAGGAGTCACCTGTGTTTGGGGGCGACAGTTCAACGACAGCGAATTGTTTAAACAAAAGCCGAAGAAGCAGCAAGCTTTTCTCTAGTTTTTTGCAAGCGAAATGAAAGAAATGAGTTCACCTGCCCGTTTCGTTTATTTTAATTTGTAAGATATTGTTGTTATTGTTTTCCCCTTTTTCTCTTTCTCCGTTTTTTTTTTTTTTGCTTTGTTGGCTAACAAATAAAACAGAAATGAGCTGGGTTTTGTGGCCTAATTAGTTTCACCTGTGTCAATGTGCAAACAAAGCCGCCAAAGCATGTATGCCAGGAGTTTTTCTGCCATTGCTGCTGCTGCTGGTGATGATGAAGAAGACAACAGCAGACATATATGCAAATATATATACATATATAGTTGAAATATTTAAAAGGGAATAAAGAGGCAGACAGACCAGACTGCAGCCCAAACAATGCCTACATTTAATGAAAATCCATCCAAAGCAAAAAAGTTAAAAAGAAATGAGCGAAATGTGCACTAATTTCTTTCCTTTTAAAGCAAATAAATATAAATACTGTGAGTAAGCAGTTTCTGTAGGAGTAATTATTCCTCAAATTCATATTTATAAGAATATATGAATTAGAAGTTGGAATAATGAGTGGGTGGGTTAAAGAGATGACTCATTCGTTGAAGGTTGGGCCAAGCCCCAGACGTGACTAGTTTTGTTCTTTGTTGATAAGAATATAAAACCCTTTTTCCGAGCTATGACTGGGCTGGAAAACAAAGAAGATTACTGGGCTTGGTTGATGATGCAATCAAAGCGCATTTAATCTAATTATTAGTAATTCAAAGAATGCTTAAATATTAGTGCTATATATGAGTAAATATTAATTGAATTCACCCCGATTAAGTACATACATTAGGGTAAATTTACTGGCCAGAAGTAGTCCGAAAGAAATGTATGGAAAAGGGTTTACAAACTGCATATAAAACCTCCCTCAACTTCCCCTAAAAAGACAATATCAATACAAAAATTAACCCAGACTTGTTCCCTTGATTTTCCCAATCAATCTCTTATTAATATTCACATTATTTTGCCGCAAAGTAAATCCCAAAACTGAATCACCTGGCATATCCCAACATCGCCCATCCAAAAAAAAAAAACACAAACGAACTAATAATGTTTTGCCAATGCGAAGCACATAGCCGGGAACTACACACACTTAAAAGCGGTTTCATTGTCACTTCCGAGAAGTGTTTACCACTAAGTCTGGCTCCATATAGATGGTGTTCTTGGTCACCTCTCCAGCCATAACATACGGGTTCTTGGAACCTATTCAGCTAAAGGCAACAACGCCAGCAAGCGAAATAAAAGTTAAAGTCGCACACGTAAAACCAAATAAATTACGAGTCAAACAAATAAGAACCTGCAATCCAGCTCGGCTCATAAATAAATAAATAAATAACTGAAGAAAATAGCAAAAACAACGAGCCAAGAAATACCCAAGTAGGAACGTATATACGCGGCAAGGTAAAAAAATGTAAATTATTGAACGAATTAATTCAAAGTTCAAGTCACACGTTTTACGTGCGAAAAAACGACAAACGCAAAGCGAAATAAACAAAATGAAGACAAAACGAAAGCAAAAGTTGTATTTCTGAGGGCACCACGGGGAGGGAAACAGACTAGAATAAATTTTTAATTTCAATTTCAGTATCAACAGCGCGCAGACTTCGATGAGGGCCAGGCCAGGCCATGACAAAAAAACAAACTCACTTTCTATGGGTCGCGGCACATAGAACTCAATCTGGTTCTGGTTTTGTTATGATCGGCATTTGTGAAAACACTGCAAGAAATTTACAAAAAATATACAATATTATATTGTAAAATATACATTATATTATGTACATTTCTGTAAATAAAATTATGCAGCGAAGGAAAGTACAGAAAACAAATTTATTTTGGATATGCAGATGCAAGTTTTAAATCTTTTACTTCATATAAAGATATCTTAGGCTCTTATAACATAATTAATAAAATATTTTGAAGAATTTGTAGCACTAAAACGAGTCTGCAAAATGTAAATATTAAAACTAATATTGGATAATGACTACTATTTTTTAGAGTGTTTTGTTTATGTGGCGGCAGGGCAACCCGCTAATTGCGTAGGCGCTGTGTCCCGCATGACCAACTAGATTTACTATGGGTTAGAGAGAGAGGACAACCAATAGTAGACAGAGATAGAAATAGCCACAGAGCGAACGATATTGAGGTGGATTATGAGGTGGGTCTAGACTCTCATCTGAGTTGTAGGTGAAGGTCACCGCTCTGTTGTTCTATTTGCTATTTGTTATGCTAATTCTGCTCTGCCTTGGCATTTAAACATTAATCATTCATAAATTTCTTTATCAGTTCGGGGCATTTCTTTTATATATATCCGTTAACACTGCGTCTTGGTATAATTGAAGCTATTCCTTGGGGCATTCTTTTGTTTGTTTATTTCTTTAGTTTTGAAACAGTTCTGAAACAGTTCTCCAAAGACCAATTAAATGGTTTGTTGTGTCCAGGGATTTATGGTAATTTATGGCATTGGAATTTTTTTGGTTGAAAATTAATTACTGCGGGGGAGAGAGGAATGAATTTCTGGATTAATATTATACGTCTTTATTTTTTTTTTTTATCAATATTTAATAGCATTAAATAGTTAAATATTTATTGTGGCACTTATATCTTATTAGTAATACTTCAAATCTTTATTTATGCATTCTTCCTGAGTTTAGTTGTTAGATTTAGTCAGTTTTTCATTTAATTTGAATATATAGTTAGTAAATAATACAGATTATTATTTAATAATATTTAAAATTACCTTAAACAGTCTAAAATTCAAAGAGAATTCCATTTAATTCCCTTATAAATGCAAACCGGAAGACGTCGACACGTTTACTTAATTAATTCCCATTGAAAACAGGCCTAAATATGTATGTCCAACATGGAATTTTTTACCATTTTGTAATCTTCTAAAAGTTACGTATACGTCGCGTGGTGCGTGTCTTACAAAGAAGCTCACCACCAAAGAGAAGATGGCAAGAAAAAGATACAGATACTTAAGCGAAATACATAGAAAGAGAGAGAGAGAGAAGCGACTGAGACGAAGAAGAAACGCCAACTGCAAATTGTATGGCATTAAGAGACATTGTTGCCATAGCTAAGTGCTTTTAATGTTTATTAATTATGCAATTAAATTTTGCTGGCCATTTAATTGTTTAATACTCATACATACGTACGTATATATGTACTACAAACTAAGAGATACATTTGACCGGCGACCAGCTTCTGCGGTTTTCCCTGTTGTTTGTGCCTTTTTGTAATGACGCGACTAATGCGCATTTAATTTGACACATTTGACTTGGCTTTTCGACTTTTCGGCAAACTCAACCAACCCGGGGCTCGTGCCTAATGGGCCAGTCTTTTACAGCTCTTAGCCAAGCGGAATTATGTCAGCTAATTATTTAGTTAACATCGTTATGAGCCAGAGTCCGTCCCGTCCCCAAACAATTGTGAGCAATTTTTCTATTCATTGAGTGGAAATTGTTTTTGTAGCCAGTTTTGTTAGGTGCTGGCTGGCTGGCATATAATTTTCAAGACCCTGAGACCGGAGCCAAGGTCAAAGTATTTAGCATTAGTTAGATGGCACAGCACCGGGGGGTCCGCAGACCTTTTTTGTGCACTTTTTGGGAGTCACGAAGCGGCACGAGCGACGTCACCACGGTGCGGCGCGGCAAACAGAACTCTTCTTTTCAGTTCGCTTTCACGAGAACCCACAGAGATATATCCACATAAAACTCGGCTCGCCCGAAGGCCATATAAATTATGATAATCATAAGAATTACTTGTGTCTCCCTCAGCCTCCCTGTAAGAAATTCTCTTGCTTCTTAGCCTCATTTGCGTCTTTGCATGTTGTGTAATAAAGCTGGAAAGAAAACGTATAAAAAAATAAATGAAAACGAAACAGCCACAAAGGGGGGAAGGGAACCAAACACAATATTGTATGTGCGAAAATTCAAGAAAATTGAAATTGAATTGAAACAGCCGCTTGAAATACTTTACGTGCCGCCTCACTTTAAAGATTCTGCTCTTTGCGGTCTTCGGTTTAATTCTGCCATGGATTTCTTTGTACAAAAAAAAAAAGGAAAGAAAACTCACCCTCCATTAACTTTTTCCTGCCTTTCTGTGGCTTTAAAATTGATGAATGTTCTTCTGGTTCTTTAGCGAAGGGTCGTCGTCTTGGCCCGAGCAAATCATTTGAGCAACGAGAATGCATTTTGATGGGCATTAAGGCTTTCAAATCGGGCTTATCGATAAGCTCTTTTGTGTTGCCAATGGAATTATTTATGGACTCTGGCTGAAAGATGCTTCTTTTTTTTTCCAATCTTTGTGGATGGCTTGGAACTTTAAAAGATATATTGAATGTATATATGATGGGAGGCACATGTGGTTTACGAGCGCAATTGAAAGTTTGTCATAAAATAAATGAAGGAGAAATAAAAAGAGATACGTACAATTGCGGAAAAAATAAGCAAATAAAAAAATCTGTTTGAACAAACACTTTTTATGGCTGACACTTTCCGAATGTTTTATGAAATCAAAAGATATTTTTCCTGGATAAAAAATGGCAGAGAAGGGATGCTTTTAACGTTTATTTCAAGGATGATAAAGCAATATTTTGTGATGTTACTTTTGAAATAAAAGACAGAAAATATATACCTGGAAGTGCTCTTCAATATAACTTAGGAAAATAAAACAAATATGAGGGAACCAAAAGAAAATAACCATTATTTTCTATAAATAATAAGAAATCAGAAAATAATGAATAAGAAATCAAATGAAATACAATAAAAAACATCTCTTGAAATTCAGCTAACGTTCTTGATTAGATAAATCAATTAATTTCATCTTTACATTCAAATCAAATATTTATTGAAGTTAACTTTGATTTATTCCATCCAGAGTCGTCGCTTCTATGGCCTTTGTTTCCCCATTTCTTGGTATTCCTTAACCGATTGAATATCACCTTATGATTAATGATTTCGATAAGCTCGGATGATAAATATTTAATTATTTCATTTAAGCAAAAATATCTCTGGCACATTATTTATCTGCATGACATGACCAAAACAATTTCAATTGTCACAATATTTATTTTATTTCATCTGTTCCTCCTCCTGCCAGCCCCATTGTTGGCCAAATTTGTTGAATCCATTTCGTATCGGTTTAAAATTCAATGCATTCTGCATCCGCCATCAGCCACGCCCACACCACACTCGCAGGCCGCCACCGCCACCCAAAAAATGGTTTCGCCAAATCGTTTTCGGGTGATTTTCATGGGTTATTTTTATATTCAGAAGCCATCGATGAACTGCAGCTTTTGTGTCATGTACAACATGCTGAAGTCACTGACGACGCTGATGATGGCGATGGAGATGATGATGATGATGTTATCGAAGGCGATGACGATGATTGCTTGAGCGCTTTAAATTTATTAAATTCATCAGCACTGACAGTTGACAAAACAAATCGCCGCCTCACAACAGCAGCGACAAACAAATTGCTGCCCAAAAAAAATGTGACAAAGTCTGATCTAAAATAAAATATGGCAATAAGAAGACACGACTTAAGAGTGAGCATTGTGAATGATGAAGTGGGTTTTTGTCAGTGCGGGAATACCCTATATGATCGGTGAAAAATGATGTTGGTTGGATCAGGTTTTTGGCATTTCATATAAAGTATTTTAAGTAGAGATAGAGCAAAGATTATTCTATAAAGAAATAGTTGAACGATATCTTAAATCTTGATAATAATGGTTTAAGTTGGTAAGGAACAAATGCTTTATTATTTAATATTTTAAATAAATTATCTTTGGTATAAGGAACATATTTTTTAGATTTCTTTACGATCAATAAATATTACAACAAATGGGTTAGGAAAGTATATATTTTACAGAAAAGAATATAATAAGTTCTACAAATAATATGAAATTAATAAAATGTGTGACAAAAGAATGTAAATTGCTTGTAGATAATTATATTAATTTGATAATTCAAGAAGTGTAAGGAAAATATTACAGTTTTAGTTGAATAATGTTAGGGAAGTTATATATTTTATATAAAATAATGTAGTAAGTTCTTTAAATGAGAACTATTAAATAAAACGTGTGAGTAACGCATCAAAATTGGTCAAGAAATATAAAGAGGGTGTTGTTTTATTGTAGGAAAAATCATAAATGTTCTGTGTTTGATATTTTATCAGTAAATTATATAACAAAGAAATGGAAAATTAGTTTAGAATCGTTGCATTTATTTGAATAGTGAGTTTTAGGGTATGTTAAGCGTTGCTGTTCCTGAAAAATTAACCATTCTTTAGTCTTGTTCCTGAAGCCGCTGCAGCCAGCCAGTCCAATCATCGACCACACGTTTGGCATATGAAATGATTTGTGCCCATTGTTCAATTGTTGGACGTGTCGACTCCTCGGGCCTTTGTGGGTTCCTGGCCTGGGTTCGGAATTGATTTGGTGGGCTTGGGCATCCAGTTTTCAGTTGCCTGCCGCCTGTCGCCCGCTGTCGATGGCGCGTATTGATAATTGAAATCAGGCATGAAATCGCTGCGGCCACTTGAATTATGGCGTTTGCCTGGCGCTTTTGTTCTCGCCACAAAAACGCACACACACTCTCTGCCGCCGCAGTTGGAGACCCCCAAAGACATCCGACACAGTAGCGGCTGCAAATTTGCATAACAATTTGAAATTCTCGGCCAGTAACGAGGCGAAGAAGGATGGAGGATGCTCCCCCACAGCTACCACAAGCCCCTCTGATTGATTGCCACACGCTTTGGCGCTTTGATTGTGAGCCAATTCCCGCTTTTGGCCATATGGCCATACTTTAAATTCCAACTTTTTATTTTTGGCACACAGCAATTAATCGGATTCCTTGGATAAAGACTGGCCGCCTCTTCTTTATTGTTCAACAAGGTTCCAAGGCAAACCAAAAAAAATGCGAAAAGATATATGTTTTTCATAACTTTGTGAGCTCGTTGTTGTTGGCTCTGACTTGACTTGTTTCGTACATGCCACGCCCACCAAACTGCTGCATATGTCTGCCTGCAGCCAAAATAAAAAAGAAACTTGACAGGCCACAAAGTGAAGGAGCAGGGACCTTCAGCTCGGAGACAGTTGAAAAGAGCAGCCAGGGCACCAAGTTGCCAAAGTTCGCGTAAGATATGGTAGCAGGAAAAGGCAGGACATTAAGAAACACACAAAGGGATACTCTTATAAGGTAGAAAATGTTTTAAAAATATAAAACTACTTGATAAGGGAAGGCATTTATATGTAGTTATAATAAGCTTAGTCCTAGTATAAATAAACGAAGAGAAATTATTTTTGTCATAAGTTTATTAACATTTTGTATTTAACTATAATTCCCTTACATTCGAAAGTTATTCTGTACTTAAGCAACCCCAAGAGAGGGTATTAATGAGGCCATTTAGGGCAGCCTTCGGGCCACCAGCGACGACAGGGAACTTGAACGAGGATGTGGATGCTTTTGGTGACAGCAACTGGCAAAGACAGTGGCTCAGTTTTCTTTACGGTTGCCATGTGGGTGGTCCTGTCCCCACCCTTTGGTATCTCCCTTACAGCTCCCTGCAGTTGCATTTATTAGTTCTTGTGAAAATGTCTTTCGCTTGAGCGCAGCAATTAGCGTTGCCATGGTAAAGCCAAGAATATATAAGGGTGGAATGGAAATAAATGGGAGAAAAACTGTACAGAAGGCAGTGGAAATTATAGCTCTCATGTGTTGCCATGTTTAAGTAGGGAATTTCAGTTGAACTTGAAGTTTTTTTAAATAAAAAAATAACCCCTAATGTTAATTTCAAATATAAAAAAGATAAACACTAATAAAAAGAGATTTTATGAATTAATTATGCCATAAAGGGCTTCACGCAAACTCTGGATGGAGTGGCTTTAAGTGAAAACTGTCAATCGATGGCTTAGCCATGACTTCTTGGCACTTTCCGACACTTTGTGTGAGGTCAAAGGCACACTGCTTGGTACCCCCGATAACCCCCTGGATGCCCCTCTAGAAATCCCCCACTCATATCTGTGTTTAAAATTCTATCTGCGAACTGTACAAGTGTCCGTGTTTGCATTGCCGCGCTCGTTTGTCGTCTATTTGCTTAGACATTGCGCTCGCATCGTATGGAATCGCATCGCATGGCCCGGCGTACATGGCGTATGCGTAACCTTGAGCTTTGTATTCCGATGATATTGCACAGGCTAGTGCTTCGGCATCGCCATCGCCATCGATGATGATGATGTTGCTGCTGCTGCTAACGACACGCATATGACTGCAATATGCTTGGAAAAAAATATAACAATTATGGCTAGTTAAGAATTCTATCGTGCTTTCCAGCATTTTCCCCTCCCATCCCTTTCTATGGCCATGCAATGCAATTAGTTACTTGAGTGCTGAGTACATAGCAAACTCGTAATCGATTGGAATGATTGTGGGATTGCCACCGGCGGTGCAGACTTCTGCGAGGTCTTTATGGTCAGTCTTGAGTGAATAAGTTGGGTAAGCTTATGTCTTAATGGTTTGTTATGACACTAGTGGTAAGTGTAGCAAAAATACATATCATGGAAATATTTATTTTAATATTAAAGCTAAACGAAAAGTTTCTAAGGAGATTCCTATTGCAGTACCATAACTTTCGCGAGTTACCTTGAATGCTGTTTAATTTTATCTATTAAAATATGCTCCGTTTTTGTGTAATTTTATTTATTTTAGCTTAATTTACAAACTCATGACAAAGTCCCTCATTTTATCCTCTTAGCTTTCCTTAAATAGATCTTGCTCAAGCGCAATGACTAATGTCTCAGTGCCATCGCTGCGTATGCGTAATCGAACATCCCATATTGCGCATACGCAATGCAATCCATACTCAACCTTGTTCCGTACTTCCACACCGACTAAACTATCTTCCGCTTGGAATAAGTACAAAGGAAATTGGCTACAGCGTGAATAACTTTGGTAAGAAAAAACAAACATCAACAAGTGCAACCGGTCAGCTGCATTAATGCCAAGAATTTCTAATAGGAAATGCCGAACGAACACACACACACTGAAAAACTAACTGAAAATTGTTCCAGCAAATCTCTGAAAGCAACAACAACAACAGCAACAAAATCGAAGTCAACTAGCCATTAAAAAGGCGCGACATTGCCATAGAGAGAGATTGACAGAGAGAGAAGGGGCTGAGTGGAGAGAGCCAAGTGAAAAAAAAAAAAAAGTTTCGCTTACGTGACCACAGCAGCAGTGAAGATTTACACGTCTGACCTTGGGGGGCGAAAATCTTGCTGCAATCTTCAATAATAAAATTAAATATAATTGCTGGAGGGAGACGTTAGAATAGAGCGCTGCCAGGCAGCAAAACCCAACAACAAAAAGGCAAAACTGCCAATCAAATTGTCAGTCAAGTGGAAAAGAGCAAAAACTGCAACACGAGTGCGGTAGCGAAGAAATTTTCACAAAATCCAAAGCCAACGATGACGGGATAGGAAGATGATTTTTGGGGCGAAGTCGAAGATTGCATTCCCTTGCTGTTGTAAGGGAAAATATTCAAATATATTTCTTTAAAATAACAAAGGTGCTTAAAGTTAACTTTCTGCAATGTTAAAGAGTATCTAACTTATGATTATCTCCTAATTAACTTAGCTTACTTAGGCAACCGTGGAATTTTGCTAGGTATAACCTATTCTGTGGTGACTAGATCCTATTTACCTTAAGGGTTGCGTCACTGTAGATTATCATATGAAATCCACGATATATCATATGAAAACCTCAAACGTAGATAGTCTTCCTAAGCTAAAAACTTTAATCTTAACCAACTTAATACGCATGCAAACGTTACCTATACTTCCTCCTATCACGCCTACTAAAACCTAACCCTAACAAGCACGTGCTTTGTGTCGCAAGAGCATCAACGTAGGACGATTTCTGTTACAAACCTTTTAGAAGAACGGCACTACCCCTTTGCCCATCAAAAACAACTTCTCGCTCTTCCCCAGACCAGAGAGAGAGATAGAGAGATCGGGGCAGAAAACTAACACCCCGGCCATATACCAGCCATATATGTATATATATATACTGTAGGGGATGTGTGCAAAACTTGGCAAAAACAAATAGTGCAAAGACCTTGAAATGCTGCTGGGATTGGAGGCAGCCGAGGCAGCAACAACAAAATGCAAAATCACCCTGGAATAACCGGCAACAACAACTACAACAATAACAAAATGCAACACGCAAACTTAGAACCGAAACGAGCGAAACAAATCGACAAGCGGATGGAACAGGCAGCAACAATAGCAGCCGCCGCGCCGATGTTAAAAATAAAGAAATAAATAAACAAAATACTTGCAACTATTTCGCAAGAAGAAACTAGGAATTTTAACACTTGAGCAACGACGAATCGGGATGACTCTTTGGGGATAAAAAAAGGATTTTTTAAGTAACGAAAAACGTTGTGAAAAATAACTAAAGGAACAGAATAAGAGGTTGTTTTTAAATAACTAATAAACCCTAAGAAATTATTCAACATGTTGAGGGAACAAAGTTTTCTTTGATTCAAATTTAGTTAATGCAAGATTTATTATTTAGATTACGTAATTAGTACAAATTTAAATGTATATAACATAATCGTAATTATTATAAGCTTAGTTTCATAGAGATTTCTTAGCCTGTTTTGTAATTTCTAAAATGAATTCCCTGGAAAACTTTTTAAATACAAGTAGCCAGAGTAGATCCACTTTAAATGCTAATCAAGCAATATAATATAATATAATAATCAAGCAATACATAAAATAAATATTATTTCGATTAAGAAATACCAGTATTTTCTATTTATCGTTAAACAAATCAAAGGCAAGTTGTCTATTCATTAACTAGGTCCCATCACGAGGCATTATTTAGTTAGCAGCAGCTTCCCTTACCTTTGATTAATCAACAATTACGGCCAATTGAATATTAATCACACGATTAAAAGCTTGTGCAAATTACTTAATTATTTGTTAGGGTATTCCAAGTTGACCTCAAACTGTATTCCTAAAGATGCACTTCTGCAGCGGCTGAGGCAGCGGCGGCTGCCGAGAGCAATTTGTAAAATGAGGGGATTGCAGATTGTGAAGCTGCCAGTCGGTTGAAGGAGGGGGGTGAGCGGATGCTGGGCGAGGCGAGGCAAAGGCTTGTGGTTATGGGTTTGTACTTGGCACCAGCACATTTCATTATCATCTTCATTAGAAGAGAGAGAAGAGGAGGGCAACGCGATAAGCTAAGGCAGATTCTCTCCCCATTACAATTCTGAAAAGCGCCGCAGCGGCGTCGGCATCGCCATCGCCGTCGTCATCGTCATCGTCTTATGGCGCAGTAAAGATTTTCATAGCAGCCGCCGCCGACGCTGCTGCGATGGATGCCTACTAACTGTACACGGTCTGACGCTACAGTCAAGACTATTTAAAGAGAGACAGGGAAGTTAAGTCAAGTAATATAGTAAATAAATAATGATAGAATAATAATAGATAATAGAAAAAATAAAAATAATAGAAGAAATATTTAAAAGAAAGTAGAATGATAATAAATAAATAATAATAATTATTTGTTAAACTTATTTATCGCCTACACTTATTATTTAACTAAAATACTATCTATATATATTATTTACAAATATTATCTAAATCATTTTTTTAATATCCTTTCTTCATTTGTTTTTAAAATAATTAAACAATACCTTAAATCCCAACCTGATACCTTTCAGCCTTCACTGTACTTAACTTATTTTCTGTTTTAGTTTTGCTTTAACTTTTTCCTGCTGTTGTTGTGCGGAAATTTGTGCTGTACTTTAATTTTTTGTAACTGTTTTTGTTGCCCAGCTCTGTCCGTTTGACCGAGAGAGTGCGAAGGAGAGAGCGCAGCTCGAAGCCAACTAAATCATGTGACTTTTTGTCGGAAACACTTTTTGTTGCCTTCCCGCCAAATGGACTTCTAAAGTGGCTTTTTTTTATGCGAGAATTTTGGTTATTAAGCAAAGTTCAAAACAATGCAGTTTTCGCTGATTTGCGATGAGTTTAAGTCGCGTTTTATGGTAAAGGGGATTTTTTTTTTGTTCAGGCGGCTGTCTGCCTTTTGGGGGGGTTAAAAGGGTGTTGTTATGGGGTGATGGTCCGTGCATTGGAAATCCAGCTGGGAATTACCTCAGCCAGAGCAGCGGCATCACATCTATTCAAAGATTCTAATTATTACCGATGAATTCTGGGAATTCTATAATTTAGCCATGGAAATACAGCTTATAAAGAGCTCTATTCTAAATTGGCTAATTATTCCCGAGCTGTCGTCAATGGAAAGGAACTATTTATTTGGTTAGGTGCATTGTTATGGAAGTGTACTTTATTTTATGCAAGAATTTCTATTAGTAATACTGCCAATTGGTGCCTAGTTATTTGTATAATCACGAAATATTGGTGGATAATATTTTATTTTGTGGGTGATTGTGCAGATAATTGAGTATTAAACAAATATTTACAATTTAATTAAATACTTCTGCATAATATGTTAATTTGGTATAAAACCTATAATAAAGTTAGATCAAACTTTACCTATACCTTCCCCTATTGCGCCTACACCTAACCCTAACAAGCACGTGCTTGGTGTCGCAAGGGCCATTTGAATGTACTGACGTAATGCATCAACGTCCACAAAAAAGAAATAATAATAACAGATCTATTTTGAATTAATTTAAGTGATCGTTTAAAAATTATTTTTGCTTTTAATTGATTATTAAACTTATTTCCAGGAATAGTCATTAACTTTCCTTTAATTATAAGCCATAAATTCATCAACTATAAATTCCTAGACCCTTACACTTTCTATATTGCACAAATTTTTCCTTACGTATATTAACTAACTGAAAACAATAACAAAAATATTCTTAAAATACACACAGTTGAAAATTTGGCAAGGAAAGTGTCTTATTAATTCAGAATCCCAATAAAGAAACTTGCCTAAGACCATTTTCCTTCTATTAAATAAAATAAATAAACCATTTAAACTATTAAACCAACATTTCGCCATATGATACCTTAGTTATTCCCAATTAAATCACCTCAATGGCTCATCCAATCAATCATTTCGATGAATTTTATAAATAATTGCTGCCAGAATTCGATCCACTTGATTTTTGGCATAGAAATTGGTTTATTAACTCCGAACTTCAAGCTAATAAAGGAGAGGTCATGGCATAACAATTCAGTGCCCATTTTCTACTAATGATATCTAATTAATTGCACAAATAGCCACGATTCAGCCGGGTTGTTTCCTCCTCCGCCCTGGCATCCTTCAACATATTTCTGGATGGCTGTGGACAATTGATGAGAGCAGACAGACCAGTCGTCTGGTTTCCATGGAAATGCAGGAAATATTGTGGCAAATGACTGATGGAGCCGTAATCGTTGCCATTAGCTACCCCCTCGCCAGTCGCCAGATGGAGAAACGGACCCTATATATTGAATGAAATACAAAACTATGAGAGTGCTCGACCGGCTGGCTGGCTGGCTGGCTGACTGACTCGTTGACTGAGCGACCAGCCGGCCTTGGGCACAAGATTGGCCAAGTTTATGCTAAAAGCAGAATTTGCAATAAAAATCCAAGCCAGAAATCAAGTTGACAAAAAGGTCGGACGCAAGCTGCTTCTCGCTCTTGAGTTTCTTCAGTTTCTTGAGCTTATTATGAATGCATATTTCAGGCTTAATCCCAAAGTGGCAAAACGAGAATGTTGCAGGGAGCATCGAGATCGTTGGTGGGACGACTTTTGGCCAGCAACAGCAGCAGCAGCCGCCATCCGAATGTGGCAACATTCACATCAAGTATCTTGTATCTTGTATCGCGGCGAATCGCTCTGGTTTTGCCTTTACCCCCCCGTCCAGCTCTCAACTGGTTTAGCTTCTTCTTTTAATCGAGTTCATCATTGTTCATTATTGTCGCCATGGCTTTGCAAGTGTTTAATTTTATGCCGCCTGCCGTTGGACTTGGACTTCGTTGCTCGGAGTTGCCGCTTCTGCATCGAAGGTCAACAAGTGCCAAGGAGGAATTGGCCTGGCCAAAAACTGGAACTTTTTCGATTCCATATGCCTACGCCTTCGATGGAAATTTTAATAAGCAGCCGAAGGTCAACACCAAACAGGAGATCTGTTCAGGCCCCTGGCCTGCGGTTTGGTCAGCAATTTTGCCTTTCATTTTCAGGCTTCTTGAAAGTCGCCTGCCAACGCCAACTTCTGGCCACATCAAAAGCCCGAGAAACTTCCACAAGGAATTCTAATCGGAAAAGTTTCCTCAGCTGGCCCATGCCAGCTGGGCCTGGGAAAATCACCCGGTCGGAGAGCCAGCAATTTCCACAAGGTTGCCATCGTATCGAAAAGCCTCAATTTGCCACAACCGCACGATGACAATTGCATGTCACATTGGGTTGTAAGTATTCAAGCGATTTTCCCCCCTTTCCACAAAAGACAACAGCGACACGCGAAAAGCGGAGAGCCACCTGAGGAGCCGATCAACTTTCCGAGGGGGAGGACAGGTGGGCGTGGCCCAACCCGGCCGGAGTTGACATACAAATTAGTGGGTTTCCAGGCACTTCAAGTTCAAGAAAAAGCAAAAATAAAAAACTGGGTAATTTGCATCTGTTAAACATAGGAGAAGGACAGCGAAAAAAAAGTGAGAAACCATTGCAGAGTAAAGAAATGTCGGCAGAACAGGTCGAAGATTGAAATACACTGATTTTGTTATTGAAATGGATTGGGAATGGGATAATCCGATAAATAGGAATCTAAATACGTTTAATTCATACAAAATACTTCAATACATGATTAATTTCATCATTGAGATACTTTTCCATGATATTTACATTGTGTAACGCAGGTATTACTTTTCTAAACATGATCTTTCTGAATGAGGAGCATGAGAACTAATCTCATGGTTTAGTAGAACGAATCTCATGGTTTAAGCTCAGTGTAGATTCTGTTGCAACATATGTTTCCCGAGTTTAAATATAAATCTGACTGACAGATCTCCTGATTTTGATAGACAAGAACACGAGTCTTGAAGGTCGCTGACAGATTTGATTTCAACGGGTTTGGTTTTCATTTGGTTTATTTATTTAATGTTTTTCTAAAGGTTATTTTAGTGTGTACAGGAAAAATACTATAAACTAGGAAAGCGCTTTCAGAAAACTCAAAAAATGCACATAAATGCAACTGCAACTCGCGTCATTCACAATAAAATTAAAAACATGATTGTAAAATTGCTTAAAACCATAATTTTATTTTTATGAAATCCCTATGACTTATGTTATATACCTGTGATAGTTATGGCTTAGTAAAATTATGAACTAAGGTATACAAACTTCGTCTTCAATAACCAAGGCATACCATGGTGAGGTTTAACACAAAATTAGATACTTTAAGGTGTCGAAAAACATATCCTTTTGACTGTTAATTGTAATACCAGCTATAAATCAAATCAAATGCATATACCACCCTATTTTTATATCACCTGCTTCCATTTAAAAGAAATCCCCTCTTCGGCAGAGATTAACACAAAAAGTATCTGGCAATGCAGTTGCCATTTCAAGTGCATACACAAATTACCAATGCAAACAGCCGTCCGTCCGACCGTCCACGGCAAATAGCACTTGGTGCTCTCTCGACTAGAGGCATATTGAGTCACCAAGTGCGGCCATCATGGCCAGCAGATACATTTGTAACTAGAGTGCGGCAGATACAGATAAACCAGGCACCGATATAGATATACAACGAAATGCCCAAACACATGCAGATACGTATCTCGGCGTTGGCCGCGCTCGAATTACAGAAAAAATCGTGCAAATTGTATTTGCTCTTTTGGGCACACACAAAATACGATATACTCAATCACCCGAGCACCGAGCGCTAGTCTGTCATTTTCCAGACCCAGACACACACAACAGATACAGATACTTACATTCGCAGAACGTGTTTAGCCATGATGGACAAGGGCAAGGGATTTTTCACACTTTTGCCGTTTGCATAATTGATTCGAACCGACTAGATTGGAGGTCGCCACGAGTTTTTGTTTTTTTTTGCGGCAGCAGGTGTTTGTTTCAAGAACTTTAATGAGATGCCACGCCAGGCGGATCGATTAACTTAATTCTGGGGTAAACAAAATAACCACGAAATGGGTCTAATTAGGCGAAATCAAACTTAGGTTGATTCAGAATTAATAAGGGGTTTTTTTCTGTCTCAGATTGATTGGCAGTTGAGGTTGGAATTATATGGTTTTTAGATCGAACTTAGGGGGAGGAATACGTGAGAAATAGGTGAAATATATTATCATGAGATAAAGTAATTCTCACCAACATATCAGTAGGTTTAAGAGCCTCTTTTCAACTTATTTCACATTAAATAAAAGCAAGTATTTATAAGTAGTGCTTGTAACCACATCTTAATGGTTCTAATGATATAGAAATTACAGTTCCCCTGCAGTTTATCTTCTTTCATAACTCACTGGGACATTTTTCTCATTAATATCTTTACAAATGGCCAGCACAAGCGCATTTAAATGAATTGATGCAAAATGCAAATGCAGAGACAAACAAATGATTGACATTAATTACGGGGAGCTCGCTGCTCTGGCCATGATGATTATTTAACGTTGGCTTCTGCAAAAATCTTTTCCTTTTGCAATTGAAATCATAAATTCTAGCAGCTTAATGGCCAGAGTCAAAGTGGAGCCAAGCCAAGTGGAAAATTGACTAAGAGTCGACGAGGAGCACTGGCTTTGTGTGTTTGTATTTTTGTTTGCTTTGTTCGGCTTTGGTTCGGTTTTGTAATTATATTTTGAACTTTGCCGCCAAGCGCTGCAAAACGTGCCTAATTGATATTCTTAATGGCCATGCACAAAGATAGACGGCGACTGAGCAATTCACACTTCATTTGAAAATTTGCATACATAAATGCCAATACAGATTGCACATGATTTGGCCAGAGACTGACTTGACTCTCTGGCCAAGTTTCAAGATTAACTAACTTCTAATCGATGGCAGTAGAGGTCCCAGAGTGTAAGCCTCTACACAGAAAGAAGAATATGAATGTATCTTTGGAATATCTTAGCTATAAACGAACCCTTTCCGTCAGATTCTTTTCAATGAATTTATTGAACTTGTGGTACATTTTTTCAGAGTGCACTTGGAGGGCTTAAAGCCATCGTGAACTTGGCTCTCACGTTCCCAATATTGAGGCTTCGCTTGTTCACTGGCCCGTTAAATGGGTCGAAGACAAAGCTGCGGCTGTTGGCGATGCTGCTGTCGATGCTGCTGGTGTTTTTGGCCAGCTGATGGTAAACGCCCCGCAGAAGAAGACCAAATAAAACGCAAGAGCAGAAGCTGGCCAGCACGTTGACAATGACAACAATTGTAAGCGACAGAGCAAACATTATCCATTCAGGCGGTCCAACACAACCATCTTAGCCGCCATCAAGACATTGCCGCAATTTTAAATGACCAAATTCGTCTTGTGGCTTGTACTTGAGAGCCCCAAAACTGGTAAAACGAAATGCTATATCACACAAAAAAGACAGCAGAGAACAACTCGGAGTAGCAGCTGTCAAATCGACCGAAATGAAAACGAAAACAAAATCGAAATCAAGTCGAAATTTTTGTCTTCGATTCTCTCCATTTTGATGGCAGTAAAATGTTAAAATATGTAGCCATAAAATTGAATGCAATAAATGAAATGTACGAAATGAATTAAATGATTGAATTGATGGCCGAAAATCAGACAGAGAGATTAAGCAGGAGTAGGAAATTTCAGTTAAAATGCGTTTACTAAATGATAATTTAAACATTTATTCCCTCAAGATTTCATTGAGTTTGTGCTGTGTGTGAATATAAAATCAGTTGTCAAATGGAAAGCGATACAGAGTTAAAGACTGATGGGAGGAAAGGAACATGGGGTTTTATTCCTTAAAGAATTAAATATATTTGTAATTTATAACAACATCAATCTCTTCCAGGAAATCATAGTTTAGGGAAATATTAAAAGCCCTTTGATCTTTGCTTATTTCCTGCAATCAATCTAAGTTCTAAGAATATTCTTCTTAAGTATTTGCAACGTAATTTAAATAAATAAGTGCAAGTTTTTTTTTCTAGCAATTTCTACTTATTTTATTCTGCACAATTCGAAAGCTGCTGCAATTTATTTTGTTTTTGCATTCATTAGAAATTTGATCATGCGATAATCATCATCGCGTTGCCTGATCAATCTCTGTGTAATTTGTGGAAGCAATCAGCTGGGAAATTTGTCCCGCCGTCATTTTTTATTACTCAAATGATTAGAAAGAGCTGACAAGAGGTCAAAGGGGTTAAGCATTCAAGGCCCATGCAGAGATAAGATGTTCAGTAGTCTTCAAGTTCTTTAAAGCTTTACATATGTTCAGTATTTTGAGTATATTATCACGTACACATTTTCCAACCTGTTTGTAAAAGAAACGTCTCGGCATTCTTGCCTTCAAACAATAACATTTGTCTACAATTTTGACATAATGTTCGACCAAAAGTTTTACAAAAAGTCAAAAAGTGATTTACAACCTCAATTACTCAGCCACCGTTTTGGGCAGCCCCAAGAGAACTGAACCGAGCCACACCAGGCCACGCCATATAGCATTTAGCAGACACCCAGAACCGAACCATAGCCATCGCCATCTTGGGGGCCATTTATGGTTCTGCCAATGCCAAAAAGACCGACAAAAAAAGAGAAGAATTCTTGCGCTTGTATTATTTATTTATTTATTTCGTTTATTCTCGGCCTAACTGCCGAAATAAACACGATCAAGGCTAACCGCGACATCGGCGATGACAACACAGGGGCTGGAAAATATTTATTTCGGCACCGCTACAGCTTCAGCTTCTTTTACCGAACTGAAAACAAGTGCAGATACTTCAGTTCTCCCTCTCTCGTCGAAGGTAAAACATATTTATTTATGCAAATTTCCCACTCGGCGGCTGCCAAATGAAGAACATGTGGCAATGGCGCTGTTCGCTGCTCCGATGCTAATGATGTCGACAAACGTGGAGCGGCAATGCAAATTCTTGTTTCTCAACAAGTTCTTGTCGGTCTCTGTCGGTTGCGTATACGCAGCGGTGGCCTGCTAGATAATGGTCGGTGGTCTGGATTTAGCGGTGAATCGGCAGACACTCGTCGGATGCCGGGAGCCCCATCAGTTTTATGGGTCACTTAAATAATTGATGATCATTTGTCGCGCCATCTTGATGGCTTAACTTAACTGCACTTATTATGGAAGTTATGGCGGGGCGATTAAAGATTGAAAGGCGGAATTACGCAGCTCAAAAAGCGGGGGGTTCAGGGAAAATGGTGTAAGAAAAATGCTACGTAGATAAGATATATGTACATGACGTTGGACCTTGATGCACTGCGTTCAGTACATGTTAAGCACGTGCTTGTTAGGGTTAGGTGTAACTACATAAATAAGAAGTATGAAATACCAATAGCTTGATTGGTTGATTTCGTTAATACATTTCACTCTTCATTTATTGTTTAAGCAAGTGATATATTATTAATATCTTTTTAACAACACTGCACGTGCTTGTTAGGCTTAGGTGTTACTACAAAGGAAGAATGATATACGAAAGCTTGATTTGTTGTCTTGTTAAGTAATTTAATTAATACATTTCACTCTTCTTTTATACTTTAAGCAAGTGAAATATTATTTTACATTTTTTAACAGCAGTACACGTGCTTGTTAGGGTACCACCTACGTTAAGACCTAACAAGCACGTGCGCTCCTGCTAAAAAATAAGAAGTTTGAAATACTTATAGCTTGATTTGTTGGCTGGTTAAGTAATTCTTCATTTTTTGTTTAAACAAGTGAAAATTGCTGCTGGTTATTTTTGGGCGGAAACTTCATGTTGCCTGCCTGTTGCTGACACTCGTTGCCAAAGTTGTGTCATGTGAAATAATTGCAATTTGCAGTCAGCGAAGCTCATCATCATAATGGACACGACGAAGCTCATCATCATAATGATGACGATGATGTTGTTCGTGGACGATGAGCTGCTGCTGCTGGTGCCCATGGCGCGTACACAGAATGTAGAATTCGTTTCAGCTTCAGCTCTGCGGCGATGATCTCACATGCACTCATTGCATGAAAGAGACCAAAACCGAGCAAATTATCTCTGTTTCTCTCTCGCTCTCTGGTGCTGAGCGAGCGATTGAGAGCGGGAGCGGGAGAAGTAGCCTTTGTCACTTGGAGCTTTACAAGCCATTACATAACGTCGTAATGAAGCGTCAATCTGCGTCGCAGGTCCAGTGAAACAGGGACAGCGATAGAAGCAAAAAAAAAAAAAACAGAGAGGGAAGCAGCGTTGTGTGAACATTTCATGGTCACCCATACCACGAAATCTATATATATGTGTGTGTGTGTGAAGTAAATATTCGCATTGTAGGGAAAAGGCAAGAAAAAAGAAGAAGAACAACAAGAAATTGCTCTTTTTTCAAGTCATGACGACTTTAAGATGCTGGGAGTTCTCTTATATTAAATTAAGGATAATCTTTTGAAAGCTCCGTCAGTATAAATACTATATTTGATACGAGATTAATAAGAAAAAAAAGTTTGTAGAATCCTAATTACTTCTAAACATTAAACATAAAGATTTTGATAGGGTTTTTGTAATATTAACTTTTCGTAAACATAATTATATAAGCTTTATTTCCTTATATTAATTTAAGAAATAAATGCTTTATCAACAAGCTCAATTTATAAACTATTTAATTTTCTGCATAAATATTAACCTAATTATTATGTTACATACACTTCCTAGAAAACAATATACCCTAGTTTCTCTCCAACTAGCGAGTACTTGGTAAAAAAAAAAGAGCACCAAGCGAGTCAAACATTTTTCCAGTGCAATGTGAACTGTTCTCGCATGGTGGAAACTTTTTTCCATGGCATTAAATACATCCCAAACAGATGAGAGCGGAAGAGAGGGTACTCTTCACAAAACGAGAGAGAGAGAGTGAATTTTGCTGTGTAATAATGCAATTGGCTTTTAGCTCCCTTTCCATTTTTTTCCATCTTTTTTTTTGCGCCCGGTCTCCATATCTAAACCCTTGGCTGACGGCGGGGGTTTCAAGGGTTTGGCAGCCACTTTTTGTTGAGTTTCTGTTTCGAATTTCATTTTTTTTCACTCAGTTGAGTTTCTATTTATTTTATTTCCAACCAAGTTTAGCTCTTTGAGCTCGTTTTTAAATGGAATTTTAAAGCCTGTGAGAGGGAAAATGAAAAATACATGAAGGAAGTTCAAATATAAAGAAATAGCCATAAAGGGGACTCAAAATGTTTAAGCAAATTGTTTTAGAAAAAGAAAATGACAGTTTAAAGGCACAATAATTGTTTTGCCATTATTTTCCATTATTTTCTTGTCACAAACCGAAATTTACCTTTGGAAAACTATGAAAAAATGACAATCTGTCATACATATGCAACAGATTTCCCCAAATAAACAAAGAAAACACAGAATTTTCCCCTCTCTCTATCCTCCTTATGACCCAAAAAATCATTCGTTTATGCCATTTGCCATTTAATATTTTTGCATTTTGAGGACGGACATTTTGGTTCCGTGATTCCATTGAATTGCATTTGCAGTGGCAATTGCTTTTAGCTGGAATCTAAACAAATCACACGGTGCCATGGTGCGTATGAGTAATGTGAAACCTATGCTGGTATACATTTCTTCAGAACATTTAGCTGGAAAACAAGCAACGGCTGAGTCATCCACCTGGCTGGGCCATAGAATCTGCGCAGCTTCCAATTACCAACACAAACCGAAAACAAAAACAAAAGCGCTCTAGGATTAGTCACTAGGGCTGGGCCATGACTACGTATACGTAATATGCAGTGCAGTTCGTGAGAAGCATTTTGGTTTGAAAATCCAAGCAGGTTGCATTGGATTTTATAACTTATAATTACTGATGGCTGTCGGCCCTTGAGCTGCCCCCTCACCCCAACGATGGCTTGATTTATTTAGTGTTTTTGTTTTTATTAGTGCATCGGCGAGTTAGACCCGTTTCTGGTTGGCGGCAATTGCAACCTTGAACTTGATATTAGATACGAGCCGTGGCGCGCGTGAATGAGATTGCGAGAGAAATATTTGTTGGTTGTGTTCTCACAACCGGTTTTCGCATCGTTCCACCGACGGCCCCAAGGGCAGGCAAATGGAATCTCTGGCACATCATTTCCATCTACCCGCCCAGTCATCAAAATTTAATTTAAAGATACTTTTGCCAGTCTATATGGCCCCGACTTATCTCTCCCTATGCACATACTTTTCTTCATTTTTTTTTTTTTTTTTGGGTTGACTCATATCAGCAAAAAGAATGGCAAATATTTGCTAGTTATGTGCGTTTAGCCAAGGCAAACAAATTCCGTCGGTGCCACCACCACCTAATCCCCGCCCACTCATCCTGTTTTGTGTGTGCAAATATGTAAATCAATGTGGGTCGCCGCCCCTAATGGCAAGGGCCCAAAAAGGCAGCCAGTCGTTTCCTCTCCTTCCCTTGTCCCTGTCAAGTGGTTGGCAGGCTACATAAATTGTGTGACATCCAAGGAGGCTGCCACCTACCTATCCCCAAAAAGCATGGCCTCTGGGGAGTCTCGTCATATGGAAAATCATTTTACGGGCCACGCATTGCCATGTCAACGTAAAGTTTAAGCCAAATAATTGCACATTAAAATGCATTAAACGGACAGCAAACCGAAAATATGCAATATATATCTTAAGGTATTTTAATCTCAAGTCTATACACTCTCTGATGGTTTGGTTTGCCGTCAAAACTGGTTGGGAAATTGTGAAAAGTCTTTGGAATTCTTAGGAGGAAACAAAATTAAATAAAATATTGATGAAGGAAGGTAGGAAAATAGTTTAAATGGAATAAACCAATAAAGTTTTACTTTTTTCCTGATATAAATGCTTGCATATATTTATTATTAAAAGTACAAATAAATTCCCTTTACAAATATATTATTAAAATCAATCAATGCTTTAGTTCACTCTTTTAAATATATAAACTTTATAAGTTCTAAGTTTTCCATGTTATAAATGTATCAGCCGTTTATCAAATCAAGTTCTTAATTATTTGCTTTCATAAATCAATTATAGACTTTGCATAAATACTATTAAAATCATTGCTTAATATTCTCTATTTCCCTTTCTTTATATAGAGTATACTCGCAAGAAAAATGAACTTACATGTGCAAAACTTATTGGAATGATATATGGATATATATGTGCATATGGTCACCGAGACGGCCTACAATAAATTTCATCCAAATTACGTTTCCATGCCGTTGGCGTGCAATTTTCATTTAATTGAGGCTTATTGCGGTCTTTCGGGTGGGTGGTTTTTCCACCCGCCTGTTGGCTTGTTGGCCGGCCAGCTCTCCAGCTGCTCAACGTGACTGTGGGTGGGTGTCGTCCATCTGTTTGTGAGTCCGCCGGACAGGGGAACTTGCCTTGTGCGGTCGTTGGCGCAACAGATGCGCCCGCATTTCAAAGAACAATACAAAAATTAATCATTAAAAGACTTTGACGATGAGAAGACTATAATGATGACTACGCGACGACGTTGACATCGAGAGCTAGCATAAAGAACGTGCTCTCTACACGGCTTGTATCTGTCGTCGGAGAAGGCTTTTTCTTCTGGAAGCGGCGGCGGCTCATTGTTTATTAACTTGAACGCCACTTTACTGTTTGATATATAACATTGAGCGTTCTATAATTAAGCAGAACAAAATCCCTCACAATGCTGCAGATTGTGAGATGATGACAGGAGGCGTCAGAGGCGCATTGCCACCGTAAAAACTCATTCAATGTCATTCGTTTTTGATGGAAAATGCAACCCACAACGTTTTCACATTCATTTTCACTTAGAAAATATATTTTTTTACACGTATGTTTCCCCTTTTCTTTCCTAATTTGATTTCCGCATTGTGTTTTCTTTGTGACACGTAGGTTGAGTGAACCCAAGAGGCTATCGTGGAAACAACGAGCTCATGAACTTTGACCATCTATTTATTTCCATAGAAATCCAAAACTAAATGTGACACACATCCGAGGCACACCGAATGGAAATGAAAATAAACAAATTCCGTGACAATGACCTTCTATCTGAGGCAGATAAATAGAGCAACCCAAATAAATGAGCAAACATTTTCAGCAAACCCAAACGCCAAATGTTCAAAAATCCACAAAAACCGAGAGAGGGAGAGAGAGAGTGAGCAGGCAGGAAAGTGTGCTGAGAATCTAGAATAAATAAAATATATATGCATAAAAGCGTGTAAACAAATATATGCCTAGAACATTTTGTATGAACGATAATGAAATAAAAACAAGTTCACTGCTCGGAAGTATCAAAACAGACGGGCCAGGCGATGTGTGGTGTGGGGGCGGTGGAAGCTCGCTCGGCGACAGCGTCACACAAATCGAAATCGAAATAGAAATAGCTAACGAAATAGAAACAAAAACAATAATAATTAAATACAACAGCAAAAACGACAACAATTTCCATACGTCATCGTTTCCTTTGGGGGCAAAGTGGGTGAGCTTGGCGAAAAATGATTAATTAAAGCATTCGAGGAGAGAGTGAATAGGCACAATCGAAATAAGGTGGAAAAACTCTCAGGCTAAATATTTGGCCAAATATTCATTGGGAAAATATCATGAATAACTAATTAAAAGTTTATTGATTTTAAATAACAAATAAAATAAAAGGATTATACATAAAACGGTAAGAAGGCAGAATATTCAGATTTAAAGCAGAGTGAACGGGATTGATTTATTTTATGAATAATGAATTAATATATAGTTTAACAAACATGAAGCCAATAAAAAAATATTGCTTCTTATTAATTGAATCGTCTAATAAAACAAATACGTGCTTTTAAGCTGTATATATAATCTGTTTGTATATAAAACAAATATACTACAAATAAAAATGCAACATTATATGAAATAACATGTATTATTTTGATTTAATTATTAAAAGGCGTTCAAAATTATATAATTTACTTAATTTAGTCTTGTTTTGTTGTAAGATTATTAAATTTAATTAGCAGAATTCGTTAAGAATTCTATTCTATTCATGTCTTATTTTTATATAAATAATTAATAAAAGGGAAGAAAATATTTGTATGGTAGTTTTTCCTTACTTATATGTTTTGTATTTATAAAAATCTATGTTATACTAGCTATATCAATGGCAAAGTCAAAGTAATTTTGTATTAAAAGCTAAAAAATATAAAGCAAAGTCATGTTCCCAAATTCTTTAAAAAACTTTCCTTTAATATTTAAATCTAGTGTCAAAAATGAACTGCAAACTGTTAAATCTTTTTCTTGGACGTTGATGCACTACGGTCAGTACACTCAAATGGCCCTTGCTACACCAAGCACGTGATTGTTAGAGTTTGGTGTTAATAAGAGCGATAGAAGAAATTATTAACCGATTTAATTTAAACAAGGAATAGCCATCTGCACCTGGTTTCCCACTGCACTTACAGGTCGCAAATTAATTTGATTCACTTGAGTTTCGTTTTTGGAGTCCTCTTTTTTTCGCCATTAATTTTGTTGGCCATTTCCGAAAACTGGCCTGGCGGAGTTGCCGAAAAAGTGCGAGCTTCGGAGCTCGAGATACATTTTATGGACATCATCGTTAAAGTAATCAGCAGTAACAGCCAAGAATCATCAGAGGCGGCGGCAGACGGCATTAAGCCAAAACCAAAAAATACAAACATATACATATATAAACATATATAAAAAAAAAAAGCTGGCGCAGCGAGCGAAATAAAGTTAAAAGACTTTAACCAAATTCAAGGTCAACTTCGTTTCAATAAATTGCAAACGGAATGGTAAGGCCAGAAAGCCAGATGGCAGGAGGGGGAATGCGACCGAAGGAGATCTGCGACTTTTGACTGCATGACGCAAATCAGGCAAAAGCCAAAAAAATTTATAAAAAATTCCCTCTTACCTGTAACAGAATCACTCTCACCTAAACAAAAGAACAAAAAAATAAGACGCCCGAGACATCCCGATCTCCGGCTGCGATTTTTCAAGCGAATTTAGCGTGTTAATAAAGACTGTCGAAAATTTAAAGAATGGCTTTGATAAAGCACAACAGCAATAACATTAATGAAGCAAATACAAGAACAACTGGTATAATAAATGCCTCCTCGCCACACCGATATATAATATAATAAAAAGTGCAATTTTATTTTTATTTACCCACAACACAAAAGGTTTTATACATGCTCGTTTTCGGATTTGTAGCCATCAATTTCCAAATTCCGAAAAGGAGAAACATTAACGAAAAGAAGTATCGGGATTCTGGTGACAAATACAGGTAAGCTTGAGAGGTCAGATTTTTCCTATCAAATCCAAAAGAGGATTTTATAAGGATCTCTAATATAATAGTAAATAAAGGAACAATATACAAAGCATATAAGTTAGCTTACTTTCTTAAAAAAAACCCTAATTCCAGTAATAAATAGAATTAGTGCATAGAAGAAACTCCAATAAAATGGTATACAATTTCTTGTAGTAAATATAATTAAACTCTTTAATACCTAAACAAAAAGCATTTAACACAAATGCTCTCACTCCCTCCTCGTCTCGATTTCACCCTTAAAAAAAAAAGAAACCACAATATGTATAAATATTTCCAGCATTTATTTAGCTTTGCGCTTAATTTGTTTATTTTACCTGTTAACCAATTTATTTCTGATAAATTGTTTATATGTCGCTGACACACACACACATGCACAAGTCGGGATCTGGTATCCGTTTCTGCCGCGGCTTTTATTTACACATTTTAAATGAGCTTCATGTATTTTAGGTTCAATCAACTTTGCACCGCAGCCAAAACAGCCAACAGCAGCCACAACCACAACAATTGATTAATTAATGAATTATTTATTGAACATGCAGCAATCAAAGATGTGTTTTTTTTTTTTGTTCAAGAATCGCTTGGGGAAATAATCTAAGAACCAAATACGACATGACTTTGTGACTAAATAAAAATTAGGTATTAATTTCGGTAAGTCTAGTGTGTATCTAATTCTGTTATTAAACTATTTATCATTGTTTATCTATTAAAAAATTAATATTAAAGTTGAACTAAATAGATTTGTTGTACATTTGTACAATGATTTAGGAAAGGAAATAATTACTTATTACTTACTATATTACTTATAATTAATTAATTATTATAATAAATATAATTATATCTTTATAACATTAACATTCATAATAATACGAATTAGGTTATAATTATAATATTAATATTGATTTATAAATATTAGTTTTTTATACTGTTAGTTTTATATATTTATAGTTTATAAATCTTCATTTCAAGCACTCGAATTATATTTTTGAATTTAAGAGCACACTCCAACATTTTGTCACATATATTAGGATAATAAATTAATGTTGCTTTAATGATAGTTGTTCTAAGTATCTTTTAAGAAATTTTCTCCCAATTAAATCAGATTTTCCAACCAAACTATAACTCATGTTCGCCTCATGACAAAATAAAAACTAAACCCTCAAATGTCTCTCAAAATAAGTAAGAAACACACAGAGATTGCAACTTAAAGCATCGAGATATATACTATATATATACTCATATTTAGACACACACACCCAACTGATGCATATTTGCTTAGTTGTAGAAAATCTAAACATTTGCACTTCGCGCACTTGATAGAACCGAAACAAGATAGAATAAGAATAAGCCGGAGAAAAAGAGGGGCGAATGGATGGCAAGGGCTGGATGGGTTTATCTCAGTAGTAGCTCCTCCACATTGCACTCGTCGGATGCCCTTCACGACAGCAGCCAGCACACAGTACCCACCCCCAGTAAAACGCCGCCCCCTTTGTCACACTTTTCGCTTGAACTGTGCCAATGGCCTTGAAATTGTTTTGCGCCTCAGTTGTTGCTGCAGCCGGCAACGAGATTAGTGGAATTATTGCACCCGCTTAGATCTTAGAGAGCCCATAAGGAAATGCACATATATATTATATATACTTCAGATTTACTCTCGCAGCATTGCTGTGACACAGTGCGTATGATTAATGAGAATAATGATTAAATTCTTTCTTATGTTTATATGAAATAGTTTAGATTTTGTAACAATTTAGTAGAATTTTAAAAGAAAGTGTTCTTTTATTTTTAAATATTTCAAGACAGTCCTGACTTTACTTTCGAATTTAAAACAGAGTTCAGAATTATAGGAGCATTCATCATAAATACACGTACTATATATAAATCTAACTATAAACTGATTATAATTAGGTTATATGTATTCTTTTAGTTTCTGCCTTGGAGATTCTTCTCTTACAATTCCATTTTTTATCACCCGAACGCCACAAAGCAGGAAATGCTCGCTATTCGATTCTTTCAATTATTTCCTCTTCGGCTGCTCTGTGTGGTTTCTCATTGTCAGCTCTCTGGGGCCAAGTGAACTTTTTTCTTTATTATTATTATAGTTGTGGGACAGGAAAAAGATTGCGCCACAAGGTCAACTAAAGTAAACCGCATTATTGTTTTTTGCTGCCTTTTTTTAGACGCTAATTTACAACTGAGATGATGCGCTGAGATGCTAGCTAACGATAATTATATTCTACGTTTTCTTAAACAAATGAATGGAAAAAGTACAGGGGAAATAGGTTTAAATAATTAAGAATTACTTGAAATAATAGAAAATGTGTGACTGAGGAATGTTGAAAACTTATTTTTTTTGTTTTAGAAAGAAATATATATTTAAAATTAAATATAAATCATAATTTTGTATGCAGGATACGTTTATAAAATTACAGATACCTTTCTAGGTTAGAAATTTAAAGAATATTCATTTATTCATATACAAACTTTTTTAATAGTCCTGTCAAAAGACCCCCCTTAGCCCATTGACTTCACTAAACTCTTGACTCCACCTTCTGGCCATAAAAAAAATAAAACCCACACACTACCAAAGTGCAGCAGCTAAAACAAGACTTTAGGACCGAGGCAAGTGTTAATTTGTGGCCACATCAACCAAGCTCTCGTTGAACCCGACAACCCTGAACAAAAACCCTCAAGTACTGCCCTCCGGCAAGTGCAACACAAAAATAAAAGCAGCAAAAATTAAGAGATTAATGCGAGACAAGCGAATGCAAAATGCCAACCATAAACAAGTCCAGAGAGAGCTCGACACAGGAACAGGGAGCTTGATAATAAAAATAAGAAATGCAAAGATAAATTCGGGAATCGAATATGTAAATACCCTTGGAAATTAAGGGATATACTTTCATATTCTATTGGAATGCTAAAGGATACACATATTAAGTAAATTATAAGGCAAAACAATCTAACTAATATAATATTTCTTATTATGTACAATTAGAAAAACCTAAATAATTATAAACAATCTCGAGGTAATCCGGAGATATATGACAGATTTTTTAATATATATTGATAGATTCAAAACTAAATAAGGGGATACTTTTATTAAGATATTTTCTAAGTTAATTATTAAATCGAAGGCCCTCCGAAATTAGGTATTCCCCTTAAAAAAAAGAGTACATATGAACCTGATACTCAAAACCCTTTAATTTTAAACTGACATTATCTAAATGCTTTCCTTTGTGTTCTGTTCTGGCCAGAGTCTTGGGGCAATTAGGCCTGCAATAACTCAGCAAAACAAAACTTGAACTTCAGCCTGTTGGCACCTTGAGCCTGTGTGTGATATCTGGTAATTGCCAGCATCAATTGCATTACTCATGCGCCGCGTTGTCGCTGTGGCTGCCGAGTGCCGAGAGTGCGGTTAGCCTTAGGCCAGAGATCGAGAAAAACTAATGCCTGGCGTGTGACATTGTAAGAAAATGCAGTTGCACTTGATGCTGCCAACTAAAGATGCGAGTAGACGCGAGATGAGATGACATGAGAGGAAAACGTTTAGCTGGGCATCAAATGCTGCTGCAATTTATTTTATTTATACATTTTTTGTTGTTGTATTTTACAGCCTTTGTCGAGTGTAAGATTTCCAGTTCACCGTGAAGCGGGACGCAGCTGGCTGTGAGTTTCAGGGTCGCGGTTTTGAACCATTTTTGCCAAGAGCTGGAAAAGCGCGAGAGAGAGATAAAACCCGTTGTGCAACATTTGGTGACCGCCACACTTTTGGCCAGACAGATGACGGCCACTAACCTTGACCCGGTTCTACTTACTCGCAGCAGCCTCCATTCGAGCTTAAGCTCTATTGCTATTGCCATTTGGCTGAACTTTCGGACAGAGCCAGAACCTAATTAGCATTTCCGCACGTTCACGTTCGTCAGTCAGCCCGGGATTTGCACACGGAGACGCGGCTGTTGCTCCTCAGGGGGAAACCTAATTAAAAGTGCTTCTTGAACTTCGCCTCCAACGCGGATTAATGCCTTGGGCGTACTGCCGTCTTTCAGTTAACACTTTAAGTCCTTCTCCATCAGCAAGTCAACGAGTTGGCCAAGCGAGGCAGCAAAGGCGGCAAGGCAAGAAGGCGTCGTCGCGTCGGTTTTGCCATCAAGATGCAAAAGTTTTCAATTAGACAATTTTCTCATTTACATTTCAAATAGATTTGTTTCGCCACTTGCGCCCGTTTTCTCCTATCTTAATTGGTTTCTATGACAGAGTTTTTGGCCAAAGGAATGGATATTGTTGATACAGAGTTGAGGGGGAAGGCATTAAATCAATGGACTGGTTAAATATATATAATACAGTTGAAATACTGGCCCTGGGATTGTAATTTGCTTGCATTGGTTTAATTTGTTTGTTAGATAAGAATAATAAAGGGAGGCTTACAATTTAAATGGTTTTTAACTAACTAAAGTTTTTAGAAAACTAAGGGGAACAAGGATAACAAGTTTGAATATTGCGACAATAGTTTGGTAGAAAAATAATACTTCTTTTTAAAAAGAAGACGTTTTTTTAATGCTTTTAAATTTTGGTAAAACGTTTCATTGTAGAGAGGAACAAAACGATGCTCAATATGAAAAGGCAAAGATCGAGTGACTATTACTTTCGGATATGTCATAAAAATATGAATAGGATATTTACAAAAATATGAACAATTTATTTTTAATAGAGAGACGTTGAAAGAAACTATAAAAAAAAAGAAAACAATTCCCATTTGGACATATTTTGAGACTGCACCTTGAAAATATATCTTTTCTAAATAGTTCTGAAAAGATAATGTATTTAAAACTTAAATCCCCTTAAATTTCTTACCGAAACCACCCTTTTGATTACCATACCTTTGCAACCACCCTTGCCTGCAACCAACTGTTGGCCGTATCCTGGTAAACGTTGCCAGGACACTTGACAGACAGCAAACAATGCGGTCACCATGGAAATCCCGCCCAAGAGACCATAACAAAAGAGTTTCGTGAGGAATTTTTCCATTTACTAACCAAAAGCGTTCGGCGAGAGTGAAAATGTTGCATCAAGGAATTATCCTGCGTGAGGGACATGTAACCAGGACAATATACAATCTGGTAAGCCATAGCATAATCTTAAATTAAACACACGTAATGAAGGGGCGGCAACTCCGTAGATCAAAGACAAACGCTACGAGGATGTTATCGAGTGCATAACCAGTTTCGGCGAGGCGGCCAACACGAGGGCGGGACTATCGACCCTGGGCCACTGCTACTACCATGCCCAGAAGTACGAGGAGGCGGCCACCTGCTACGAGCAGCTCTGCCAGCTGGCGCCGAAGGAAGCCAAGTACAGGTGGGTCCAGCAACATACATATATCATACGCATCCTTGACGATATCCTTTACAGATTCTACTACGCCCAGTCGCTGTACCAGGCTGGCATCTTCGCTGAAGCTCTGCGGGTGCTGAAGCAAATCGGTGACCAGGAGGACGAGCTGCGGGAGCAGTGCCTGCAGCTGCAGAGTGCGATTCTCTACTCCAGCGAGGACTTTGCCGGCGCGCAGAGTCTGCTTAACCAGCGTGCCGGCGGCACAGCAGATACCCTCAACGATGAGGGTTGCCTCCTGTTCCAGGCGGACCAGCATGAGGCGGCGGTGCAGCGATTCCAGGCGGCCCTCCAAGTCGGTGGCTTTAATCCTTTGGTGGCCTACAACGTGGCCCTGGCCCACTTCCAGCGGAAACAACGGGCCCAGGCCCTGGACTACACCTCGGAGATTGTGGAGCGCGGAATGCGGAATCATCCAGAGCTGGGCATTGGCGCCCAAGTGGACACCGATGGCAGTGCCCGAAGCGTGGGCAATCCCATCACCATGGCCGTGTCGGGCATTACCCAGGCACTGAATCTAAAGGCAGCCCTTGAGTTTCAGGATGGCAACGAGGAGGCGGCCAGGGATGCGCTGTTGGACCTGCCACCGCGAGCGGAAAGCGAACTGGATCCGGTCACCTTGCATAATATGGCCCTAACCGATATTCAGGGTCCTGTGGCGGGTCTAAGGAAGCTGGCCTTCCTTCTCCAGCTGGGGGCTCCCTCCTGTCCCAAGGAGACCTTCGCCAACATTCTGCTGATTTGCTGCCGTCACGAACTGTATGAAACAGCTGCCGATATCCTGGCAGAGCACACAGATCTCACCTACAAGTACCTGTCGCAGTATCTGTACGAACTCCTGGATGCCCTAATAACCGCACAGACCAGCGCCGAGCTGGCCGAGAAGAAGCTGGGCACCCTGGCCTCCAGTCTGGCCGGCAAGCTGCGCAGTCTGGCCGCCAAGGTTCAGGAGGTGAGGGCCACCAACGAGCAGCAGGCACTCAGGGATGCCCTCAAGGACTATGAACAGGCGCTGGAACTGTGAGTATTTCAAACTTATAACCTTTGTTTCGCTTTTTCCAATACTTCCTTTCTTAAAGGTATTTGCCCGTGGTGATGGCCCGTGCCTGGATCTCCTGGCGTGATGACGACTTTGCGGGAGCCGAAAGGGAGTTCCATTCAAGCGCCGAATTCTGCTCGGAAAACTCCATTTGGCGACTGAACGCAGGACATGTTCTCTTCATGCAGGGCGACAAATACAACGAGGCGGCTGCCTTTTACGAGCCCATTGTGCGCCAGCACTCAGACGATGTGAGATTTGGCCCATCAAAAAACTTCCACAGTTATTTTCAATCTGAATACCCGGTGTTTGAGGGGAAATACATTTGTACAGAGTATCAACAGACGAGTAAATCTAGTCCAGTCTGTCTGAAAGAATGCCTAAGATATAGATTTAAAGAACTTAGATGCAGCTTGATGACTTACAAGGAATTGAAAATTATTTAGGGTACTTTTTTCTTATAATATATATCCTGTAATTAGTTAGAAACATTTTATACATTAATTTTAATAACCAGAGAGAAAAACCTTAATGAGAATCAATACCAAAATAAGCATAGAATTCCCTTAAAGACTTTCCCCCAAAGTACTCCTAGAAAACCGGGTATTCCATGGTCGCAACAACTCGACTGACTCGACAACCTTCTCCTTTTGTTTCCAATTATAATCCCCAAACCTTTGTCAATTTCCAAAACCAGATCATGTCCGTTCCGGCTGCTGTGCTGGCCAACCTGTGCGTGTCCTACATCATGACATTCCAAAACGAGGAGGCCGAGGAGCTGATGCGCAAGGTGGAGAAGGCCGAGGAGCTAAAGGGCAACCTGGGCAAGCAGTACCATCACTTGTGCATAGTCAATCTGGTGGTTGGCACTCTCTACTGCGCCAAATCCAACTACGAGTTCGGTTTGTCCCGCATCGCTCATGCCCTCGAGGGTGGTGGCTCGGGGAATAGGCTATATGCGGATACCTGGTTGCACGTGAAACGCTGCATCCTGGGGCTGCTCACTGGCATGGCCAAACAGAACATAATCCTGCCGTCTGCCACAGTACAGGAGGTGCTTAACTTCCTGCGCTTTTGCGAGGCCTACGGGCTCTTCACGCCGGCCAATATTTTCGCAGCCACCGAACAGGTGCCGGAGGAGCCGCTAACCATTGGCCTGGAGGCCAGAAAACTTCGCCTGCTCATGCTCAAGCTGAGCGAATATGAAAACTTTAGGTTTTAAATCATTAATATTATAATTAACCAGGGAACTGTAATAAAAAAGTATTAAATAAAGTGAATATTCTTATAAAATTTATGGAGTACAAGCTTAAAGAGGTGTTAAATGTTAAATCAATAAAAACTGCGACATTTCTGTTCATAATTCAATGTAAATTCAATTCCATTTGCCTATATTTCACCTTCATCAAGTCAAAAATATTTATTATTTATAGGAAAATATAAGGAAAGTGTGATAAGACAAAAGCCGCGCCCTTCTGGTGGAGTAACAGAAAAATCTGCCAGAAAAATCACCCAAGGGATCAACTTGTCTCTGGTTCTGTGACAGCTGCAGATTCGACAAAGGACCCAGAAGCCTAGACAGTGCCAGAATACGCAAAATACGGCTGGTAATAAATATAAATTACAAGTGGAAGAGCAGAAATCTGTCATAAATCACATTAATGGCAGATTTTCATCAGGCAGGTTGGCCCAATCCAGGAAGTGGATTGTATGCCAATCTATTGACAGAGAACCAAGAGCAGAAGCACGTGCTAACCCGACTGAACTGCCTGCCCATTTATCCAGAGGGAAAACACCCCTGCCACATAGCCCATGGCGGTTCTGCTCGGCGGGCACGTGAGCACTCACGCGTTCGATTTGACAACGTGTTTATGTCTCAGCTCAATTCCGCATTGACAGCCCCATCGACATCATCAGCATCAGCGCCTTCATCATCATCATTGTCGGCATCGTCATCGTCATTGTCATCAATGGGCCGGCAAAATAGAACAAAAATGAATGAGACAGACTGAAGAGAGATATATGAGACTATGAGATACTCGGCAATCTACTTCGTTACCTACATTGAAACGTAAAATTTATTAAAATATAAATCAAAGTTTAAGGTTTTTGAAATAGATTTAACTAGCATTAATCTCTTATGAATTTTAGATTAATTTAAAACCTCTATGATCAATATTTTCAGACAAAATAATGATAGAAATAGGTTTACTTAATAAATTTTAAACAAAAGGCAAATATAAGTAAAAATCTATAACGATTGATATATTTTTAACATAGTTTCTTGAGAAATAACCTTTTAATAATAATACAATTAAGATTGTTTAACGTTTGCTAGATTTTCCAAGCCTTTCTTTAGATATTACCTTCAAATATCATCAGAACATAATTTTTCCAGCATTTTTAGACTCAGATCTCCTCTTTTCCATGTACTCTCTTTGCCCTGCATATTTTTTCAAATACCACATACCCTTTTTTTACTCCATGAGGTGAAAGAAATGACGCCAACATACAAAAAAAAAGCGCCTAACAAGCACTTTAAGCTGCTACTGGCTCCTGTGGCATGCCCACCACCCCGCCGCATCCTTCACAGCCTCATCTCCAGGACCCATTCCCATCATCATCAGCATTGATGTTGTCATTATACTCATCGACATCCTCCTTGTCATTACGCGACGCATACGAAAAAATAAAAAAAAGCAGAGGAGGAAAATATACAACATGAAAACACTTGTCATTAACACAAACAGACAGAAACACTCTGCCCGCACACAAACACGGGGAAAACTCGCATTTTCACAGACTTTGGGGTTGAAGGATGGCGCCTGCAACGGACTCCAAGAAGAGATAGTAATAGCACCTTTTTGCTCTGGAATTTGGTTATACTCTGTCGGTGAAGGTAACACTATAAGCTCCTTGGGAAAGTTAGAAATAAATATGTTTTCGTAATACATTTCTTATATTTAAAAATTATTTTAGAGCTTGACAGAGTCGTTTGTTATGAAAGATAATTATACCTTTAGCCAGATAAAACCAGTCAATATTATTTTATATTATATTATAAAATTATAGTTATTAATCAGTTAGTTAGTTGTCATATATTTACCCTTAAAGTTATCTCGTTGCACCTATATTTAAAAATCAATTAGGGCATTAATTAACATATGCATAAATTATCTATGGATATATTTTGTCTATGGATTATTCGCACAGTTAATAAATATTTAAAATTAAAGAATCAATTACTGTAGACCATTAGCTATGCATTATTTATAAAATACACATCTGTTTGTGCATAAATCGCCCAGTAAATAAATATATAAAATATGCTATGCAGTGATGTGAAACTAATTAGTAATATTTAATTTATTATTCATTGCACATTAAGCCAGCAATTAATTAATTTATTAAGTAAATCAGATGATTAAAAAGAGCTTAGAAAATGCTGTGATTAATCTCTGATTTCCGGAGAACAACACGTACTCCCTGAGGGAAAAATATATAGTCAGACTCCGCCCTAATTGGTTGAGAAAACTTAGAAAACTTAAATGAAATGCTAATCGAATTCGCAAAGAGTATTTCGGTGTCGGACAACTAAAAGTAAATAAAACGAAACTTAAGATAACTTTTTTAACTCTCTTATTTTCCTGCCGTCGCCGTCAAGTGTTGCTCATTTTGTTTTACTTTATCGTGTTTGTTGCCCCGTGCTTGTTAGCCGTCTTTTGTTGGTGGCACCATTCCCCTGCCCCTCTTTCGTTCTTAATCCAGCTTCTGTTTCTGCCCAATTCCATTTCCAGCCTGCCAGCCTTCGGTAAATTGTGCATTTCAACTTTGCCTTAACACTTCTCGTCGGTGCCCCTTAACCCCTCGATCTGCGTGTCGATTGTTAATATGCCTTTTAAGCAGTTCGTCCTCTCGACTGTCATGCGAAAGTTGGACCTGACTTTTTCGGTTTGCCTGTGACTCGAACTAAATTGTGTCTGCCACTCATACTGATTTTCCAGGCCATTTAAAGCGGCTAACATGGATACACACACACACACACTGGCGGGGCCTTAATATATATTTGTTTGAATGTCCTGGCTTGAAGGCTTGAATGCAGTCGCCGGCTCTGCTATATGATCCTGTCACCCCTCTCTCAACGCCATTGTGATTGGCTCTAACAATGAACAAACGACAGAGACAAAATGTATTTGGCAAGCTGAAAATTTGATACCCTTACGGGAAGAAGAAGAAAGAGCATAACAGCGATTAAATATATTTTGTGTGCTCATAACAACACATTTTGTGCATATAATAGAAAATATTGTGTCTGGAAATTCTGTAAGAACGTTCTTCTGATTTCTTCATGTCTATATCCTTTAAGCTAAGGAACATAGACATTTTTGAATTAAATAAATATATAGTTAATTTTTTGTTTTTAATAAAATTTAAGGGAATATATTCCTAATAAGAACTCATTTAATTTGACAGAAGAAAATCCTATAAAACGTGGCTCTTTTTTGAATTCTTCTCCAACTTTATATTTTTCAAATCCTTTTACCTTGCATCCTTCCTATTTTCCAAAATCGTAAGTAAACCCTGAATTATTTTAATAAACAAATATTTCTTACTTTTTCTATAGTCAGTTCCATATTCAAAATTATGTTTCCTGCAACTACATAGGGTATAGCCGCATTTTATAAACCGCATTCAAGTCGAAAATCAATACGGCTTTGTCGGTGTTCCCCGTTGTGTGTGATTCTTGTTGTTTTTGTTGACCGTCGGCATTTTGGCGGGGGCAATTGTTGCATGTCGATGGATGTGTGTGTGTGTGTGTGTGTGTGAGAGAGTGTGTTTGTGACCGCTTAACTGTAAACGAGGAAATAACTCAGGCAGCCGCAGGAAACACCAACAATGAAAACGGGGAAAAATCGGAGGAAAAAACGAGGAGAAGTGCTGGTATTTTCAAGAGGAAATCAAATATTTTGCAGACCCGGTTTAGCGAGTACTATATATGGAGGAGGGGGAAAAGGGATTTTAACCAGAAAATTTACTAACTGTATTGGATTTTTATTTAGCTTCAGTTTTGAGATACAATGAAAACTCGAAAATATTGCAGTAGAATAATAAACAAACTAATTAAAGCTACAGTAAATATAGTTCTTAAGGAATTGAATCTTTCGCACCTATTCTTTAAAAATAAAGTAGAATTTGATTTAGAATTTAAGAAGTTTTCTTTTAATTAAATGTAAATAAAATAAACTTGTATTTAGTTTGTTGACTCATAAATTTCCTACGAATTCTCCTTTTAAATATCAGGCATATGTAAGACCCAGTTAAGTCTTGGCTATTTCTTGGCCATGTATTTATTTATTCATTCACGGATTCCCTTCGACACAGCCCTCTGCTATTGTCCGCCCCAAAACTCTGGCCCCCGCGAACTGTCGGAAACTGGTGAGGACAATAAATCAGGCTTTGATTGCTTTTATCGACAGCAGAGCCACACAAACACGGGCGGGGGCACGAGAATGGACCAAAAAAAAAATAGTAAATCACTTTGCGCTATATATGAAGAGTGAGTATGGTCAAAAGCAACAAATAATACTTTCAAACGGCAGAAGTACACTCGCTCACACACAGATACAGGGGGATGGCATTGAAAAATTGTTGCGAATTCGAGGGGAATCGAATTGGGGAAAGGAAATTGTCAAGGCGTGTGCGCTTTTTCGACTAGAATGCTGTTACATCCATTACGTATACGCAGCGTGGAGAAGCGCCAGAACGTAGAGCGGCGAAATCAAATATCAAATAATTGTTGGCCATTTTGAATGGCTGCCAAAAAAGCAGCATTGGCCATTTGTTGTTTGCACACAGACAGAGGCAGAGGCAGCGGTGTGGGGGCAAATTAAGTAAAAACCCGTCTAGAAATTAAATTGCAGGCACAATTAATGAATTCCCTGCTGTGTCTATGTGTCTGACTGTGAAATGCAATCTCCGGACCATTTGTTTTAGTTAATTTGGCAACTTTTCGGGGCCAACCCTTGTCATTGGTCTCCCGTATTAGCTCCCGACCATTAATCAAAGGCTTATTTGAAGGCCAAAGCCCAGCAGAAGCAGCAGAACGATCCTTATTGGCCACTACTCTTTCAGCTCTCTCATGATTGATGCAGCAGTGTCATTCAGGGCCTTCAATCGTCCGGGGGGAAAGCACTCTTTTCGCTCGGCCACGTTTTCGCCAAGAAAGTGTCCAGACAGCCAAAGCCTCGAGAATGTTGCTCTGGGGAGCATTAAAATTTTCTACACCATTTGGCCCAAGGGCGGAGACAAGCCCAGTTGGGGATGGAGTCCTTAACAGCGGCCAATAGCCTTAACAGTTCAATGGTCTCGAAGCTTAGATGATCCTGAAAATGGTGTAGCTTAGGAGTATATCGTAAAAGGAACAAGTAGATTTTAAGCCACTTACTGGGGACATATATTGAAATAGATATTAAGAAGAAAATTTAATATAATCACTGTTAAGTGTTTATATTTTTTTAACTTACCTTAAATAATCATCAGATCTCTAAGTTTTAACAGTACAAACATCATTAAGTAATGTAAAGTTAAGCTAGTAAAATAGGTTTAAGCTTTATAAATCATTTTCAGCATATCATCAGCATTAAAATGATAAATCTAATAAAATAAAACCTTCTGAATCAGCACTTTAATTTCGCTTAGTTACCATTTAATAAAAACAAAAATAAAGCAATAAAGTTCACTTAAAGTCTAAAAATAAGGCAGACATCTTTGTAATCTTTCTATCTATAATTCTTCTTCTTTCTGTAAGACCGATAAGATGATTTTCTAACATTGCCCGCGGAAAACTTTAACATTTTTTTGTGGCCAACTTAAGAGACTCCAAAAGACAACTGCAGCATCAGTTTGCTGTTAAGCCGAAAGAGAGAGAGAGAGCCGGCCAAAGAAGAGAAATAATAAATCGCTCTTAGAATAGCGCAGCTTCTTCACCTTCTCTTAGATTCGGGTTTTAACATTAACAGATTAGCGCTAGGAATCAGACTAAGCTTAGGTGATTTATTAAAAATAGATCGCTTAACGGAATAAATTGTACTTTTCGTACCAGAAATACAATTTAAGGAAAGCAAATTTATTTAAAAATAATAAAAAGAAAATGCAGAAAAGTGTGGAAAGAAAGAAACTGAAACCTTTTGAAACCCTAAGGGCTCTAAAATAAAATTGCCTCGGCCCAAAAGTCACAATCAATTTGGTTTTTTTTTTGTTCACGGCGGAGAGGAAATCAAGAAACTGAAACAATTTTTTTCACAATGCGGCGAAATAAAAATAAAAGGCCAAACAAATTGTGCATGAAATGCTTCCCAGGCGAAGGCCCCACGGACTGGACTTTGTCGTGTATATATATATATTCAAATATATATACGCTGTGTATATCCTTGAGTCATTTGAAATTTGCACAAATGAAAATTGTGGCAGTAAATTGAATTACCCAAAAAAAACAGCAGCAGCAGCAGCAACAACGCAGACTACCGCAGTGAAAACAGGACAATAAAAACGACGGGGAAAAGAATAAAAGTTGAAAGGCCGAAACCGGCCTCCTGACTCCCGTCTCCCCCTCAATCTTTTCCTCCTTTCTAAAACAAATAACTTGGCCCCATCGACTTTGGCCAAAAGGAAAACAACTGGAAAAAAAAAGTGGAGAAAAACAACAGGAAGGATTTGGCTTTGTTTTTCGACTATACGATACCCGGCAATCACATAAAGTTATTTATTTATGCAAATATAATATATTGTTACGATTTATTGATCTTTGTTTACTTTGCCTAAAGATATCCTTTTTATATAAAAAAAAATGGAGCTAATCAATAAAAGCAATACTTCTTTTTAAATATGTTTAGTTGTCCCTTATAATCCTTTTAATATCTGTCTTTATAAACTCTTTTTTTATCATACATAGATACCCTTGCTCCTTGATGAATACCGGGTAGAAAAAAAAGAAAACAAATGCTAGCTACTGACTGCAAAGTCAAATGAAAATCCCCCTCGGGGCTGTCTGCGCCGCCTCCTCATAGTCAGCCCCATCCTGGCCCCCACGTTGTTGTCACATTAGCCACGCCACGCTGTGCGTCCTTAATGAGCATCGCAGACATATGCCACGGGCCATGGGCCATGGGCCACGGAAAACGGACCAGGAGCCTTGAGCCTTGAGCCCTTGGAGGCGGAGTCGTCGTCGATGGTGGCGGTGGCGTGGGTCAGAGGTCGCGGGCCCTGTCCCGGATGCTTTTATCACTGGCCAAATCTCACCCTCTCTCTCTTTCTTTTCCGACTCCCGGACCAACGTAAATTGGTATGTTTAGGTTGCCCTTGAATTGCAGGCAGAGATCGGGGGCTGAGTTCGTGGGGGAACCTGGGGTCTTATGTCTCATCAGACGACACCCCACGCCATATGTAAATGTCTTTATTGTTGTTCATCCGAAAGGATGAAAGGAAAGGAAGGGGCCGGTTGCCCGGCTAAGGAAGAAATAAGGAACATATGGCAGGGATTTACTATAGTAGGACCCTTCTTTTATATGTTTAAAATAAATAGGGCATGGTGGCAATTTATCCTTATTGAAATTCCTTGAAAAAAATCTAAACTTTTAATAAATAAAACAATTGGTTAGGAGACAAGGGCATGCTGCAAGTAGTGGTGATCCGGCTCGAAGGACCAAACTGTAAAGACTGTCTTTTAAACAGCTTGACGAATTCTGAAGTGATTATAGTTCCTTTAGTCCTGCATTCGAGACTAGAAGTTCCAGAATCTTACCCTAAAATGATATCTATAGAAAGATTAAATATATCTTTAAGCATTCAGCTCACATCAAGGTAAACCAAATGGCTTAAAATTTACACAGCACCAACTGGCTTTATAAAAATGGGAACCAATATCAGAAATGAAGCTTTGAGGCATTTCCTATTCGCCCATTTTGGCCATTTAAACGTGAGTGAAAACCAATGCGAGTTAACCGCAATTCCCACCACTTAACCCCCATGATTATCATTGGCATCATCATCATCATCATCGTCATGATGTGATTGCAAACATTTTGCGGTGCTCGAAGGCTCTGCATTGAAAATGATTTTGAAATGGCATCGCCCGAAATTTTATTGTTGGCATTATTCCCAGTAACACTCTCCGCCGCCCATTCGAGATCCAACGCGAGTTTTCCTCCACACTTGTTGATGTTAATGCACATTACGTATACGCACGCTGCATGTTTTTATTTCTCTCTTTTTCCGTACTGCATTTTGCGTTCGTCTGCCGCATAATTCTTATTTTAATGCTGCACTTTAGGCACATGCCAAAAATGAGAGGGTTGTGGGCGAAAAACCTCCAGATACAAATGTAAAATAAAACAGAAAATAAAAGAATAGAATAGGACTTTGCTTGGCACATTTTTGTGCCCCTGTGCTGCTGCTGCTGTTGTTCGCTCGCAACGCTGATTTTCGGGTTTCCCATTTCAGCAACCAGCTAAAAGCCAAAGACAAGAAGTTGTCTAAACAAATTGCAGATGCATGTCGGCATTGTGCTGTTCACCAGAGTTCCACAAAAGCCGCTGACGTCAGTCGAACACAAAAGCCACACGAGCCGTGTGGGAACAATCCGGGCAATCGTCAGTCCATCTAGCCATCGAGTTGGTCAGTTTTTGCTTAGAAAACTGGCATTTGCAGACTTTTAAGGTACTTGGGATTATTATAAATACGAAAATTAATGTTAACTTGATGAATATGCAACCCTTTTATGCTTTAAAATGGAAATACAAAAACATTTCTTATTGAAAGTGATGTTATAATCCCACTAAACATTTATATTAAGATCTTAGAAGGCGTTTTTGTATTGAAAATTTAATGAAACAACTTAAAGAAAAATGTATTTGTAATTTAGATTGAATCTAAAAACTTACAAAATATGTTTATGACTTTAGAAAATAGTATTTATCTTAATACAATTTATATAATTGCTTATTCAATATTTATAACTTGTAAGATTTCTATTTCAATTTTCAAACTAGAATTTACTGAAATATAATTTATATAATATATATTATGGTTCTTATTTAATTTGCATAACTAATAAGAACATTTAAGAGCTTCAGCTTAAGTATTAACATCAAAAGAAGCTAATTCTCATTGCTCATTTGCAACTTAAAACTGCTCGACTATGGGGCCACATAATAAAACATACTTTTGCTCTAGATTTAGCTTCTTTTATTCTACTTTTCTAATTTATTTTTTGCCTTCTTTTTTTGCGAGTTTTCTCAAAAATATTCCTGTTCCGCCAAAAATTGTGTGCGATGTTCGCTCCGCTTCTCCCGTTTGCTTCTGTTGGGCTGCAGTTTTGCTCGATTTGCCGCAAATTAAGTTGGCCTGGCCAGCAGACCATGCTCGTCCATGGGGGCACACACCCACACCCACCGCCACTGCCCAACGCCTGCTCCACAGCCATCTCCTACACGCCTTCGTCGCCCCCCAAACCCAGTCGCCAGGCGGGTGCATTGTTCACGCCATCGTCTGGGTTCGGATTCGGTTTCGGGGGGTCCGAGGGTACGGGGGTCCGGGGTCCCTGGGGTCTGGCTGCTGCCCAAAAATGCAATAAAATTAAATGTTTTTGTGTAAAAACTTTATGACTTTGTGTTTATGTTCGCAACACGCTCGCCTCTCGGAGCCACACTCTCGCCCCGACCAAGTTCCCCAGCGTTTGTTGTTTTTGGACTTCTGGTTGGACGCTTGGCCTGCTTTAGTTTCTGTGGCTGATTGGCAATTGTTTTTGCCATGGTTGCTCTTCTTCGCATGTGTTGACAGTAATTAATTTAACCGTCATAAATGCAATTTATATGAGCAACACATTTGGCGATACTTTGACAGGCGGTAGCCGAGACGAGTCTTTTCGTCGCCATAAACTGATTTTTCGAAATTAAAATCCGGAAAAAAAGAGCAAACCGAAATTCAATGTCTTGAGTTTGGCGGGAAATTGTGGGATTCGTATTAAAGCCTTGGGATTTGTGGATCTTATGATTTTCCTATAGGAATGGTACCTTTTAAACTATTATTATTAGTAATAATTTGTTAATAAAACATTTTAAAACTCTGCATTATTGTAAAACTACATACATCAAAATGCGTCCTGGTTAGCACCTCTTTTGTTCGCTTTTGACTTTGTTAACCCTTCAATTATACAAAATAATTCATAAAAAATACATTTATATTAAAAATATGATTTCCAATGACAGCTCTAAGCATTATAGCAGCAGAAAGGCTTCCTAAAGCCGCTTTAAAATTGATCACAATGTCTTAACGCCTGATCTCACTTCTGCTATGCCATTTTCTTAATATTTATTATCCATATCGCTCTCTCATCTCGGCTTTTTATCTTATCATCAAATTAACTCGTTCGATACCAATAAAAAACCAAAAAAAAAAAAGAACGTAACTCAAGTAATTTCAGGCTCCTCACAAATTATGGTTTCACTTTTCCCTTCGTGGTTTTCTGCTGCTGCTAACCTGGTGAAATCATCGAGTGCCGGGGCACGTTCGCCCTTCAATTGAGGGGCGTGCGAAATGCATCATAAAAATCAAATATGAAGTACACATTTCGAACAGCTCACGCTTTTTGACAACATCATTGGAGAGCGCCTCGAGGTGTGGCCAACTAAACGCTTATTAATTATGAGTCTGCAGGCAGGCATTCCATAAACACCCAACCAACTGTACGACCATCCGACCGAGACACCGACCGAGTTCCGCACTTCAACAGCAAAAGTAATTAACTTAATATCGTTGTAAAAAGAAAACTTTTTTGCCCAACTGTCGTAAAATATGAGATTTCAGCTGGCAAAGGGAGAGGAGTAGAGGGGCGGCGAAAACCAGTCGTAAACAAATGAAGCTGAAAAGTGCAATAATGTTCAACATTTTATCTGGCAGAACAAGCTGAAACAGTTGTAATTATAATTGGCTAGCACGACAATCATAAATTGGAAACGGCTAAATATGAAACATCTATCTGAATTCTGAAAAGTTCTGAAAATTTCAAAATGTTTCTTTCGGACAATGGTCCTTTATATTCTGAAGAAAACAGTCCAAAATTGCTGATGTGAAATATAGAAATTTGTAATTAATTAAAAATATCGATTTATCGATAAATTAAAACAATACCAGCGATATTTTTCGATATATCCAACTTTACGATGAAGACATCCGAAGCTCAGAATCGTGTTTTTATAAAAGTTTATCTTGGAAGAAATCTAGAAATTTCTAATTAGGTTTTGCATTTATGTTGGTTCATAGCTAATCTTTGAGATAGTAGAAAATAGCGATATATCGCTGCTCTACCGATATAAACATGAAGGATTTTATCGTTTTTTAAACGTTTACATCGATAATTTTCGATATATATCAAACTTGACGATAGTTTCAATATGTAATTAATTGCAGGATGTATGTCGTTATATCATATCGGACTTTTGACTTCGATATACATTCCTGGTTCACCTATATTTTGATTTGCTGATGAGTTTCTTAGCTCAAATACATGTTCAGTTTGAAAATGTATTTTAAATTCCTTAATTTACTACTTTTTAATCTAAGAACTCATTCACTTCAGTATTATTATATCACGTGCTTAAAATCCAGTTAAGCATTCAAATCCATTTTGGCCTTTTTGTGCCAGAATATATAACCCCATATCGCCCCGGCCCGACATCGTCATGCGGAAAAACTACGGAAATCGCTGAGAGGATCCCCGGACTCGACTGCCGATTGATTCACACAGCGAACTTCCGCAGGGGCTGCGAGCAAACAAAAAGTTAACGCTTCATAGCACAAATTGAATAAATCATTTGACGTTGTCGGGTAGCCTGCCAGCGTCGTCGTCGAGTCAGCAGGGGCGGGTGATAAGCCCGGGCAGAAAGGTCGTGGGCTCACATAATTGTTGCGCAGAATTGACCAAAAATAAAAGCACCCACTGAGCGCAAAATTCAGCAGCAGCGGCGAAACTGAACAGATTTTAATTGAAAATAAATAAATTATTCTGCTTAATGCCCTTAAAAGTAGGGCGGGGGCAAGCAGCCAGGCTTGAAAGCAAACCTTTTGCCGCCATGAAAGTTAATCAAATTTTAAGAGGTTGGCCGCCTCACATCTTTTTGTTTTGAAGAAAAAATTCCCCCAAAAATTAAACTATAAACAGAATACATACAGAATATTTTATTAAGATCTTAAACTACTTGCATATTTTACAGTTCAAGGCATCATCCAAAAATTTTGTTCCACAACTTGGTCTTTTTGGTGCAGCAGGGCCACTGGGCGAGTTTGCACCTGGTAGAGGGACAGTGGCAGCAACCACCCCAGGCCTCGACGGTTTCCATGAGGAGCAGAAGCATTACCAAGCAAGTAAAACCAAGTTGAGCCAGCTTTGGAATCATTCTGGCAACTTAGATTATTTACAGCCGAAGGAGACCTGGATTTTGCCATATCGAATCGGTGAATCAAATGCTGATGACAAGCCAGCGATGCAAATGTAAATCATTGGAACAGAAACAGAAAACTGCCACTGACAGAGTTAATATCGACGACGCTGGGGTAATTGCGAATGTCCGTGCCCCGTTTCCGATTCCGATTCCGATGCACGTTTCCGTGATGGAATACATGTGAAAAGAGGTGCAAATAAACAACATTGTCGAGGTGGCGTCGTCATTCGTTATGCAATTCTCTGGCCCATAACAATGCTCAACAATAACGGAATAAATTCGAAAAAAAGGTAACAAAAACAAAAATAAAACCAAAAACACGGGTAGAATACGGCACGTAAACTCTGACAACAATATACAAACCAAGTGGACGCTTTAAAAGCCGCAACAAATTCATTTGGCGCCCCCAACATTACACAAAGATAAAGCCTGGAAACGAGCTATACGTTCTCGGAAAATAGTAGAACAGACCAAAAATGGTTGGCCACAAGGGGTGTGTTAAATAATATGATCATTTCTTTAAGTTAATCATTAATATATATACATATAGACCATTCCTATTGCTAGTAACGCTGGCAGTTTATTTTCCCCATGGATTAGAATCCGTTAGGGATTTTATAAGAACCACAAAGAAGCCCCTGATATCATCATTTGATGTGCTTGTTTGCCCCAAAGTAACGACCTTGAAGAATGTGGACAAGGCCAAGGTATGCCAGTTAGATTTTAAACTTATAATATTTATATAATTAACTAATTATTAAGCTCTTGGGTGTTTGGTTCGCCTATGCCACAACTCCGCTAAATACGCCCATGTTTCGGCGACGCTGTGCTTCCTACAACGTGCAGAATAATCGTAAGTAAATCATAGATTTCTATTATTATTATATTTCTATAATATTCGCAATTCATTTTTTAAGCGTATTTCAACACAAACATTTTATTTACGGACTATAAAGACATTGTGATTACATATGCCTGTGTTTTCAACAGTAAAACCCTGATGCATGACAGTGAGTGCAACATTGACAATGAACGTAAATTAATTAAATTACAATTAATTTAAATTAAATTTTGCCAGTTAAATTGCGAATTTTAACCCGCACTAGAACACCGACTTTCAAGACCCTCAGCAAGGCCGCTGATTTCCTGGAGAAATATTCATTTCCCATTAAAAAACTCCACTTTCTCAAGTCGGAGGCCTTCTGCTTTGAATGGTACCAATTGAAAATGTATCAGAAGCCGAGAGCGGGTCGATTTAATGTACCCATCAAACATGATTGGGATCATTGATGATATTGCCTACCCAGGACGATGACGATGACAGTTCGAATTAATTGCATAACTATCGCTAATTATTACAACATAATCAACGAGCGCAGGAGGCGAAGGCTGCGCCAGAGAGGAAATCGTATAACTTAATTAACTGAGGCTGGCCCGGCCAAAATCAATTACGAGCGACAGTTTCACTCGACTGATTGGGCCCGGCCCTCTCAAGGAACCCAATTGTCCTGATTCCCGTGTCCTTGTTCCCGAAAACCCATACACAATGGCACTAGGCGAAAACTGGAAAACCACGGAATAAAAATAAGAATGTAATAAGACTATATTTATTTTTGCGAAGATAGAAAAGATAAGCAAAGTCTTATAGGATATGAAAAATATCGTAAAGTTTATTTAACTTTAAAATATATTTTAAACGTTTTAAAAACTAGATTTTTTATATCACAGTTCGTGATATCATTATAAAATATCGTATTCTCGCCCATACGTATATCGCAACGTTAAAATACCGATTTAAAATATATATCGACCTTCGCGTTAAATATCGATATATCGACATATTCTGTCATCCCTTATTAAAGCAAGAGAAGAATCCAATTTACAAATTTGAAATAAAACTTAATAAAAACGAAATAATTATAAAAAGGATTACATAATGTAAAAAATCCATATATTTTATATGCTAGAAAATGCAGCTCTATAATTAAAATACATTATTCCTTTGAACTATTAATTTTACACTACTTTTTTCTCTGTGTATGCAGAAAGACACATATGGAGAGCAGACAGCCTCCTGGTATTGTATTGATGCCTTGCCCATTCTGCCGCCGCTTCAATTCAATTTACCAAGGCGAGGAATCCTCCCCCTTCTCCCATCCAAAAAAAAAAAAAAACGGAAAGAAGCAACAAAAAAGAAAAAAAACCGGGCAACTTGGAAAATTCAATGGGCCTCGGAAAAGTGTGCGTATGTGTCTCTGCCCATTTTCATTTTCACATTTTTTCCATTCGACTGTTCGGCTGTGTTTGGCTTCCTCGCTCTTCTGCCAAATTGCTTGGGCCACGCACAAATTGGCTTTGGCCCTAGGGTCCTGGTTTGGGGCCGGGACCAGGTCCAGGCGGCGGGGCAATAAAATCAAACCCATACTGGGCGCACTTGGCGTATGCGTAACTCACAATTATCCCTCATTGTGTGGGCGTGTCCCCCGGAGCTATAGCCATGTGAGGAGGAGGAGGAGGCTGGCATCGGAACTGATGGGGCCTTGGTGTAATAGTCACTAGTCCGAGATAATTGTCATTGTCATGCGAATTTCGTTCGGGTCCACAGGACACGAGAATTTCGCTTCCGGCTATAACAATTTAGGCCTCTGCCCCCCGGCAAGAGGGAGTCCATCCGGAGGACAATCCAATTTTCGAATTTGAATTCGCATTTGCATCTCGTACTTTGCTGCTAATTTGTTTGGCACTAAGCGGCTTCCCCGACTGACTTAACCCACAGTGACATTTCATTCAGATGCCACTGAAATCGAAAACGATGCCTTTTTGGTTAATTTCTTTGCTCTGCAGGATTTTAAGTTGCATAAATCTCTCTCTCTGGCGTGGAGCAAGAACAAATTGTCTGAGTTTTGCCATTTTGCAAATGTGAAATCAGCTTAGTTAGTTTGCAAATCGTAATTGCACGATTTTATGATAGCCATCTTGTTTGACAATGTGGTCGGATTTGTCTTGGCCTGTGAGTCAGAATGGAAGCTGACATAAGCTCGTTATCAGATCGCCACAGCACACAGAACATGTCTTCCAATTACATTTCACACTTGTGCAGGTTGCTGCAGGTGAGTAATATGGTGTGTTTTCTTCATTCATTTAAGCATTGTATTTACATGCATGTGGCACCATTAATGCCTTTATTCACGAGTGAATGGCTACCCCCATTTGCACGAGCATCGGACTTCTACAGTTGAGGCGCACTTTCTGAGTTAGACAAATATAAAATGATAAATTCAGGTAAAAGTTCTGATATATTTGATGCACTTTTTTCTTTAGACAACAGGAGGTTTCTGTTTTTAAAGCAATTTGGAGCTACACATCAGGTTTTATGTCTGGATACACTACACCAACATCTACAATTTAATAATACATATGTATTTTTAAAGTCCCAACAATTTGGCATTAAATTACAGAGAACCCTCAAAGCCACATTAGCAACATCTGCAACTGAAATACATACATGTTAGCAACACCATAACCCACAACAGGAACACAAGGACCTATGGTTATGGCAAAAACAATATCAGACAGACATCCGATGCCAAAAATGTACAAGAGCAAAAAGCTGCAACAGCATAAACACCAACAAAAACAATAGCAACAACTCCAACAAAAACAGCAAGAAAAATATCAGCAAAAACATCAACAAAAACACCAACAAAAGCAGAAACAAAAACACCAACAAAAACATATACACAAATACTAACAAAAAGAAGAACAATAACACCAACAAAAATATTACAATAACACCAACAAAAACACCAAAAACAACACCAATAACAACGCCAACAAAAACACCAACAACAACACCAATAACAGCAGCAAAAACATCATCAGCAGGCAACATCTGTTACGACAGCATTCTAACAGAGGCCAGAAATTGCAGTGACAGCCGCAATAACAGCCAGAACACGTATGTTAAGTGCACTCTATATAGTATATAGAGAGAGAGAGTATACTATATAGTATACGTACATGGTTATAAGCCTAATTGATGCGACTTTGCCAGCTTGTGTTGATCTTCTTGCTATATAGTCGACTATATAGTTAAAGCTGTTATTCAATTTGATCTACTGGCAAAAGCGTCGCGTCGCTGTCGTTTTAGCCATTGCCTGTCCGCTGTCATTGTAACAATTTTATGGTTAGTACGTTTTTATTTCCACAGATTTCAGTGATTTTCTCTATAGCCTCTCTTTTTGTTTTTGTTGCTGCCTCGTTTTATTTATATTTTTTTTGTGAACAATCTACGCTTTTTTTTGCCATGTATTTGTTTCAATTGCATGACGCATTTAGCGATTTCAAGTTCAAATCACTTTTTATGGGTCTTTATGTAATCACGTAAGCGTCATTTGTGGAATAGACTTTGTGCGAGGCAAGCAGAAAGACTCGCCTAATAGAGTTGCATTTAAATTAATGGCTTTCGAGTTTGAAGATTGAGGATGGAAGATTTGGAGAACGTACATGTAGAACTGGAAGCTGGCGCTAACCAAAACTCTTAATTAGCCGAAGAAGTTCTTTTTCGGCTTTCAGTGGGTTTGGTTTTATTTTTCTTGTTTATGTGGATCTTTGTTCTTTTTGCCGTTTGACTGGTTTCACCAGTTTCCGTTTCATTTCGATTTCGGTTTCGTTTTCGCTTCTTTTACGTCAAAGAACAAGAACAACAAGAAGATGAAGACGAAGACGTAGCCGAAGACTCTTGAAGCTGCGACAGAAAAAAATAAATATATATAAGAAATAGAAAAAAAAAACGAAAACCATTTATTGATGTGATAATCTAAAGATCAAGGTCTTCCTTTTGCCATTTCAATAAATTTGTTGTTGAGCTGCGTACACTTCGTGGACCCCCGAACCGTTCAATCTTTGATTCCGTAGAAGCGCCAACGAAACTAGAATTCCGACCTGAGAGATGTAGTGCGGATTAGTGATAGGACAAACAGGAAGTGCCGGCACAGCTACACTGGGCAAACATTATCTAGGCTAGCTTTAACTTTAAATTGAAGAAATCTTTCGGTGAAAATAAGGAAAGAAGTAACTTGAAAAATCTCTCAGGTAAATAATACACCAAATTTTTAAGACAATTGTTAAAAGGAAAGAGAATACCTTCTTAGATATGGTAAATAACTTTCTAAATTTACAATAATCAATCTGAAAGAACTTAAAAAATCAGAAAACAAATGATAAATGATTGAAAATTCAGTTATAAATAAAACATTGGTATATTTTTGTTATTTGGAAAATAGTTTCTTATCTTTTTTTTAAAGTATTTATAACTAACAGAGTTCTAACCTTTAAATTTGTATAATTTTTAATACAAAAAAGGGAAGAAATATGACCGTTGTAACATCGAATTATTACCCAAATTAATATTTTCTGTGTACAAAGAAAACACGCACAATAAGAAAACAAAAAACTACAAAAAAAAAACCGAAAGTTCAGACTGGCAGAAGTGGAGCATAAGCCGAGGATTCAGTTCAGCTTTGGGGAATAGACGCAGACGCAGCCTCCGGTTCCCGACTCTCAGTTATGTAAAACATATGCTAAACTAATGTGGGGGGTAGTTGCTCCCAGGCCAAGGAAGGGGTCTGGTGTGGTGCGGGGTTCGGTTTGCAATTCAAATGCAGTTTGCAACTTGCTATTCATTGGGGGATTTCCACGAGTGCAACAGCAGCGGCGGCACAACGGCAGGAGACTCAGAATCGGAATCAGAATCAGTGCAAGCAGCGATGAGAGCGATGAATGACGATGCTGTTCCTGCCAGCTCTCTGTCATTTGAAGGAGGTTTCCCTAAAGGATTTCAAGCCATAATAAATGTTAAAAGAAATACCTGACAGTTTTTAGGGTATATTTTATAGTTTTTACATTTTAGGATATGTTTTCTATGATTAATTATAAGCTAAAATTTGTAAATCAGTCAAATATATGAAGTGTTAGCTTAATCCTTAATAATTATTACGAAAATGTTACTAAATATTTATTATTATAGCTTGATCTCGAGCTCTGACGTTTCAATATTTTCCTGAATACATGCTATATATTTTGTATTAATCTAACTTAACTTACAATGTGTGCAGTCTATAAATATTTAAGTTAGAAATATAAGTTATTAATACGCATCTCCCTTTGTAATTTCTGGTATGAAAACCTTTTTAATATAAACTAGAACTGATTTTATATGACTCATATTTTATTTATAATTTATATATTGTCTCTTACTATTAATATTTTATAATATATTCGATCCCCCTCAAAGCACCCCATTTCAGGCCTTAATAATACCCTTCTTTGACAGAATAGGCTGCCATACCCCGAAAAGTGGGAAAAAAATAGAGTGCCAGACAACAAATCCGAGTCAAGCATTCAGGCAAACAAATGGTTAGACCCAAAAGGGGAAAAGTGAAGAGTCAAATGAAATGCTCATACAAATATGTCACGCACAAACAACAACTACAAACCAACAAAAAATGTTTCAAAGAACAAAAAAAATGAAGAAAAATAGAAAAAAGTAAAAGGGAATGGAGCAGGGTTCGGCGGGTTCAAATGAGGCGAGCTAGAGACACACACAAAAAACACCGAACCAAAGGCCCTAATACTTTTTTTTTTTTTTGTTCGCTCGTGTCGATGGCGAAGCAACAGTTTCGATGATAAGCAAAGCTGTACGAAAAACAAGAGCTTCTGGGAAGTGGAAAAACGAAGCTCATACTGAAACCGAATCCGAAACTAAGAATGAATGAGACCGAGGGTAAAATATGCTCGAGAGGGCGTCAAAGTTGACGCTTATCTGCGCCTCATTTGCCAAAAGGCAGCAGCGACAAAGGCCTCATCAATTTCAAAGGCCTCCACCAGCAGCGTCGCAGCATCCAAAAAGATTGGACAACTGACAGCTGTCTGTGGGAGGAGTCCCACGGATGGAGGAGGCTATGGCCAAAATATAACACAGTGACTATGGTAAAAAATATAATCCAAGACGACCGAGTTATTTCCCTTTCAAATAAGATCAAACTTAACTCTTTTATAAGCAAGTTTGTATAGGTTTAGCTTCCTTAATTCTTTATTTAGTATATCTACTTTGCTTATATTTACAAATTATAGTTAGTTAAGAGAGTTAAGATGTCAATTTACTATTTAATTTAATTTTGCCATCAGAAATGCCACAAAGCCCCCAAGAGATGCATAAATACCTCTCAACTTCCCTATAAATAACCAAATTAAGAGTGCCTGACAGTGGACACTGTCGCGCCAAAGTTCACTCAACTTTCAACTCGTAATTTGTCATTGTGCCAGGCGCCGTGAGTGGCCAACTGAAAGCGACTCCCGACAGCTGCCACCGCCTTCCACTTTTCACTTTCCCACCTCCCCCCCCTTAGCATTTTCCGCAGACCAAAAAAAAAAAAGTGTCCACCCAACGGACAACGTCATCGCTGGCCAAATAATAAATATGAATACGAAAATCGTTGACGGCAGTGGCACATTTTTGCCAGCTTCCCCGATCTTAGTCCGCCATCTGTTTGAGCCGATGCCACTGCAACGCTGCGTATACGCAATAAAATTTATGTTAATGCAAAATGCTACGGACTGTCGCATTTTTGTGGAGAAAACGGCTAACGAGAATGTCAGAACGCCAGCACGAGTCCCGTGTGGGTGGTGATTAATTTGCGTATTGTTCTTTGAGATATATTCCTTCTTTATGTTCCTTTTTTGTTCTTTTACTTTTGCCGTATATATATGTATAGTATTTTTATTATTTCCCCGTCGCGACGATTTTCCCCAGATGGTTGGTTGGCTGGTTGTCTGACCGGCAGTTGGCATGTGCATTCAATGTGCATTGTGCGCCACGGGATGTGCAGCTTAAGTGCGGTGGCTGTCCCGACTCTTTAGCAGGGAAAGGGCATCAAATGATTACGGTCGGGTAGCTTAATTAATTCGGGGAACTTGGCAGAAGGATTCCGGATTTTTTTTCTATTTATATTGATTAAATCGTACGCATAAAATTAAAATACATTATTTTCGTGAGTTCTTTTAAGAATATTCAGTAAATAAATCATTTTCTAGCGAGCTTGTGAGGGTATAAAATATAAATGTATTTCTTTGTATATATTGTTTTATGGTATCTAATTATTAATGAGGTAAATAGGTTACATTATACATATCTTGGGTTACTATAGATCATTACTATGTGTCATTTATTTAAAAATCACATTTCAAATCAATAAAACGCTTAAATAGAAGAGGAAATTGAATAAAAAGGAAATACATGTCTCACTTTCCTTTTAGAAAACACAAATATTACTTTAAATTTTATGGAATCTATATGTTTATCAAACCTGAATTTATATTTTAATTAAGAAACAATTATATAGAAACTAAAGGCTTAAAAAAAGTTACTGAAATCTTACTCAAAACGAAAATATTGAAAAATAAAATTAAAAGCATATGTAATCCCTATAAAATATCAGTAAAATCCTTACTTCTTCAGCTCCCAACTTAAAAAACCGTCTTTTAATCAAATCCCTTAAATTATCCACTTAAGTTTATTTATATTTTGTTAAAACCCTTTATTTTTGTTACAAATCAAGCAATTTACAAGAGCAAATAGGGTTCGACCTGGAAACCAAACAGACTTTTCACAGCCTCTCAACATTTTCACTCATTTCCCGCCAGCGCCGAATGCAACTTAAATCAATTTACTTTTCGCTTTGACTCTGCGCAGGATGTGAATTTTATTTTTTTCTTTCGCAGCCGGCCTTATAATTTGCAATGCAAACAGGACTCGCAGGACTCTGCCACATTTGCAGGGAAATACTTACATCGATGCGTAAATGCTTATATATATATATTGACAGAATTTCAACTTTGACAGACGATGACGAAGAGGTTCTCTTGTATCGTTAATAATAATAATAATAAAAGCAGCGGCAGACGGAGCGCAGGGGAAGCTGTATAATGAAATTTATTTCCTTCGAAGGAATCAGGCATTTAATGCGCTCAGACAGCGGGGCCGCCTTCCCTTAGAAAGAAACGAAAAAAATGAATCTGTGAATCTGTACTTCAAAAGCTTCTCTGGCTAAATGAAAATTCCTGGGATGGCTAAGTGAATTGGCCTTGGTATGGGATTAGAGGCGGCTTTTTTCCACCACCCAATCATCATTATCGTCATGTCGTCGAGCGTTAAGTGTAATTTATAGATACTAAGAACACTGGCCAACAGGTTGCCAACTGGTTTTCCATACGCTTTGTTACAAACAACTCCCGCGAAGCGGAAGCGAATTCAACAAATTTCATTTACAAACAGTCCTTGAAGACAAGACACCGGCAGACAGGTGCAACTGGCCAGGTGAGTGCCAATTAGCACATTACAACGAAAGAAAATCTATGAGCAGAGAGGGAGTTTGTCTTGAATTTCGATATTGAGATGAAGAGGCGCTTCGCATAAATCGCATAGATATGTTAATTAGTCCAGAGCCGCCGCACGACGGACGTTCGAGGCGAACGTAAACACACATTTTGCGCTATTCGTTCGCTTTTGAATTTGTTTAGAATTAATTTCAGCTTCATTTCATTTGCATAAATTGTGTGAATGTTTAATGGTCTTGTTTGCCCGTGTACGCCGAACGAAAGCAATCAAAATAGAAACGAAATAAAGGCGCCAGCGGAAAGTAAAAGTTAATTATCGCATAAGACTAGAATCGTCAATTGGGCTCTCGTCTCTCTATCTCTAGAATTGGGTCAATGGAGACCCGGGAATCAATGAATGAATGGGAATTGAAATGGCTTTCACAATTCATGATAAGATTTCAAAATGATTGTTTTTTTTTGTTAATTTTTTTTTGGTAATACGAGTAGCTAAAAATAATTGTGAAACACTTCTTGTTCGCGGCTCTTGACCTTTTCCTGACTTTCGTGACTTTCTGACTTGATTAAGCATGGTCTTAAATTGAGGAAAATGTCTCAAAATACCCAGAGACAGATAAGCCGGGCTGCCAAGAAGATGGAAGAGGCCGTAAAAAGGGCAAAATTGAAAGAAACGAGCACTCGGAACGAAATATGAACTGCTGCCACTGACAGACAGACAGACACAGCACCAATCTTAAACCCAAAAAGCCAAGATAAGTGGAAGCTGAAATTAAAGCTGGCCCAAGAATCCGATTCGGAATCGGAATAGGCTCTGCTGAGACAGCAGACTCTCGGCAACGGAAGCTTTGTCCGGGGGCAGCCAACTGATTAAATTTATTTATTATGTCACTCTTCCCGTTGTCTGTGTCTTAAGTGAATGGATGATGATGATGGGGCACCGGATCCCCTCCTGAAAAGAGTGCTCGCTTTATGGTCTGTTCTAGCTCTTAAGTCCCATAATGACAGAGCAATCGTTGGCTTAACTCTCCCCCCCAACAATGCCTTATCGATGGAGGGCAAATTGAATTTGGACTGCTTACTTATCGGCTGAGCCAGTTTCGCACTCAGCCTTTTGTCTGACGATTGTCGCTTATCGTCCCCGCCGAATACCATGGAATCTCTGCAAATGATACAAGATATTGTCGCGGTCTCTTGTGCCAAATATTTCACAGATAGCCCAGAAGTGGAGCCACAAAAAAAAAATAAGGAGGAGCAGCAGCAGCAGCACCCAACCCGAAACACAAGTACGTGCCTCGAGTGATGTTTGTATTTTATTTTATTTATTTTTTTCTTTGTAGAGGAGACCACTTTCGCCGGTGTAAAAACTGTGATTTTCACGGGTCGGGTTACGTGGCTTACTCTTTGGGCTTGCTGTGTGTGTGTGTCACAGGGCGATAAAAATTAGCTCGCCGAGCTGCGGTGGCGTTCTTTGGGTCTAATCCACGTCTCATGTTTACACGTGCCCCGGCACTGTCCGCTTCTCGATGGCTTTCCTTATCAAACGAAACCTGAGAGCCGCCTAATATTTTCGGTTCAATTGGGTTCGAGTCGGGGCTCTCGGAATGGTTCCACGCTCTCCGGACATGACTCAATGCGGACATTAATCATGCATCCCGGCCAAGTCTCAAATATTCCACCAGCTACTCGAACAAAGGGTGTTAGAATACTTTTTGTTTCAGCATCGCTGAGCAGAGATTTAAGAGAGAGAAAAAATGTGAAAAAAAAAACAGAGAAACCACACAACAATAACAATAAAGAAACCAAACGAAAATTACTTTTCTACTAATTGCAACTCTGGAACAACTGCTGAGGTCATCAGGTGTAGACGATGGCAAGGGAGGGCAGAGATCATCATTTGGCCAACAGTTCAGAAACAATGCACAGGAAATTCGCATTTACTTGGTGCCAGAGAAAAAGCCAACAATATAAACCAACGAAATCGCAATGCAACATCAACATTTCCCTTTTTGCTATTCTGATGGTGGAATTTATACAAAGCTCTGGATTGAGTAATGATGCCAGCGACGGGTTTGGGGCTAGGGGGCAAGCAATTGCTTATTTTTCAGATTGAAATTCTTCTCTGGCACCACAACAAACGAACCCCGGAGCTTCTTACTGGGTTTAAGCAAGTGAAATATTGTAAGCAAGGGAATTGCCATTTTATCAGCTACATTTCCTTCGATTTTCCTACGCTTTATCCTTGGGGATGATACACACAAATTTAAAAGTAATCCAACTAATCTGTTTATTTTAATTAGGTAAGAGGTAAGTGGCTTACAACAATTGAGATTTGAACTGAAGTGCTTTATATTGTTTGATTTATTAAGGTAACATGAGCTGCCTGGGGCTTTTAAGGAAATATATCAAATAATATTAGGTGCAGACTAGGGATGGCAGAAAATATCGATATGTAGATATATATCGACATTTCACGATGCGATATTCTATTTCATATATCGGAACAACATCAGTCAATAATAAGGTTATGCATTTTTAAAGATTTAAAGTATTATAGGTACAATTTATAATATAAAATCAATTAGGTAACCTATTCATAAATTATTATATTCAGACATTATTATTTCATCATATCAATAAACGCGATTATTTTAAGATATGTATTTCAAATTCCGATACATGTACGATAATATCGATATAATATCGAAACTGTTCAGACATTATTATTACAACATGATAGATGCGATTATTTTCATATATTTCAATTTCGATATATCAAACTGTACGATATTATAGATATAAAAGACAGTTTTAAAGATTTGAACAAATGAAATAACTTAAAAGCCATGATAATCTAGAAATTGTAGATTTATTTACTAAAGATTCCTCGGAACTAATCTACAAGAAAACAAGCAGATACTTTTGCTTGCAAGTAAACCCCTAATTTTGGGTTAATTGTTTGAATCAATACCAAAACGGTCACCATAAATAGAAGCACCACTAATCACTGCCGTCTCTTCCACCAATTTACCCCAGCTTCATTGGGGATCATATATGGCTGAGTGGAGTCGCCAATTGACGTGGCCGCTAACCCTATTGCATAACACCTGACAAATGCAATTCGAAGCGAACGCAATGCCGTTGCTGATGATGACGGCCTCAAGTGAAAAACACTCACGCAAACACGCGACGCACTTTGGGTGGCTTTATTCCGATGGGCTCCGGTTCGGTTATGGCTACAGGGTACTTTAATAAAGTGCAGTCCAAATTGTGAGCCATCATCAGGCAGCCTTGTTTTTGTTGGGTGCACTGCTGGCAATGATGTGGTGGTGGCAGTTGCAGTTGCAGCCACCGTGGCGTCAATTATCGCCGCTGTACGCAAAGTGGGGCAGGTAAATAATAAAGAAAAATGAAAAAAACGCGCCCAAACGCAGTCGTCAGGCTCGAAAAAAAAAGCACTTCATTGTCAAATGAGCTTAAACACACGCCCCCTCGGCCCCAATTTACCCGGGTGTATAGAGGCGGCCCCCTTCTCATCGCTGACCCTTTGTCTCCATCCTCTTATCCATATCCACATCCACATCCATCTACATCTCCATATCCATCGCCATTCTCGTTTTCATTTTTGCAGCACTCTTTGCTGCGTTTTCGTTTTCGTTTTCATTTTATTTTCTTATGCGACTTTTTTATACCCTAACAGCTGAGGTTAAAGTTATGACGATAAATAAATTAGAGGGTATTTAGAATACATATTTTGAAGTATATTCAGTAGGATTTAATTTGCTTAAAATTTGTTTTTAAAACAATTAAAGGAAAAAATTAATATTGGATGATATAAATTATTATAGCTTAAAGAGTTATATTACAATTTTACTGGATTTTACTGGATTTTACTCTTCCACGCCGAAGTCAATGATATTTCTATGTTTTTTGTACAATTTTCTAAAACTAGCCAATCAAATCAATGGTTCAGACCAAACATTTGTACTTCTAATAGCCTAACAATATGGTTAACTTTCTTCTCTTTCCACATTCAATTATTCAAAATATATCTTTAGCTTGAAAAAATACATTTCAAACGAAGTAGAGCTTGAATTTGGTAACAAATCATACAATTTTCCACATATTCAAAGATAAAGAAGTCATATTTTCAGCTGCCATGAATCCATTTCCTTAAATTCAATGCTTTAACTATTATTTTTCAAGCATACCCTAGGTAATCAATGGTTCAAGTCGAACTTTTATATTTACTGGCCAAATAATCCATTTAACCATATACTTCTACCTCATTAATGTAATAAAAATAGAGCTAAAAAAGGGAATTAAACGATTCGACTTGGTGATAAAAACCACTTCTTCTTGGGTGTTTCTCTCTTTTTGCTGCAGTTTTGTTCGCCGTTTTCACGCCTCACTTGCCGCCTTGTTTGCCTCGTTCGCTGATTTGCTGATTGATGGCGACGTCTGCAATTGAGACGGTGACTGGAGAGGAGAAACGGAGATGGAATGGGGAGACCCAGAGACCTGGGCTACGTCTCCGACGTCTGCGACTCCGCGCAGGTGTCGCCGCCTAATTAAATGAAGGCAACGCTCACGCATGCGTAACCTGCAAACACTCCCATTGGCCGTCCCCCTGCCCTTCGTCAGTGCATTGTTAAGAAAATGGGTCAATATGCAATTATTGCACACTTTTTTTTGCGCCCAGCTTCGTTTGCGTCACTTGCGGAGTGTGGAGAGTATCGAAAGGGGCGACGCGAGTTCGCAATAATCATAATATGGCTACTTCACTTGGCAAAGCAATCCAGTCGTGGCCTCCACACTGTTGATTTTGTTAATATTATATTTACCCGGGCCCCACAGCTGTTCCTCCGGCTCGTCTCGGACTCTCCCATTTCGCGGAACTGGAGAAGGAATCGATGGATGCATCGAAGCATTTGCGGAAAAGCACCAAATTCTATGGGGTAATGAGGCGAGAACAGAGTTTGTTGTGCTCCCATTCCGTGGGTGATGGAAGGCACTTATTGGGAAACTTGAAATCGATTTTGGGAATTAAGCTAAGAAAATAGAGGAGGTTGGAGTGAGAAAACTTAAGTTCTTTTGTTAATGAGTTACTCATCGATTAAATTAAGAGCGTATAATTTGTTCCTACTTTACTACCCCTTTCAGATATTTGTCTAAAATATGATTCTTACAAAATAAACAAAATAAACACAAAATATTTATACACATTTTCGGAACCATTCTATCCAAATTAAGCCATTTTTCTATCTCTTGGCATGAGGCTCCTTCTAGGCACCAGAGGTTTAATGAAGTATGTAAGTTCTAACGACTGACTGAGCCATGTTAAGACAACTAACCAAATGGGTTACAGTGCAAATGCCGGCTTAGATTGTACAGCAAAAACAAGTCCTTTGTGCCTTCGAGGGAGGTCTGCGAGAGAATCAGGAAAGCGATTGAAGCCAAAGGCAGAAAATTATCGCAGTCAGCACGTACTAGCCCGGCCAATGACAATAAATCGGAGATTCCAGCTCTGGAAATGTTATGTCGAGCCTTAGCCTCATCCAGTCCTACAGGATCTCATACGATTGCCGCAGGATCCTCGGTTCAGTCGTCGAGCAATAAGCCACCCATTATACCGCTCATTCCCCCAGAAAACAAAGAGCAGGAACCGCAAATGCAACTATCGATAGCGAAATCAGGTACTCCAGAAATATTTAACTGTAAGACCTGCCATGAGAACAGATCAGCCGACGACACAAATGTTCCCACCGGCTTGATGTTAGTAAGCTGCAAAAATTATAAAGCTCCGGTTAAAGCTAATGTTTCCGCACCTGAAGAGAACGCTGAAGTTCGTATTTCGAAACCCCAAGCTAAGCCAAAAGAAGCTAATTCTCAATCTGAAAAGCCACAAGATATTCCATCCGACGTATTTTCAATGCCTTTAGCGTCGGCTTTTCCGTTGGGAAAAAATCCCTGTAGGGATGGCCCCAGAGGAGGTAGCCAAAATGAGGGCTCTGAATGTGAAACGACGAAACCAAGTCCCTGCGCCGAAAAGATGGAAATCGAGCCTTGTTTTAGCCCTACAGAAGAGATGGATGATAGCTGCAATAGGCCAGAACCTCCTGCTAAAGAAATATCCCAAGAATGTGTTGACCCACAAGATGTGACACCGGATATAAATGAATCAATGGCCAAATCTCAGGTGAAGCCTTCGCAGGAAGTTGTTGTTCAGCCAAAGGAACAAGAAGATGCTCCTTTAGAACCGAGATCTCCAACGAAGAGTTCTGAAAAGTGGGAGCAACCACCGCAGCCAACCTCCAATTTTACCTTTCCCCTGTCGGCTTTTCCGTTGGGAAGAAATCCCTGCAGGGATGGCCCCAGAGGAGGTAACCAAAATGAGAGCTCTGAATATGAAACGACGAAACCAAGTCCCTGCGCCGAAGAAAAGGAGGAAATCGAGCCTTGTTTTAGCCCTACAGAAGAGATGGATGATAGCTGCAATGAGCCGGAACCTCCTGGTGAAGAAATATCCCAAGAATGTGTTGACCCACAAGATGTGACACCGGATATAGATGAATCAATGGCCAAATCTCAAGTGAAGCCTTCGCAGGAAGTTGTTGTTCAGCCAAAGGAACAGGAAGATGCTCCTTCAAAACCGGCATCCCCAAAGAAGAGTTCTGAAAAGTGGGAGCAACCACCACAGCCAACTTCCAATTTTACCTTTCCCCTATCGGCTTTTCCGTTGGGAAGAAATCCCTGCAAGGATGGCCCCAGAGGAGGTACCCAAAATGAGAGCTCTGAATATGAAACGACGAAACCAAGTCCCTGCGCCGAAGAAGAGATGGAAATCGAGCCTTGTTTTAGCCCTA